>JAZDUH010000204.1:0-182500 GCA_036419115.1 Scarus forsteni | reverse complement strand
GGCGGTTACGCTGTAGTTTGGATATTATTTTCTCTTTTTTTAGACTGTCCACTTCAGGTTATTAATTCTGACCCCTGTTTAATGCATTCACATTCAGATTTCTATTCATCCATACTTCTTTGAAACCAAATGTTTCTCTTCTATTAGCAACACTATAAACAGAACTCCTCCCCAAAATAAAACAAGACATACAAGTTTGATCTGAAATGCAGTCAGTCATAATGGCTGCTTCATGATTCTGTCATCATCAGGTTGTTGGATGTAGTGACATTCAGAGGACTAAGTTCTCCCAGAACAAGTCTGCAGGATCTTTCATATCAGCTCATACAAAGAGTTAATGGTGTTGACTCTCAGATTAGTGATTCATTCATGGTGTCCTCATTGACCCTGATTATTCCTACAGGATTGTTTTTAAGAAGAGTACATTTGAACTGAAGGAGGTACTTCTTCTTACTGATGTTTTACTCACTTTTTTTGTCAGGTGTCCCAGCAGCATCAGTCACTTTTGCATCTTTGGTGGAGTTTTCATCTTCTGGTGATGCTGTAGTCGTGCCCATTGGTTCCTGCCTGCCTTCTTTGTCAGTTGCATTAGTCACAGTGTCAGCCACATCCTCACCCTCAGGGGTCTTTGTCTGCTGCTCCCTGCTCTCTGGTGTCTTCACAGAGGGATGGGGAACTGTAAAAAATAAGACTATAATGAAGATGATTCTTCTCTAAAGCACTGACAGACTGAGCATGGTTCATGGTGTGTAAAACAAAGTAAGCTGAACTTTATCTGTCCCATCACTCTGATGACAGTGTCTCCTGCTGTCACTCATATTTTAGTTTTATTCACAATAAAGTTCGAAGGACTTTAAATTAAGGATTGCCCGATACATCGGCCGGCCGATATATCGGGCCGATTTTTGCGTTTTTTACTTCAATCGTCATCGGCCGATTCGTGGGTTCGCCGATGTATTATTCTGCGGCCTGATTTACAGACAGGCATCCACGGGCAGTTCCGTGTTGCCGGAAGACAATGTAGCGCATGCAGGCATGTTACCCGCCCCCCACTGCAAGAGTGCTCACAATGGTGCCAACAGCAGCAGAAGCTACTGAAACGTAAGTTGTAAACTTTAAATTAGCCTCGGTTAAACTTAGTTGAAATATTGTCTCCCACTTTGAAATAGGAAACATGAAAGCCAAGTGCATTGGCTTGCAGGAGGAGGATGGGAGGCTGAGGAGGATGGTGAGACTCTGAGCGCAACTCTCGCGAGATCACGTGCGTGATTCAACATGGCGGAGCCCTACTCTCGAACAAAAACAAAGAACATAAAAGTACTCTATTTTGAACTTTCTTTCTTCTAAAATCGAAAATTAAACCACAACCGACCTGGAAGACCTAGAGGGATACATCGACGACTGCTTCAACCGCTTCTGCGCGATGAACAGAAGCGGAAACATGAAGGGAAAATCCTCCTCCTCACCGAGCTCAAAGCGTTCACGTCCGGACAGCGCTGGTTCATCTCAGTCCACACCACAAAAAACATCCTGCTGCACAGAGGTGAGCGAAATCTTAATGTCAATCGACTCGAAACTCACAGGACTCGAAGCCAGGATTGCACTGATTGAGGTTCTTCACAATGAGTTCAAATCCCTCCGTGACAGCTTAGAATTCAGTCAGCAGCAGATAGAAACACTCACAAAAGAAAACAAATCACTACAAACCTCGGTACAAAACCTCACTACACAGCTTACCACAGCCACGACTGAAAATAAAGCCATGAAAGAGTCAATCCTCGATCTGCAGGCACGCAGCATGAGGGATAATTTGATCCTTTCTGGTATCCCTGAAGCAGACACAGACACTCCCAAAAAGTTTGTTCAGGATTTCATAGTTACTCAGCTGAAAATCCATCCAGACACAGCCAAAAAAATCACTTTTCATCGCGTTCACCGACTTGGAGGGAAAAAAATAGGCAACAACCGACCTCGTCCGATAGTCGCTAAATTTGAACACTACAAACACAAAGAACTGGTTCAGAAACAAGGAAGACAGCTGAAAGGAACCAACTTTGGGATCAACGACCAGTACCCACGGGAAATATTGGACAGACGCAAAAGGCTCTTCCCCATCCGCGAACAACTCATAACTGAAGGCAAAAAGGCGATCATCACCGTCGACAAACTCTACGTCAATGGACAGCTGTACCAGGATAGAGAGGTGACCCCCTGGCTCTTCTGAGACCCCCCACCCCGCATCGATTCAACGTTTACCCGCCCGCCTACGATCAACATAATGTACGTATGATCTAAACGCACCTTGGTGATCTCACTCTGCACTGAAGTTTGATGCTTGTTCCACTGGTGTTTTGTGCACTTTTAATTTGTTGGAAATTGTTTGTTTTCTTTGTATGTTTTCTTATGTTTGTTTATGACTTTGTTTGTAAAAGGGAGGATTTAACTAAAACATTTAACATGCAGAACTCCATAATGATTGAAACTGTAATTTTTGCTGTATGACATCAGTCAATATAATAACTTGGAATGTGCGAGGGGTTGGCTCTCAAACAAAAAGGACTAGAATATTAAACCACTTGACTCATCTAAATGCAGACATATGCCTATTACAGGAAACCCATCTAACCCCACTTACTTACAATACTTTAAGATCTCAACAATATACCCAAATATTCTCAGCCCATTATAACTCAAAACAAAGAGGGGTTGCCATCCTGCTACACAAAAAAATCAAATTTACCCATAACACTACAATTTCGGACCCAGAAGGTAAATTTATCATTATAAACATATCAGTTAACAATAATCCAGTAACTATTGCAAGCATTTATGGACCAAACATAGATAATCCTGCTTTTTTCCATAACTTCTTTTCCTCACTTTCATCATTGTCTCACTGCCCTGTGATAATTGGAGGTGATTTCAATACCATAATTGATCCATCTATTGACAAAACATATAATCCCGCTAATAAACGTCCCTGGCAGTCCACAGCAGTAATTAACCAGTTCATGTGGGATTTTGGTCTTGGGGATGGTTGGCGATTGCAACATCCCTCTCAAAAACAATATTCTTTTTATTCACCAGTCCACAAATCATATCCTAGAATTGACTTTTTCCTAGTCAGTAATTCAATAATCAAGAATATATTGGAATCACATATACACCCTATCCTCATTAGCGATCATGCACCAGTGTCAATACTTTGGAGACTAGACCACCCCCACAAACGCAGTACAAGATGGAGACTTAACACTTCTCTGTTACAGGACCCAGAATTTGACAGTTTTATAAGAAGGGAGTGGGCATCCTTCCTAGACATCAACAACACTCCAGAAATATCACCCTCTCTCTTATGGGAAACAGGAAAGGCAGTTTCACATGGACACATCATCTCCTTCTCCGTCAATAAAAAGAAAAAGGAAAAAGAACAGGAAATTAAGCTTGAAAAGAAAATTCAAGAACTAGAAAAGATTAACTCTACCAACCCATCTGAAGAAGTATATAATGACCTCAGAAAACAGAAATCTCAACTGAATGAAATGAATAAAAAAAACAAATTTTTATTACAAAGACTGAGACATGAGAAGTTTGAACATTCAAACAAATCTGGCAAATATCTCGCAAATCAAATTAAACAAAATCAAGAAAAAACAACAATCTCTGTCATCAAAAACTCAGCAGGGAAGCTTGCACAATCTCCAGATGAAATAAATGAAGTTTTTCGACAGTTTTATTCAAACCTATATTCACCAGACAATGACAAAAACCCAGAAGACATTAAGTCTTTTTTATCCAGCACTGACTTACCAAATCTCACCAGGGAACAACAAGAATCACTTGAATCACCATTAACAACAGAAGAATTATTTGCTGCTCTCATACTCATGCCAAACAATAAATCACCGGACCTGACGGCTTCCTGCAGAGTTTTACAAACATTTCTGGTCAATTCTGTCACCAATATTCATCAAAGTCATCATTGAAGTAAAAAGTAAGTCAAAATTCCCATCCAACATGAACACAGCCACAATTTCCCTCCTGTTGAAACCTAATAAAGATCCAACTCTACCATCCAGTTACCGTCCGATCTCACTAATCAATACAGACATGAAAATTATCAGTAAAGCCCTAGCCCATAGATTAGAAAAGGTCATTCCATTTATTATTCACCCAGATCAAACTGGGTTCATAAAAGGAAGACACTCATCTAATAATACATGCAGGTTATTTAATTTAATGCAGTATTCATTATCACAGTCAGCAGATACATACATAGTCTCGTTAGATGCAGAGAAAGCCTTTGACAGGGTAAGCTGGGACTTCCTGTTTCCCGCACTGGAGAGGTTTGGTTTCGGACCATTATTTATTCACTGGATTAGGACTCTCTACACCTCACCTTCAGCCACAGTCATCACTAATGGGCAAACATCACAAAACTTTACATTGCACAGGGGGACTAGGCAAGGGTGTCCACTCTCCCCCTCATTATTTACTATATTTATTGAACCCCTAGCAGCAGCCATTCGCCAGAATAATAACATTATAGGTATCGAGACTCCAACATCTCATCACAAAATCAGTCTATATGCAGATGACATATTGTTGTATCAGAAATCCCAAACTAGGTCATTAAAAGAAACAATCAATTCAATCAGATCATTCTCCCATATATCAGACTACTCAATAAATTGGCCTAAATCAAGTATTCTTCCCATTAAAAACAGAGGTTGGGATGTGGCAGCCCACACATCACCTATCCCTATATTCACCAGTCACCTGACATACTTGGGTATTCACATCTCCTACAGGTTGTCAGAGCTGTTTAGTCTGAATTTTACACCACTGTTGAAGACAATTACGGATGACCTTGAACGATGGATGAATCTACCAATATCTCTCACAGGCAGAATAGCTACTGTTAAAATGTCAACATTACCAAAAATGAATTACTTATTTTCAATGATTCCAATTCAACCTTCACTCACTTGGTTTAAATCTCTAGGTTCCATCATTTTAAAATACTACTGGAAAAATAAACCAGCTAGGATTAAATTATCCACAATACAGAAACCCAAACATCTCGGAGGCTTAGAAGCCCCACAATTCTTCCAATACTTCTTAGCAAACCAACTGCAGTATATCATAAAATGGATCCACAATAGTCAACAATGCGACACTTGGTTAGACATAGAAAAAACATTTTGTAACGAAATAAAAATTTCAGACCTACCATTTTTAAATAAATCAGTTAAACTCCACCCATGTTTTAAAAATCTAACCATATCAACGGCTCTGACAGCCTGGTGGAAATTCCACAAAATCACGAACACCTCTTTTGCTCTGTCAGAATACACACCAATCTGGATCAATCCAGGCATCCAAATCAACAAAAAATCAATTAACTTCCATGCATGGACCAGGAAGGGAATCACTCATTTTAGACACATTTTCAATAATAACACTATGCTGCCATTCTCTGATCTGGTCCAGGAATTCAGTATTGGGGAAAACCATTTTCTTGAATACCTACAACTTAAATCTGCCATTACGTCTAAATTCAATATCACTTGTACAAACTTAAACTTACCCACCTCAACTTTGGACTTGATTAAAATCAACCCTATAAAAAAAAATCTTTGTCCAAAATATATAAAATAATTGCTTACTCAGACAAATCAATATCACTACCATCAATAAAGTGGGAACATGACCTGGCCCTCATCCCCAATGCTGACTTCTGGAACCAAATCTGTGAAAACACCTTTTCTATGAGCACTAACAGTAATATTCAACTAATCCAGTACAAAATAATCCACAGGGTTCACTTTACAGGGCACAGGATGTTTAAAATGGGTTTAGCACAATCTGACACATGCACCCACTGCTCCCAAAACACTCCAGACACTTACCTTCATGCCACCTGGAACTGCACACCTGTTCAGCACTTTTGGGTTGATATTATCACATCTCTCTCAAACATTCTGGGCTGTCCCATCCCTCTGTCCCCCTCACTGTGCCTGCTAGGGGATTTATCATCATTCAACCATAATATGAAAATAAATAAACCACTTCTCATAGCCCTAACCATCGCTAAGAAAACTATCCTCATGAACTGGAAATCAAAACAAGCGATAAACATTACACACTGGAAAAACCTCCTGGCCAACTACATATCATTGGAAAATCTAACTGAATCAAACATGCAAAGGACAGAAGACCAGGACTCAATTTGGCAACCCTTTCTAGCATACCTATGCTCATAACCAAATATTCCCCTCATGTAAGCTAGTACTGCCCCCTCTTGTTCTGTTCTCTGTGTTTTTTTCTCTCTCTCTCTCTCTTTTCTCCACCAGTTTAAAAAGTACAGTTTCGTGGGACCCAAGGAAGGTAAATATACTCTGGTGATGGTGGTCGGAGACATCTTTCCACCTAGGTACCCAGGTTGACCCACTGCCTTGTGGGGCTCGCTGGCCTGGCGGCCTCCTCTGGGGTACTGGGGTGCTCTGTGCCTTCCCTCCTGTTCCCTGTGACTGCTGGGTCCGTGCTCAGTCAGCGGGGCCTGGGGATGGCGCCGTCCTCCTCCCACATTGGTGCCTTGGCTGGCCTTGGGGCTTGGGTGTGGTGGGCTCCTCTGTGCTGCGCCCGTGCCTTTCCCTTCCTGCTGTCCACCCTGTGCCCTTCCCTCCTCCTTCCCCTCACCTGTTTCTCCCCCTCCTTGCGGGGGTTAGGCCCTCGGCCGCCTGGGGGTCAGCCGCTGGGGCCTGGCCTGCCTCCGGGGGGGGGGACTGCAGCATCTTGGATGGATCACTGGGTCTGGGTGGGGCGGCTACAGATCCTGCCATGGGGCAGGAGATAGTGGCGGTGGGTGTCCTCTGGTGCTGGTCCTGCCCCCCCGGTGGCTCGGGCGGGGGTGGATGCCGGGGACTTGCTGTCTCGGTGCCCTGGGGGGGCCCTGGGGTCCTCCCCTGGGGGTCGGCGCCCTGGGGGTGGCTCGCCTAAATGGGGCCCTTGGTGGGTGCTGGGTCGGTGGTTCTGGTGCTGCAGTCTGCTGGGGGTGGGTGTTCCTGCTGGGCGCGCCGTCTCACTGGAGCTTGCCTGGGTTGTCGCTTGTGGATCCCGGGGCCTGCTGTTCAGGGAGCCGCTTGGTGCTGCTTCTGCGCCCCCGCTCTGTTGTGGGTGGTTGGGCCCGGCCCTCACTAGCCCTACCTCTTAATTGCACTTCACCACTCACACATTGCACTTTTGTATATATTTTCACTGTTAGGCACATTCATAACACTTAGGGTTCTGGGGGTCTGGGATGATAGGGGGAGCGACCAGCTCGACCCCTCTGTCTCTTCCGTCCTCCTGTTTCAACTGCACTACATACACTAACTTGGGGGGGGGGGGGAGCTGGAGGGGGGGCGCAATCTGTTTTGAGCTGTGGCCGCTCTCTGTTCCCCTCTTGCCTGCTTCACCTATCCTTTGTTTTTTTAATGCAACACAACATCCACTTTTCGGGGCCAGGCAGGGAGAGGAGGGGTTGGTGGACCCCCACTCGACCTGTTTGTCCCCAGTTTTAATGCACTACATCACACTTAGCTGCACTTAATCACGGTGTAGGGATAATGTATCTTGTCTGGGAGCCAATTGCAGAATAACAAGGGGGGGGGTGGTGATATTGGGTTTGTCACTAGCATAGGCTTGGTGCGGCTGTGGGGGTCGGGCTTCGCTGGCTATGACTTTGAGGGGGGATGGGTGGTGCCGGCGGCTTTCAAGGTGCGGCTGGGCTCCGGTGGCTGCGGGTGGGTGCCTGGCGCGGGGCCTGGCGCGGGCCCTGCGGGGCGGGTGGGCCTCGCTGGGGCATGTGTCCCTTGGTGGGCTGTGGTGCGGGGTCCTTCGGCCCGTTGCTCACTGGGGGCCTCGGCATGGTGGGCTGCCTAGGGGTTGCTGTCCTGTGCGGGTGGCGGCGGAGCCTCTTACCGGCGCTTGGGCAGCAGTCTCCGGCGCTTCTCAAGGCCTTGGCTTTTCTGGGGGGCGGGCGGCGACTTCGACCCCACCGCTACACACCCACATCTTGCCCCACCTGACCTAGCTGTGGTTTGTGGCCCCCCCTCTGGGGAGGGGTCTGGTCCCGGGGGTCTGGCTCCTGGGTGGCTTGGGGCCCCCGGCCTGCCGCGGGGGGGTGGGGGTGGCTGGGTGCTGGGGGCAGGGGGGGCTTTGGGCCGGGTGGGCGGGTGGTCGGGAGGTGGGTGCTGTCTG
This sequence comes from Scarus forsteni, assembly GCA_036419115.1. Classification (NCBI taxonomy): domain Eukaryota; kingdom Metazoa; phylum Chordata; class Actinopteri; order Labriformes; family Labridae; genus Scarus; species Scarus forsteni. The sequence goes on along the minus strand of JAZDUH010000204.1, from coordinate 174,256 downwards.
CAGAGGGCTGCCGCTGTGGGCCCTGCGTGCTGTCTTTGGTGTGGGCGGGGGGTCTGTGCCCCTTGGGTCCTGGGGCTGTCCCTGGGCCTGGTAGTTTGGGGACTGTGTGGGGTCTCGGTTGCCCTGGTGGCCCCCATGGCCATGTTTTCCTGGGTTTGGGCAACTACTCGGGTATTCGGTGACCACCTCACATGCATGCATATACAGATACTCAAGCTCCTGTCGAGACTAACTAAGAGACATGATAGATCCCGTCAGAATATGCTGAGTCGGGTACTCTTACACATCTTCTCACATCCTGGGATACATGCCACTCCATCTCTTATTCATGTAGGCTCACACCACCCCTGCTATCAAGACCCCACATTTCTGGTGTCCCTGGCTCCCTTCCCTCATCCACTACCCGAACCAGGGTCTTCATCCCGTTCCAACCCTCCCTGTCCTAACCCACTACCCGAACCAGGGTCTTTATCCCTTCCCTACCCCCCCCCCCCCACACACACACACACCCACTACCCGAACCAGGGTCTTCATCCCTCTCCTAACCTCCCCTCCACCTCCACTACCCGAACCAGGGTCTTCACCCCCCCCCCAACTCTACACATGAGCCACCCTCTTCATACACACCACATACTTCCAGTATGGACTTACATCAGCACAGCACTTGAACTACTATCTTAAACTAGCTACAATACCTGTTTGTTCCTCTCCCAGTTGTCTTGTCTTGTCTTGTCTTGTCCTGTCTTGTCTGTCACTATTTCCCCTTCTTTCACACTGTGGTGTGGCACGGCCCTCCCCCTCAGCTCCCATCAGGGGTTAAATAAAGTTTTATATGATGGAGTAGCCTACAGGGAGGGCTGGTGATGGTCACTATAGCAGTGAATCATATTCACATATCTCTCACTGCTAGAAAAAAAATTGCATTAGTCTTTCCAACGCTGCCACCAAACACAGTGCTCAGCTGTAAAGATAATGCAGACAAGGGAAAAAAAAATGCTCATGCTTGCAAATATAGTTAAGGTTGTGGGTCAGAAAAATGTGAATGCTGCTGAGTGCTTCGTCTTTAAAACTACTTAGCATAATATATGAACTGTTGACGTAGTTGTAGGCTAATGTACAGCTGTTACGAACACCAGTTTAAGGATTAATTATTAATGGCAGCGCTGTCAAATCTGTTCCATGGTGTTTGGAGGAGTTCAACTCGGCGAACACCGGGATGAGGTTAAATGCGTGCCGTGTGTTTGTGTTTGTGTGTCTCCGTCAAAGCGGAGTGGAGCAGCTATGTCTGCTATCAGGGAGGTCTTTAGTGCACTAGAGGGACTTTAACGCTGAGAGAAATGTTTTAGATGTAGTACACAATTGTGTCAGTGTTTCGTGAAAACGTGTTCGTGTCAGGGTGTCTTTTCGTCCTCCCTCGGGATCACTCGGCTCTATCCGTTGACGCTCGGCTCCTCCCTCGGGATCATTCGGCTCCTCCGAATGAAGCAGAGCAGGAAAGTTTGCTCATTGAATATTGTTGAATATTTATTCCTTTTAAAGTTGATACTGCTGTTTAAAACTTAAACAACTTGTGGCATAATGTGCGTATGACATCAGTTGTTTTCCTGCTGATTTATGTTGTGGTGTTGCCAAACCTGACAGCAGCATAGTAGCCAAAGACATGATCATCTTATTTTGTGCAGAAAAATTAAACCATGGCAGTCATAAGTTATAAATCGAACACTTTCTGTTAATGGATGCTTTTCAGGTTTATTGTATATTTCCAAAAAGATTTCTACTGGTTGATAGGTGGTGAATATTGGTGAATGGTGAGCTGGTGAATATTTGTTATCATTGTGTCATTTTTTAAATGATAATAGAGGGAGCAAAAGCAGTATCGGCCACAGATATCAGCCCAAGAAAATCAGCAGTCCATAATCGGTCATCGGCTAAGGGTGATGGGAAAAAAATCGGTATCGGCATCGGCCCTAAAAAATGCATATCGGTCGATCCTTACTTTTAATAGCATCAGCCTTGGGTTTAGCCAAATTGCCTGAATCATGTCTCATATGTGTACATACATGTATATGTCCACAGACTTGTTCTGACATGTTTCTGTTGAAACACTCAAAGTCATTGACTGCTCTGAAACATGCTGGTCAATCATCAAACTCCACAGTGGTTCCTGATCAATAAAAATAAAACCATGGGACAAATACCTCCTGAGAGTCGAAGTCAGCATAGAGAGGATGAGGCACAGCTGTCCTCAGTGCTGCTGATGCTCGGGCATCAACATGTGTGTCTGACACTGACTGATGAGCTGAGACTGACTGATGGGGACCAGAACTGAGTCCAGAGCACCATGCTGCCCAGAGGTCACTCACACACACCTCAGCTTTAGAAAATACACTCATATCAGAAATACACTCCAACAAGGTGTTTCTGAAGCTCTCAGGCATTATGATTAGTAAACCCTGAAAAAACTGTTCTGTCTAACAGTGTTCACAAATCCTTTACAAAGTTCCTGAAGCTGCATATGAATTAAAATCACCACCACAATCGTACCTCTTCTGTCATGTGCCATGACCAACTTTCCCTGAAATTTCCTTTCAAATCCATGGAAACTTTTCACAGTTATGGCGTTAAGAGTCCAACATACAAACTGGCTAATGCCAGCATAACCTTTTTGGAATAGGTAATGATAAAGCGATCTCAAGTTAAGAACATCTTTCAATCAAATTTAAAAAGAAAAAACTTGAATATGTATAGTATATATTTTTAATGGTAAAAAGGTCATACCTGAGTGTAAACATAAACCTATATTTAACCGTGTAAGACCCAAAGATGTAATATTACAACATCAAGTTTAGGTACCTCAAAAATCAGCAGCAATTTTTTTTTTTTCTTCAAAAGACCACATTTCCAAAACAGCTGTTTTCTTCCCTCATGGTCTCAGAGCTCAGCTCGCTGCTACAGTTCACACTCAAAACAACTAAGTCCACAAAGGTTTAAAGCTCGGGTCTACGATTTGAAACCGCAGCCTGCCCCCCCCTTCCCTCACCTCTCCGCTCCGTGTTCTAAGATCCCGCCCCCAGCTCGTGTCGCCACATAAAGCCCCCTTGGGCAGAGCTACGAGCGACTAGCACAATATATCAGCAGCAAACTCAATCAAAAACAGCTCAGCTCAACTGAAAGTATCAAACACGACAGACATCCCCCTTATAACACACAGCAGTAGCCATTTCAACTGGACCGGCGGCAATGCGGGTCTGGCGCCGCCAGAGCGGAGCCAATTGTGGGGGAGGATTAATCTTTCTCAGCCTGTCCTCCCCAGCTCAGCTTACATGCTAACGACTAGCGGCTAACAGGCTAACCGGCTCCCCTACAAGTTATTAGCCCCTACAGGCACAAACTAACCAGAGTTATTCAGCAGACATCTCCCACTGTAGTAAACAAAGCCATTACCTGATCAACCAGGGGCGAAACGGCCGATGCTGAAGGTCTGACATCCGGCTGAGGCTATTCGTTAGCCGTTAGCCCGCTAACAGGCCTCAACCCGTGGGCAGAGCTCCGTTGGGCCCCGGGAGAGGGAGGCGACTTCCCGGATCGGCGCTAGGCTTTTCCGGCTCCATGATAGTTTAGTAGCTAACGCTGCTAGCTGCTCACGCTGCTAGGGAATAGGGGAGGAGGCGAGACCATGGGCAAGATGCTGCGTACTGCGTAGTGAGGGAGACGAGGTTTGGATGGACTCATGGACTGACTTACGGACCAATTAATCTTCGCAGGTTCTCAGGTTTAATTGGTCAGCTAGTATGCAGCTTTTCAGCGGATATATTGAATGGATTTTTTTCGTTCTTTTTGGTCTTTATACTGTGTAGATAGGACCATAGGACCATAACAGCCTTATAAACAGTGTTATTAATATGTACAAAGCTTCCAAATCGTAGACCCTAGCTTTAAGTTCACTTTTGCTTGAGGTACAGTAAAATGATCCAAAGCTGTTTACCGACAGTGCTGATCGGCAAGGTAAAAAAAAAAACTATGTTTGTTTAATGAAAAAAAGGGAAAATGGGCTCTTGAAACAGTATTAAATCATCTTTTTGCTTAATTACACACACATTTGCTGTGTCTGCTTTTCGGTGCTATTACTTCACACGTTTCCGTCATCATCAGGTTGTTGGATGAAATGACATTCAGAAGACTAAGTTCTCCCAGAACAAGTTTGCAGGATCTTTAACATCAGGTCATACAAAGAGTTAATGGTGTTGGCTCTCAGATTAGTGATTTATTCATAGGGCCCTAGTTTCATAGACCAGGCGCAGTCACAGTTGCACTTGCTCTGCGCCGGTGTTCGCCTCGCAGATAGGGTGTGACCACAATACTTTGCAAGTTTCCTGCAGTTCCAAGAGAGGCGCATCCACGCCTCCATCCCTGCCCCTCTGCGCAAGTGCCAAAGAGGGAGGAGAGAAAGGTAGGTGGGTTCAACATAGCCGAGTGTTGTCTTCATCAAACAAATGACCGCCTCTCCTTGCCTTCAAATGAGCTGCAGCTGAGGCGCAGTGTCTGATTGGTCTGAATGATCCCCACCACCACGGAAATAGTGTGCCGGAAAGACCCAGTAGGGGAGATGGTCAGAGCCGCTGTCACTTCAGCAACTGGGAGAACGGACTGGTCATCGGGGCGCACATCGGAGGCCACGAAGCACGTCACTGTGTAGGCCAGCTCCCGGGACAGATGTAATCTGTTCCTTCGTCATTAATAGGAGTAAAAATTTAAGAGACAGTTACACAGCAGGCTTATCCATTCATAATGCTTGCGATCCACCTGCACTCCTGGTTTGTCATCGCCAAATAGCAGAGCCTTTAGTTATAAACTCTATACTCTACCGGTGTCTCCTCCTCATCCTCCTTACAATAATGTACTCCATCTTTTTAGATCACGTTAAAAATAAAGACTAAAACAGAGGAATATGGGAAATCACAGGTAAATCCTTAGTGACATACATTTGTTTTCTCTCCTTTTTCTTTGTCTTTTTTCTCCCTCTTTTCTTTGAATTTAATGAAATGAGAGGAGCCAGATATATACTCAGTATCAGATCTTAAGGTTGTTTATTGTTGACTTGTAAGATATGCATCAAACTTCCAGCTGCTGTCAGGTTAATTTTCCATTATGACAAACGGCTTTAATCCGACATCAGATGTGACAGGACACTTAATATAGATATAAATGTATATGCTGGTTCAGACGGTTACATTAAATAGTGATTGCTGTGATTGTTTATTGCATTAAAATGTTCCTGGCACACATCACCAAACCCTGCCTCTGAGGGTTTGGTGATGCACATGTGCGCCTGCCACCAAATTACAGCTGCGGAGGGTGCGCTTCGCTTGCACCAAGAATAGACCAGGTTGGAGCTGGCGAGCTTTCAGCGCACCTTCCGCACAGTTATTTGGCACAAAATTGTCACTGCGCCAACCTGAATCTGTCGGCACCTCCCCGTGGTGCACTGTCACACCCATCTGAAATTAACCCTGCGCAGGCTGTGCCGGCTCAGTGCCTCCTGCGCTGCTCCACGAAATTAGGGCCCATGGTGTCCTCATTGACCCTGACTATTCCTACAGGATTGTTTTTCAGGAGAGTACATTGAAACTAAAGGAGATATTTCTTCTTATTGATGTTTTTACTCACTTGTTTGTTCAGGTGTCACAGCAGGATCAGAAACTGGGGTGTTCAGGGGTCCTTTTGTTACTTGGGTGGAGTTATGATCTCCTGGTGACAATGCAGTTTTGTCCATTGCCTCCTGCTCCTCTTCCTCAGTATCATAAGTGAAACTGGTCCTCTTCTCAGATGGATGGGAAACTGTACAAAAAACAAATATTACATGGTTACAATAATGAATATTTTCAAATGCAGTTATGGATAGAGCATGTCATGTCCCGTGCTGTAGGTTTTTGTTTTTTCATTGTCACTGGTTTTCTTTATCACAGGCCAAAGACAAATGATGTAATGAATTTATCCACTCAGAATTTTCAAACACATTGTCAGTTTTGCAGGCTTTCATTATTTTTAAATATATCATTGAGAACAGGACATTTTTTTTTTTTATCTCTAAGATGTTTACTCTCTTTGTCACTCCACACTTCACTGGATTGTTAAAACTTCTCACTGAAAGTAACCAGACAAGAGTTTTATTCCAGTGTACTCACATTTTTTTTTAAATGTTAAAAATATGTTAGGTACCCCACAGTGTCATTTTTCACAAGTTATTAAAATGGCACCAAACAGTCTTTCAATTATTCCACATTTCTCTACAGTCAATAGAATCTATGTTCAGCTATCAAAACCATCTTCTTACCAGGTAAACCAGTAAATGAGATGTGACTGCCATCCAGACTGGATACCATCTTAACATTAGTATCACAATGAGATGGAGTCTCTAGCGTCCGATGACTTTGTCAGATGGCTGAATAGAAACACCTAAAACCACCTGGGACCAGTCATGTGTGCATTTTCAGAAACCTTATGTTTTACTTTGGAGAGAAACAGGACAAAGAAACTGATAAAAACTTAAATGCCTCACACTCCTAACAGGCTTTGCAGCAGGTCATGTATAAAGAGGAAGGAGGGTCTGAGTTCTCTACCCTCACTGAAGGACATCTGAGGGTGAGCAGGTCCAAGACTTTATGGTTTGACCCATCCATTTTTTCAGTGCTTCTCATGTTCAGTCATCAGTTGGTCTACAGAGAAACTCTTTCACAGCTTCACATACAAACCCTGTCTCTGCCTTTCAGTAATTCAAGAGTAAGAACTAAGAGTTTGCTCTTCACCCTCGGTCTCACTCCAACCCTCTTTTGCAAGTTTCAGTGACAAGTAGGTCAATCAGCCCGAAGAAAAGTGTTAATTCTCATCCTGCTCTTTCCTGAAGCATCCCAACAAAACAATGAGGATACTGTTAGGTAACCTGGTTACTACAGACACGTTGCTGCTGAAGAAAAACACTTCTACTCTGAACATCAGAGACTCCTGCTGCCTCGACTCATCTGTCCTCATCCTAAACAGAAGATCTCCCACAACTGGAAACCTTTCCTTCATCAACTGCAAACAAAGTGGCTCACAGTAAGAAGTCACAGTCTGAGCAGGATTTCATTTTAGGAAGCAAGTCCTTAGTCCTTAGACTGGTAATTGAAAACTTCTTGGTTCATTTGTATTTTATTTATTGATTTCTTAAGTTTTGTTGCTCTATTTAAGCTTGTCTTTCACACTTGTATCGCTCTCAAAACTCAGTGCAGCGTGGTCCTTTGAACTATAATGCATTTTAGCTGTCAGATCACTTAAAGGTGTTGTCAGCGATCTTCTAATCTTCTAATCTAATGCAGTATTTGTCAAATTCACCATATTTCTCCTCTTGATCTGGAAGATGTCACCACCGACAGCATGTTGAAAAAAAAGTCTGGTTTCAATACACAGCCTTGGCTCTGAATTTCAGCAGGTAAATACTGGTAAATACCAAAACAGGGTACACAGGGTACCCCCCTCCCACCATCAGTCATCAGTCATGCCCCATCCAGGAGGCGATCATACTCATACATAGATCAGACAGAGGGGGTAGGGGGAGTAGTAGGTTGCGTAGTGTGTGCAGTTAGCGTAAGACAGAGATACAATATGTGCAGTAGCAATGGCTGAAAAACAGCCCAAAAGAAAAAGGTCAGAGGAGTGAAAATTGAAAAAGAAGGGCTATGACCATGAAAGAGCGAAGACGGTGGAGGGAACTCCGCCAATTGAAAGACCTGAAAACGGGTGCGAATGTCGCTGTCTTTCTGCTGGATAGGTAAACAACATTAGCTTTGTGGTGCTTCACAGAACAGTAACAGCCGTCGGGCATTCATCTTATTGTCTAATCTGCCAAAATGTACTGTTGTTGTGATGTTACCAATAATGTCAGTCGAGTTGTGGCTACTATTGTCTGAAGAGTCAGGGTTACCTTAGCTACGCTGGTCAGCTACGCAGTTTTTACGGCCATTTTCATGACAATGCACATCCATCAGCTTTCTGGGGTGGAGCCAGGGGTGAGGTATGAAGGGAGAGGCGGGTCTAAATTAGTTTATGAACAACCTCGCCACTTGTTTTCTCCCACATCGCTGACTACACATTAAAGGAGATCTGAGTGACAGGTAAGCAGAATGACAGCAGAAAAGTGACACTATGGATGAGAAATTTATTTAAAAATGCAAGTGAAAAGTTTAACAAAAGCAATTTGTCTGAGTGTGTGTGTGTGTGGGTGTGTGTGTATGTGTGTGTGGGTGTGTGTTTGTGTGATCTTAGGTGGAGGTAGCTGAGGCATGCTTGTATCGACCTGGTTGCTAATTTCGTTAAAAAAATGTGGCAACACTGACCTGGATTGGAGTGCATTCTCCTTTTGTATGTTTTGCCACATAAGCAGAACTCAGTAAGTCAGGTTTATTCATCAGTAAACTACCCCTCTTGTTGTTGGAATTATTTTTTTCATATAGAAAAGAGCTCTGAAAGTGTTGACACTGTCCATGGCAAGGAGCGGAAAGCGAACAAGTAAATGATTTTCTCCTGCATTAATTCATGGAACCAGAACTATGGATTGCTCCGTTATATATTTATATACTTGAATTAGTTGGTACATTACAGTGCAGAGTGAATGCATGACACAACAGTGAAACAATGTCATGAATGGAAAAAAAAACAAGGAAAAACTGCAAGAAAAACAGAAAGAGAAAGACGGGGACAGTTCAAGAAATTATGTAAAGAAAGCATAGAAAGTAGATTTTCAGTGAATGTGATGGTAAAAGGATTTTTTAAAATTCTAAACCTAAAATTAAGTTATCATATTGATATCATTACTCCTATTTTTCTGCTTTGCCATTGTATTTATCATTATTATTATTATTATTATTATTATGTCCTTTTTTCTGTTAATATCCCTGTCCTTGTGTGGCAATTTATACAGTGTGAAAAATGACCAAAATTAAATAAATCACATAATTCATTAGAAAACTCTTCCTAATTTGAATATTCTGCTCCTGACAGGTAAGGGGGCCTTAAAAAAAATAATACTGACAGACAGGTCGGAGTCTTCAAAAAAGAGATAAAGAGTGTAGTGCTCAGACACCCAAAGCGTCTTTAGGCTCTGTTAACACCCATGTCTTAGCTCAGGCCTGATCATCTTGGTGTCTAATCCTGTTTTAGAGTCAGTTGAAACATTAAGATCCATTTTAAAACAGAGGTTCCTGAACGTCTCCTCTGTGGATCGTTCACTGTCAGCTCGGACAGTTTTCAGTCAGCAGGTAAGTTTGATGAAGGGAGCACTCGAAGCTCTGCTGCTCCGTATTTCTATGGCTGCAGAACTTTTACTGTTCATGTCCTGAGACAAAATATAAAGATGTAGAACAAACTGACCTTTGGAGCAGAGCAGGGCTCAATGCACATCGGTGATCCTGGAGGTCTTCTCAGTGCAGCACCAGGCTCCTCTCTCATGTATCCTGATGATGAGCAAACTCAGATAGCACCACCGTCTGCATGCTGCTCCTTTTATACTACAAGAGAAACACTTTCACTTTCAGAATGAAACCTCAATCACATGGTTTAGTGGAATGGACAGTCCAGTTTACAGTAAATTGGATTTGAAAAATCTTGATTGCTTTCCTCTCTTTGTTGGAGCTGATATCAGGGAATCAGAGGGTGAACTCACACATACTGGGACATTAGGAGCAGCTCAAAAAACGAGAGGGGTCCAGCCAGGGGCGTCACTAGACCTGATACTGTACTGGGGCACACCTGGGGCACAAAGAATTCATGAGAGCGCGCAAAGTGCGCGAGAAAAAAAAACATATTCAGCACTTACTTATCATCAAAAAACAAATAGATCTTTAAACTATTCAATCATATCAGACTATGTTTTTGTCAAGATCTTTGATTAACCACCTGAAATGTACTGCGGTAATGCATTTGGCCCAGGGCTGTAGCCAGGATTTTGAAAATACCAAGGTCATTTTATCGTGTGAGCGGTCAGGCTGTTGGGCCAGCGCTGTCCAGTTGGTCATGTTCTAATCTCTGATATTATATTTTCGGCCTAAGTTGATGCTTATATGCACCATCAGGGGCGTTTCTTGAGACTGAGGACATTGGGGGCTGAGCCTGAACCATCAGAAAAAAAATCCCACTCTATGCTTGCCTTGTTTTTTTTCTACTGCTGAACTGCAACATACAGGCATGAAAATGGGCCTGTGGTGAGAAAGGTCAGAAGACTCTAACACATCTAGGGGGTCCGGGGGCATGCTCCCCCGGAAGAGAATTTTGAATATTTCATATTTAAAAGCATCAATCTGATTCATTCTGAGAGAAACATGAAGCAGAATTACAGGACAGAATGACTGTATAATAAAGTATCTTTCAAACATGGTCACATTCTGCTACATAAGAAATGAGACTGACAACTTCTCTCACGAACTACGTTTACAGTTAATTTCTACTGGAGGCTTGTTGTTGTTGTTGTTGTTGTTGTTTTACCTCTCCTGCTGTGTTAGCTAACGTTATGCATCAATAACACGATGAATCTTTCAGCAAACTTTAATTCTAGTAATATTACCTGTAGCCAGAGGTGAGACCAAGTCATCGTTATACAAGTCACAAGTTAGTCTCCAGACAAGACAATCAAGTCCAAACTCATGTCCTGAGTCCTTTAGTTTCAGTTTCAAGTCCTTTCGAGTCTATCTTGGCTGTTTCTCTCTGGTCTGTCATGTTGTCCAGCACTGACTTAAATATATTTATTTTACTGGTTGAATGTTGGCTGACAGGTGGATTTCTATAAAACAGACCCAACAGTTTCAGGGGCTGCATTGACAGCTGTAGGGAATCACTGAAAAGAAATAGACTCTTCTAACTACATCTTAAACCCATTCACATTTTTTAACTTGATAATAGTCTGGGGGCTGTGGAGGGCCTGATGTGGCCTCAAGGCCACCAGTGGATCATCACTGATGTCCAATATGAGGACAGATTTGTCAAACAAGGTACATTCTGGGGTGACTGTCCTATTTATGGAAATGTATAAAAGATTTGCCTTAGCTAGTATAAGAAGTGGAAGGAAACATTTATGTTTGACACTTTCAGATAAAACAGAGTGAGGAGTCGGCTCTTACTGTCCTATTCTGAGAAACAAAGATCATCTCAACAGTCAACATGGCCCAAATCTCAAAAAGATTAACCAGTTAAATTTGTTTAATGAAATGTCGTGGCAGTTTGGACCTCAGATTAAAAAAAACACATTTTATGAGCAAAAAGTGGAAAAATGTTATAAACCTTCAGCAATAGTGAGAGCCCTGGGAGTTCATAGACCCATTAATCTTAGTGTTTCTCATCATGTTGGTTGTTTTTCCAGATATCTCAAGTCAAAGGTTCATCATAGGAAAATCCTCATGTCTGTGCCAAGATGAGAAGGATACATCAAGATCCTGAGAGAGCAGCCAAAGTGTGCTTCTTACAGCAAAACAGAGTAAAACAAAATATAGCTTTGTTTGTCTGCTTAAGGCCTCTGAACACTGACAACAAACTTGCCAAATTTTTACCTGATTTATACACCGTCCACTGAATACAGCTCTGAGACCCAATTTTGGGCCTCCACCCACAGGTTGAGAATCGCTGCACTAGTAGACTGCATTTGGAGCTTGATCCTTTACAGATTGCTCTTATATCATGGAAAATTAGTGATGCAGGAAACCTCAGGATGAATTTAGAAAAAAAAGAAAAATTATGTGAAAAAAAAGAGCTGGACTGCTCAGGAGTGCTGAGTTTTAATTAACCAAAAGGCGGACTCATACTTTTTTTAAATTCTCTAAAAACCGTGTTAAGTGGGCCAACGAGACACGGTTTTAACTATAACAACACACCAGGTGACTGACGATCCCTCACTGTCCCTGCGTCTTTGCGCTCACCGGCTCTCCGATCTAAAGGAGTTTCACCGCGCCTCAAATCTATAATCTCAGTTGAGTGCTGTCCCGCAGCCCCGCGGTCCCCAGTGCAACATTTCACGTAATTTGTATGAATACAATGATTTTAAATTATTAATTTATCTGTTCTGGTAGTGGCAGTCAGGAGATTTAAGCCTCTGCCGAGTTTTCAAACATAGATGCTTCACGCAGCTCCTCTCTGATGCAACACACGTGTTGCATTGACTAAAGATGGGATGCTAAAGCTTCTTCAGTGGCTCAGTCAATAAACGGTTCTGTTACATTTCTGAAGTGGAAATATCCGGGGTTACTGAAAAAACAGCGCGACCCAGATGCCTCTCTCTCTCTCCCGCTCCCTTTCGCTCTCTCGACTTAGTTGACACAGACAGAAGTATCAGCTGAAGTCGCTACACGTGAATAAATTACCATATTAATTAGCCATGTGCGCATTGTTTATGTGGAGTGAATACAGCAGCAATGAATTACCATACGTGCGCTGTGCTATGTGGACTTAAAACTCTGAAGTGATTTTTTTTTATTATTATTGGTGAAATTTTTACTGGGGCACTGCAGATCAATACTGGGGCACGTGCCCCGGTGAAATCTGTCTGGCGACGCGGCTGGGTCCAGCTGCAGACCTCCACTCTCAGCCGGCCTACGGCTGCTCCAGTGTGAATCGGAAACCACCTCCAACATGAGACGGACATGACGTAAATATAAATAACTGTATAGCCCCCCTTCACACCGCCTCATTTGGGTGACGGGCGGCAGACGGGAAACATTTTAACCGTGGCGGTAGGACAGAGAAGCGGTTGCCGCCCACGTGAGCGCGCACAGATTTTGTCAAAGAAATCATATACGTGTAATATAACATATACGTATAAAAGGGGTATAATAGCGTCAGGAAAGGAGAAAGTGAAGAGTCCTCATGATCCCAACAATTTATTTATTATTATTATTTATTTAACCACGCCAAATACATCTCTCAACATCCTGCGTCCTCTCCGGGACAGAAGCACACACACCTCCGCTGCCTTTCTTGGTGGTGCATTCACTGAACCTCGTAATTTTGAACTATACAACAACTCGTGTATATAACTCATGTAACTCACATAACTCATGTATATAACTCATAAAACAATAACACATTTCTCTCCAACATAAACAACCCACCCAATCCAATAGAGTATTATATACTTATGATATACGTATATACTGTCTATACACTTTGCCCGGCGGCACCGAAACTGGCAGCACTGGCAGCAGCCAATCACATCGGAGGGAGAGCGCCCGGAAATAGCCGACTTCACGGGTCAAAGCAAACATTAAATGAGCTCTCCCAAACGGCTGTACCTTCATGTAAAGATAATCGGGAGGAAAACTTGGCATGAGACAGTATTTCACTTCAGAATGTTTGAGGAGGGAGTGTTATGAAGGACTTTTGGGCTCTGCTGTGACATTCACCGAAGCACCTCTCCGTCCCTGCGGCCTCGGACTCTATGCTCGTTCCGGGGCACAGCAGACGCTTTAAAAACGCTTTATATTTAATGGACTCATTCGGCAGGGAGGCTGTTTTCGGGTTGTTACCGCGCAGCTGTGTGAAGGGGGGTGAACTGATAAAACCTTGAATTGATGCTGCCTTTTGACTGTGTTTTTTAATGAAACACGACCCTGCTGAAAAAAGTCAGAGAAACCATTAGGCATATTGGTTTCTAATGGTTCCTGATGGTTTTGTAATGGTTTCTAATGGTTTCTAATGGCTAGTTGTGCTTTCCTAATGGTTCACTTTGTTTTTCTAATGGGATTCTATTATCTCTGACACAAATCTACAGGACTTTTACTCATAGTTCCTACAGGAGTCTAATGGTTCCTACAGGGGTCTAATGGTTCCTACGGGAGTCTAATGGTTCCTACTGGCATTTCTATACCAATCTAATGGTTTCCTACGGGAGTCTAATGGTTCCTACTGGCATTTCTATACCAGTCTAATGGTTTCCTACGGGAGTCTAATGGTTCCTACTGGCATTTCTATACCAGTCTAATGGTTTCCTACGGGAGTCTAATGGTTCCTACTGGCATTTCTATACCAATCTAATGGTTTCCTATGGGAGTCTAATGGTTCCTACTGGCATTTCTATACCAGTCTAATGGTCACTATACAGTGGTCTGGTGGTCACTACATGGTGTAGTGGTCTCTAATGGTTCCTAATGTGATGGAGAAGCACAGATGTTATAGCCTTCTTTAGCAATCACATCTGTGTGATTTCTAGTGGGTCCTTGTGTAGGCTAGTATGTTTACTCTTAAAACTGCTGGGTTATTTTTCCAACCCATATTTTGGGTATCCCTAGATTTTGTGCAGATTGGGTCTTTTTTAACCCAAGATTGGGTTAATTATTATGACCCAGCAGACTGGGTCAACAATTTCGCGGGCTAAAGGGATTAGAAGTATTGCCATTTTGGACATTATTATGTTGATCTATTCAAATATGTATCATTTGTCAATTAATTTTACTCGTCTTTGATTTAACAATATCAGCTGACAATCCCTGACAGTCAGTAAAGTCAACAATGTTAACTACCATACACTTTCCCTGAGTGCATTGGCAAAATCGTTGCCAGGTCCACATATTATAAGTGACTTTGGACTTCATTTTTGAAGGTTTGCTTGTAAATATTGAAAACTGTGGGTTGTATTTTTGGACTTATTCCAAATGTGCTGTTGCTATTTTTTTGTCTTAATTGTGCACCCTCACCCAGGAAGTATTTGTTCTAATACGCACTCTACTCCTAATGTGACTATTTTGTCCCATTCAAGACACAAATGTAAATTTTAATGGAAAACAGGAGCACAAATGAGGTTTCTAACAAAAAGAAATCCTTATAACCAGAATGAAACTGATTTCTGATGGAGCTATTATTGTTTTTAAGATAACAAAGCTGTAGAGGATGAACATATAACTTGGCCTGACTATGTCTATTTGGTTACAAAAATCAAGATTAGAGACTGTTTAGTTATAGAGTAACAGTAGCCCCTCCTTTCACTTCTGTTTAAAAAAAGGATGTTAAATTAGGAGTCAATTGAGAAAAAATATCATTGTAAAAATCAAATTTAATGTAGATTAAAATCAAAACACGCTTTATCTCAATTAATCTTATCAAAACGTAAGATACATTGAAATAAAATACCCAGAGGTCGCTTGTTTTGGGCTTGTTTTCATCGGCCTGCTTATTCAGTTGAAAATCTGGCAACACAGATTTTTACGCCACATACGCACGGACGTTGACGTCCGCCACAACCGCCAACGTCTGTCAGTGCCACAGCCGTCGTCGTTTGGTCTCTGCGGAAGGTAAGTGATTAAAACTCTGTATATGTAAGTTTCTTCTGCTTTTGAACATTATTCAGCGGTACTGCGAGTTACCAAACAAGTTTAGACGTCGAATATTAAGTGTAATGTAGACTATATCGTGATTCACACAGTCTGCCGCAGCCGGAGCATTCACCCCTCTCTCACAGCTCTTTAACGGTCTTCGGCGGGACGGCAAACAAACGTTTCTCTGAGAGTTAAGTAAAAGTTAGATTCACTGAGAGCTGAGTAAAAGTCAGATTCACCACAATTCCTGATGTCTGCTTTACTTTCCTCGAGTATTACCCCGTCAAATGTGTCACCGGGCTCCTCTACTTTTCCGAGTGGTGGTAACGATGGCGGCAAGACCCCCTCCCGCTCCCCCGTCATAACGGCATTTTGACTGAGTTGGGGCCAGTTAAATCAGGTAAATAAGTACATGGTGTTAAATCGGACCGTGCCATATAGACGACAGTAGAGCGGACACAGTCAATATAAAGTAAATGCAGACTAGTCAACACCTGTTTAAAATGTTCAACTTGAGCGGCCGTTGATCGTAAAAGGCCCCTCCACTCGCACACACAGCGCCGCTCACACACACGCACACACCTGTGTGCCTGCAGGAGTTCGGATAGACAGGGCGCTGCTGCATCTTAAGCTGTGAGCTCACCCGTGATGTTGTTTTTTAAGTTTATCATCTGTAATAAATGTGAAACATGACACATTTGCAATAAACTGAACTTGTCTCACTCAGATTTCACACTTTATAAAGTGTGTGTGTTGCAGGTCCTTAAAATTCTCAAATTTGTCACATGTTGCAGAATCCCCAATAACTGCAAAGTGGACCATCCAGATGACAGAGTGACTAAAAAATATCATGGCCCCAACCCAGGTAGTCCAGTATATGCAGGGCACTGCCACCATGGATGTATTATGAGAACTGGATACCAGACCGCCCCTCAGCGGCACGCCGATTTTTCCCAGTGGCCACTCGTGGTATTGCAACGAAAAATCCCCATTGGGCCCAAAAAGCATTTTTCCCATAGGCGGCAATAGTAAAAGAGACAGCTGTAAAACTGCTGACAGGACATCTTCAGCCATAAACACGGTCAATTACGGATCTTTGTATTTTATATTTTTAAGACTTGGACTTTTGATCAGTCAAAAAGTGTTCAAAAGGCCAGAAAAGCCAGAGGAAAGTCGCTATCTCTCTGGTGACGTCACAGCTGCACACACGCACTGTCAAAGCGCGGTCATGCTGTGTCTCGGGAGCGAGGACGCCCGCTAAATTCTTTCAGGCTCTTTGGTCCAAAATTGTTCTGAAAGTTGAGAAAACGACTAAACGGTGAGTTTCTTTTTAACATAGAGTGACTTAACACATGTATTCTCTCAGAGTTAGCTATCACTCGATGATAGTTGTGGTTTGTAAACATATTCAGACGTTATATGCCAATTAAATCCACGTATCGTCTTATTGACTGTATTTACATTAGACTGCTGTGTATGGGATAATATACAATGAAATAAAGAATTAAGTAAGATACATTTTACTAACAAGATGGTCCTGCATTCTAAGTATATTCAATTGAAAGAAAGTTTAAAAAACCTGCCCGAATAACTATAGCTAATGTGTAGAATGTGTGTCAGGGGATCACGGAGTCGTGTTAGGTATAGATGGATCTTTATTCGGAATATCTGTGTATGTGAAATGAAATAAGATTTTTTTTTTTTCTCTCAACAGAGATTGGAGGTAGAGGGGAATCACTCCAGGGAAAAGAGTGAACATGGCTGAATGTGTCCTGCGTCCTCCTGTGGAGGATGGTTTAATAAATAAGTTTCATTAATGACAGTATGGTGGTCATTCTGATTTATGTAGGCTATTTGCCAAATTTTATGTATCACTCATGTATTACACTATTTACTCTATTCAAACAAGATAATCTGAACTTATGAATAAAATAACTTTTTTTTGGTCTTCCTAAAACATTGGCAGATTTTTTTTTTGTGAGAATAATTCATAATACTTAACGTGAATAACGTTTTTTAATTAAGACTCAAAAAAACATTTTTTAAACATTTTATTATATTATGTTTTTATTTTTTCTTACATTTTTTATGCCATTCATATTTTATAGAAAATAAAATATAACAAATATAACCCTTACCCCATAACATTATATATAAAATATAACTGTTTCAGATAAAATTCCATCTTAAAAATGTAAGGCCGGGAACATACATGAACAGGCTTTCATTTAACATGAGTATTTACCCACTTAAAAGTGAAGATCTTTAGTGAAGTTATCATTAGAAATGGACAAATCAAACAAAACTAACTATTTATGTGAGTGTGTGTGGCTAAGAGGTCTTGGACTATTTACTCCTCGTGTTATTAATGATAATTATGTCCACGTAACGACTTGTGCTACATAATGCCAGCTCCAACTTTTACTATGAACATGCTCCTTTTATTTTCTTAAGGTTACTTTTTGTGTTTGTTTTGTTGTGTTTGTTTATTTTGTAGCCTATATTTTTTAGGTCACATTAGTTCACTTTTAGTTCAGTAGTTCCATCACACTGCTCACTCTCAACACTGTGTCTGTGTTTGAATAAAGTACATTTTTTAGAGCTTTTATGACAAATACAGTATTTTGCTTTGTTCAGATAAAATATGAGTGATATTCCTGAAACATCATTATCATTGACAGTTTTACTGACATGCACTGTTGTCTACCTATTTTCTGAGTGTTTCATGACAGTGACACAATTTTGAATCCCAGACAGAAAACAGACACCAGGACAATATGGCCTAATAATAAATACATAACTAAATACATAAATATAATTGTGACCCACATACAGTATTCATTAGAACAAGGAATTTGTTTATTCAAGAAATTAAAAGAAAAACCTCTTGTGTACCAACTCAATTCTTCTCATAAAAGTTTAATAAAAATTATAAATCTTAATTTTCTTTTTTACTTTTACTGCTTAAAATCTTTTCCACAACTTCCTACCTAACCACAGATATGTAGTTTTTAAATATATTTTCTGTAATTTACGTTTTTAATTTTTTTGCCATAAGGGCAGAGGAAGCTCTCTGATGATCAAGAACACACAGACAGAGCCAGTTTGATATCTGATGACTTGAACTTTGCCTCACGGGTTGACAAAGTAGATAAAAACCTATAAAGGAGCAGAACATTATTAAAGAAGCCAGGCTTAATCTGGCTCTCATCCCCGATTTCCATCCATGGTTCATCTAAAGACTATCAGATTGCCTATAAGAAAAATAAAAAGAATATGAATGGGTAGCACAAAGAATTTATGCATTAAGAACTGTACAACAGCAGCCTGATGTCCATGAAAAAAGGTAATACCTTTGAAGCATCATTGAAAGTTGATCTGATGAGCTGTCATCTCTCACATATGGGATTAATAAAATGAACAAATAACTCTGATTTATTTGGTTGATGGACTGCTAAAGTCCACGACAGTTTTTCTGTTGTTTAATCCCATGATTTTAGAATAGTCAGCTATAGAAAGCCATTAAATAAAAATCACTCGTCTTAAACTCTTATTATAAAGACTTATTACGTGTATAATGTCATAATATCACATCGTAGTCGGATCATGTGCCCTAAAATTCATTATTTGAGTTTGTACACCTCCAATACTGCAAATTTTATCCATGGTAGATTTTTTATGGTGGCGTAGCGTCACTTCATTAAGACCGCGCTTCTCGTTCCCATTGGCGTGAAGCATTATGGGATATGACTCTACTGCGCCTGCTCTATGGGCCAATGATGCGGAAGTAAACCCGGAAGCCAGAAACTTTTTTGGCGTATGCGCTGGGTGAGCAACTTCCATAGAAATGAACGGGCGCCATGTTGCCGTCCGGCATCCAGTTAAAATAATACATCCATGGTGAGATTACTATGTGCAGAGCAGCCATGATGGATTTACCGGCAGTGAGACATCGGACTTCAGCATGAGTTACTGCTGCAGCGTTGTGGGCTGTAACAAGCCACAAACTTCCTTACACAAGCTGCCTGACTCTGAAGATTTAAAAACTAAGTGGCTGGAGTTCATATATGATGGAAAAGTGCCAGAAAAACAAAGAAAAAATGTGCATGTTTGTGCCAGTCACTTAACGGCTGACAGTTCCGCAAACTTTGGACAGTACACAAAGGGGCTCGCAAATAGACTGGTCCTTAACCCAGGATCAGTGCCAACCATCCACCAGCAAACCTCGGACCCTGGAAATGTGAGTATTTCAAATGCTGTGTGCTGTTATTTTGCTAATTGCTACGAGCTGCTAACAGCAGAGGAAGAGGAGCAGATGTACGAGCTATTCCTGTGTTAGCTTCAGGAGGCTAAGCTTAGCTGCGGTTAGCCAGTTGTTTTAGCCTGTAATGTTACAATAAACGAGCTTTGCTGTTTTCTAACCATATTGTGTCTTTTCTAGGCCATAATATTAGTCTGTTGTCTATTACTTTGCTGCTGTGAGATGTACCGCTGTGTGAGTAGAGACCTGCTACTCTCTCTGAGGCATTGTAATTAATAAATTATCTCAGAAGGTATCAAAACTCATTCCTTGTCTAAACTGAGGACATGGGAAACGACCAGTGAAGGCTGTCTCTCTGTGTTTTGCAGCACAGCATGTAAATATTGATAACAGGGGAAAGTATGTTTCTACGCTAACGTCGGCTCAAAACAGTGTATCTGTAGATGTGTTAACTGGCTTTATTGGCCACAGCATCGTCATTACCAACAGGTTTAATCAGATTTAGATATGAATATTCTCACAGTAGTAGAGGAGTATAACAGCTGGAGGATAATTATTATTATTCCTTGTACAGCCCTCCTCTCCCGATGCATCTGTGTTAGCTCTCGGGGCTAAGCTTAGCTGCGGTTAGCCTGTTGTGTTAGCCTGTAATGCTACGAGCGAGCTTACGCTGTTTTGTAATACAGATAAATTATCTCAGAAGGTATCCAAACTAATTTCGTGTCTAAGCTGTGGATGAGGGAAACGATCAGGCTTTGTTCTTCTGTGTGTTACAGCAGATCATGTACATATTGATAACAACAGGGAGTGTATACAACGTGTGATGCTAACGCTGCAGATGTCGTTATCTCCAAACTAATTTAATCAGATTTCTGTGAATTTAAACACTCAGACATGCCCACAGAATGCTGTAATACGAGCTGTGTGACTGGGGATAAGTTAAAATTACTAACAGGTCAGTGATTTACGAAAAACGGAGGGAGGCAAATAAGATGTCTGATTCAATTATCCTCCCATTTTATTTACTAACAATATAGGCATAGATATTTTATAATGCATCACATAATGTGACATTTGTAAGTAAAAACTCATTAACCCTTGAAAAGCTTGTATCTTATTTGAGACTTACTTTTGGTATGTGTCTGATCAAAATTATCAAAGAATATCACAAAAAACCCAAATGAATACAGTCAGATAAATGATAAATATAAAAGTCCTCAGCTGAATTATCACTTGCCAGAAATACCCAATGTATCTATTGAGTAACAGTAACTATTTGTAACATCTCATGTAATTTATTTAGATTTTAGTACAACGTGAAAAACATTTTATCAACAAAAGAGGTAAAAAAAATGCATGGCTCTAATTTGTGTTTTCATACACTAACAGGTTAAACAACTTTCTTTCTTGCGTCTATGCTGGTCGACTTCAGGCAGCATCTTCTGATGGTGAACCGCTGGTTACAGTCAGCTTCCCAAAATCCAAGGAGGAAGGAAGTACAGCAAAGCCAGTGAGAGCAGAGCCAGCTTTCAGTAAGTAAAACAATTCTTTATTAAAATCAACACATTTAAAAACATTGGCAAATAGGCATAGCATGGAAAGGAAAAGATAAAGGAAACTGGAATAAAAATGTTATCAAAATGGAATTGAGAATATATAATCAATAAGGATATTGTGACAATAAAAGACTATGTAAAAAAATTACAACCCTGCAGTGAGGTGTTTTGGTTCATTTCTTGTAAACATATATTTTTGTGTCTTGCATTTCAGATCATGCAGATGCACTGTTGGACCTTGTCTTTGAGAAGGTTTTTCCAGGACCCTGCTCCACACCTGAAGGAGCTGCAGAAAATACCAGACCATATGCTCCTTTTCCAAATACCAGGAAGCGCTGACCCTCTCATACTGGTCTTCTGCATCAGGAAACTCTGCAGTACAACACAGGCAGCATCAGCTGACAAAGGCTCTGTCGGCCAGGCATCTGTAAGGGCTGGACATGATAAGAATATGTCAGCAATGAAAATTACTGTCATAGGTGTTTTTATCTATATGTTCATATTTTTATCAATATGGCTATGGCTTGTGTTTAAAAATTCCTTTTCTTTCTTCATGCCTTTTTTACCTCCTTTATGTAAAAATGTCTACAGTACCAACCGGTACATTTGGTGTTTTTATATGTCAAAATATCTTTCACAATAAAAAGTCTACATGAACTGTTTTGTGTGTTTTCAGTTTTCCATATGTTACATGTAATGTTCATTAGGGATGCACCGATTGTAAAATTCTGGGCCGATGCCGATACCGATGTTTAATCTTTACTATTTTTGTTCAACAGTCATGGCCGATGCCGATGTTTATTTCATTATTTATTCCTTCTTTTGTGCCACAAAAACATACGATTTTCTCAGCTCTCCATCACACTATCCTTGAATGAGCAAAAATTAAATCAGACCAATTTATGAAACAAAAACAACCATTAATGTCACTTTCTGATTGACATTTTAGATAACCTTAGTTCACATGACATGTTCTTTTCTGAAAAATAACTCTCAAAGACCTTCTTGGACTGCAAACTAATCAATCAAAAGAGAGGTTCAGTACTTACATCACTTAACAAATTATTTGCACGGGTGCCCTCTTCCGTCTCGGCAGAGAATTACATCCCCAAATAAAGAGGGAAAAGAGTTTCTCCTGAGCACAGCGTACATGCCACTTGTACATCAACATGTAATCATAGCCACTGCCATCTGCAAATGCAATTTTTATTAGCCGATGGCCGATGGCAGTTAATGAGGCAAATATCGGCCGATACCGATGTTCAGCCGATGCATCGGTGCATCCCTAATGTTCATAATTAAATAACAAGAAAGACAAAAAAATGAGATGGAGGAAACAGTTCTTTTAATCTTTACTATTTTTGTTCAACAGCCATGGAAGTGTTTATATCAAAATAAGATCCAAGATGGCGCCGCGGATGGCCGCCTCGGTACTGCGCTCTCTTGTACTTTGTGCGTTTTTGTGTGTTTTTGGTGCACTCTGCTCTCCTTCCCTGATCACTTACTCCAGGGAAGAGCTCATAAACATTGGCCTGACATCTGTAGGGAGTTTTACAGATGTTTTGGTCGGAGGAGCAGTAGCTCTGTGTGGAGTTTACAGAAGACGCCGGCGAGGGAAGCGAGCAGGCGCGCTCGTGAAACTGAGGCAGCGGGGATTACGCACAGCGCTCCCGTCTATCCACCTGGCCAACGTCCGCTCTCTGTCAAACAAAATGGATGAACTACTGCTCCTCAACAGAAAAAACTCTGACTTTGGCAGATCCGCCGCCCTGTGTTTCTCTGAAACTTGGCTCAGTGAAAACATCCCTGACAGCGCTCTAGACCTGCCCGGCTTCCAGCTCCTGCGCGCGGACCGCGTAACGGAGCTCTCGGGGAAGACGAGGGGAGGCGGAACATGCTTCTATATTAACAAAGGTTGGTGTAGAGATGTCACAGTGTTGAAGAGGACATGTAGCCCCCATCTAGAATCCTTTTTTATAAACTGTCGCCCGTTTTATTCACCGCGGGAGTTCTCCTCGTTTGTGCTGGTCAGTGTTTACATTCCACCTCATGCGTGCGTAACAGAGGCGCAGCAGCAGCTCGCGGAGCAGATCACAGACGTGGAGAGGAAGCATCCGGACTCCACGCTCATCATCTTGGGGGATTTTAACAGAGCAAACCTCAGTCATGAACTCCGAAAATATAGACAGCTCGTCACGTGTCCCACCAGGGACGCAAGTATTCTCGACCATTGCTACACCACAATAAAGGACGCCTATCGCTCTGTCCCCCGTGCAGCTTTAGGACTCTCTGATCACTGTCTGATCCACCTTATTCCCACCTACAGGCAGAAACTAAAATCTGCAAAGCCTGTAGTGAAGTCAGTGAAGAAGTGGACGGAGGAGTCAAGGCAGGAGCTCCAGGCCTGTTTTGACATGCACAGACTGGAGTGTTTTTGAAGCGGCAGCCACAGACATTCATAGACTTTGTGACACTGTGACATCTTACATCAGTTTTTGTGAGGACCTGTGTGTGAAAACCAGGACTTTTCAGACATACAGCAACAATAAACCTTGGTTTACTGGGAAACTGAGGCAGCTCCGCCAGGCCAAGGAGGAGGCCTACAGGGGTGGGGACAGGCTCCTGTACAAGCAGGCCAGGAACACGCTGACAAAAGAGATCAGAGCAGCTAAGAGGAGCTACTCTGAGAAGCTGAAAAAACAATTCTCAGCTAACGATCCTGTGTTGGTGTGGAAAGGCCTTCAGGAGGCCGTCAACTACAACAGACGACCCCCCCACCCTGTGGAAAACCCCCAACTGGCTGAGGAGCTGAATCTCTTTTACACCAGGTTCGAGAGTGACTTTTTCCCACCCCCCGCTAATCCCAACAACAAAGGTCTACCTGCCCCCCTGGACAGCCCCCCCTTCTCTGCAACCCCACCCGTACTGACGATCTGTGAAGAGGATGTGTGCCAGCAGTTTCAGAGACAAAAGACCAAGAAGGCTCCAGGTCCTGACGGTGTCTCCCCCTCATGTCTGAGGGCCTGCGCTGACCAGCTGGCCCCCATCTTCACCCGGATCTTCAACAGATCTCTGGAGCTGTGCGAGGTGCCGTCCTGCTTCAAACGCTCCACCATCATCCCAGTCCCAAAGAAACCCTCCATAACAGGACTGAACGACTACAGGCCCGTCGCCCTGACATCTGTAGTCATGAAGTCTTTTGAACGCCTGGTGCTGAGATACCTGAAGGACATCACAGGACCCCTACTGGACCCCCTGCAGTTTGCCTACCGGGCAAACAGGTCCGCTGAGGATGCAGTCAACATGGGACTGCACTACATCCTACAGCACCTGGACTCTGCAGGGAAGTACGTGAGGATCCTGTTTGTGGACTTCAGCTCGGCGTTCAACACCATCATCCCTGACATCCTCCACCACAAGCTCTCCCACCTCTCTGTGCCACCCCCCACCTGTCAGTGGATCTCCAGCTTCCTGACTGGCAGGACCCAGCAGGTGAGGCTGGGGTCCATCACGTCCACCACACGGACAGTGAACACCGGCGCCCCCCAGGGGTGTGTGCTCTCCCCACTGCTCTTCTCCCTCTACACCAATGACTGCACCTCAGGGGACCCCTCTGTGAAACTCCTGAAGTTTGCGGACGACACCACCATCATCGGTCTCATCCAGGATGGTGATGAGGCCGCTTACAGACAGGAGGTGGAACAGCTGGTCCTCTGGTGCAGTCAGAACCACCTGGAGCTGAACCCGCTCAAGACTGTGGAGATGACAGTGGACTTCAGGAGAAATCCCCCTCCTCCACCTCCCCTCACCATTCTCAACAGTACTGTGTCTACTGTGGACTCCTTCCGGTTCCTGGGATCCACCATCTCCCGGGATCTGAAGTGGACCCCCCACATAGACTCCATCAGGAAGAAGGCACAGCAGAGGTTGTTCTTCCTCAGACAGCTCAGGAAGTTCAACCTGCCCCAGGAGCTGCTCACCATCTTCTACACCTCCATCATCCAGTCTGTCCTGTGCACCTCCATCTCTGTTTGGTTTTCCTCAGCCTCCAAACACGACTGGCACAGACTGCAACGAACTGTCAGGGCTGCAGAAAAAATCATCGGGGCCAGCCTGCCCTCCATCCAGGACTTATACCGGTCCAGGACCAGGAAGCGAGCTGGCAACATCTCTGCAGACCCCTCACACCCTGGACACAAACTGTTTAAACTGCTCCCCTCTGGCCGGCGTTACAGAGCACTGTGTGTCAAGACATCCAGACACAGGAACAGTTTCTTCCCCCAGGCCGTCACTCTGATGAACACTTAACCTGCCATAAAACAACTCTTATACCTCATATACAACCTGTTATGTCTGTTTCTTCTGTTTATTCTTGCACATTTATTTATCGTCCGTTTCTCGATGTCTTGCAAATTGCACAATTTTTGTTCTGACATGTATCCAGTGCACTATTTTTTAACTTAAACTGTGCATATACTACTTAAACTTTATTTTAAGACTTTTTAAATATTTTCATAATTAATATTTAGTGTTTTTCTTATTGTTCTTTCTATTCATAATTGTACTTAGAGCGTGCAGTTGAAACCGGAGTCATATTCCTTGTATTCTTGGAAATACTTGGCAAATAAAGCTGATTCTGATTCTGATTCTGAAAATACTTATGAATTACTCCTCTTAGATGTAAAGGCTCATAGTCTGCTCTATAAATATAGAATGCATGTTGTAGTGAAAAACACACTCAGAGTTCAGGATGGTTGGACTGGAAGTTCCTGCAGTTTTCCTCTGACCTACTTAATTAAAACAGGTAAGTCAGTGACACAGTACAGGAAAGGTTATGTACCAAATTGTTATTTAGCACTAATTTTTCACAATACCTTTGGTATCTCCATTCAACAAACATTTTCAGGCTGTAGGAATTTTCACACAATTGCCACAGGAGCACCTATGCAGGAGAAGAGTGAAAACAGGATGTTCAGGAGAATTTTTATATAAAGGAAATGTTCTGTTATTGTTTAAGAATATACACAGAGCTGTCATAACATACAATAATGCAAGTGAAGAGGTTTTTAAGACAGCTACTGTGTGGCATATAGAAAAGAAAATAACCTTTTAAAATAAGGTTCACAGAAAACTGCTGGCTGCTCACAGTTACAGGTAATAAACGTTCTCAGTTACTGTTACTGTCACTAAAGGCTATGGCTTTATTAAATGCTGTATTCTGATGGGTCAGTCACATTACTAATGTTATTTCTGTAAAACAGACTGTTGCTCTGATCGGCCCTGAAGAGCCCAGACATTATTTACACATCACAACAACAGAGAAGACCCCTCTCTCTGTCTTATTTCACCATCAGTAGCAACGGCCCCTTCAGTGTTACTTAGAAGTGAAAGTTATTTCACATCAGGGTTTTAGTTAATTCACGTCTCTGCAGTAACCCGCTCACTCTACATTAGCTCTTCCTAGACTCTATTTAACGCCAGTCTAAGCACTGCACGCCTGCTAACAGACATGCTAACATCGACAACAACAGGGGAGGGGAGAGGAACGGCAGAACAACTTTGATTCGTCAACATAATAGCATTGAAGAAACAAACTTTATATACAGACCACTGCGAAACATCCCGGTTTGTCCTTGGTCCTCGACTCTCTCCTGGTTCCTCTTAT
Source organism: Scarus forsteni (assembly GCA_036419115.1). Lineage (NCBI taxonomy): Eukaryota > Metazoa > Chordata > Actinopteri > Labriformes > Labridae > Scarus > Scarus forsteni. The sequence goes on along the minus strand of JAZDUH010000204.1, from coordinate 147,448 downwards.
TTTCGGGTTCTGACTCGGTTAAAGCGTTCAGTGCTGCGGTCCTCATGTAGCAACACAAACGCTAACCGGAGCTCTGTTGACATAGTCACGCGCATGCGCCGACACGGAAGTGCGGGGCGGTTTCAGCGGGGGCTCATTAACATATAGTTACGCCCACAAAATCCGAGTGCTATCCAGAGAGGCAATAACAGGGCCTGGGAATAATGCGATTATTCTTGTTTTTATTGAGTTTTTAGACCAAAGCATGCTACTAAGGCTTCATGAAGAGATCAAAGATCAATATTACACTGCAGAAAAAGAGCATAATATGGGATCTTTAAAAATGCAGCAGGAGAATTCACCTGCCTTCAACCAGAATGGAAAGAGTCAAAGGAAGAAGAGTGAGGGTGAGAGGGGGAACCTGAGAAGGACGAGCAGGAGGGAGAGGCCGAGGAAAAGGTAGACTTGAAGCAGGAGAACGTCAAAGAATTAGAGGGCCAAATGTCTTTTTGCTTTCTCCTTTTACAGTACAGTACTGTGAACCTGTATTGGTAGTACAGTATTTTTATTTGTCTATTTTCTGGGGTTGCAGTGTTGGGATATGTTTGTTGTGATTGTCTATGTTGACTGATTTTACATGAAGAGGAATAGTACTTATTTTCAATAATTTGCTGCACTGACCTTGTGTTGTGTAGCTGAATTTACCATGTTGTAAATTTGCACTTTCTCTGTGTATTTCACTTACAGCAGTCTAATCACTGAGAGGTAGAACTGCTCAGTGTTTTCAGTTTAACACAGCAGTGTGTGACTGTATCAAAGAGAATTAAGCCTTATGAAATGTGTGTGTTTCATATGGTAACATAAAATGGTTCTTGTAAATGTGTATATAGTTTTTACAGGAGCGTTTTACTTTGCACAGGATCTGGGGTGTTCTGCTCATGGTGTGTGGTTGTGCTAATTATGTGTAGTGTTTTAAACATTTTGCACCATTTTCAAATTGTGCTTTAAGCAATTGTGAAAAACTGTAACAGTAAATCATTCTCACTTGGAGTTATAACCAACTTACCTGAACTTTCTTTTTTTCTTTTTTCTTCCTCTCCATTTTCCCTAAAGAGAATTTTTGCCTCTCCTCAGTTTTTCTTCTCCGGTATTCCAGAAAAGTTGCTAAGGTTGGAGTTGGGCCAGATGGGATAGTATGAGATGCTAGGGGAGCAATAGATAATATACTTTAACGTCACATACATTACAGGCATACACATACAGGAGAATTACCATGCAATATGCAAAATTAAGACAATAAAATTGGGTTTTCCATGAAGATAACTATCAATAAAATTTTACAGTCAATATTAAGCTGTAGTTCATTAGAAAATGACACGTTTGCAGGTAGGACCCAGAAGCAAGCAGTTTGATTAGAACAGTCTTTATTAACCAAGTTCAGAAACAGTTCAGTGCGGGTTGCGAACCCGCGACCAGGAGATCTGTGGACAGGCGCTCTCCTGACTGAGCTAACCCGGAGCTGAACAGCTGTCGGTTCCCACAGCCTTTTCAGGGAAGAGGCTGAGGACGGAGAGGAGCTCAAACAGTCTTTACAGGGGAGTAGCTGATTCTTGAGCGGGGCTTCAACCCGCACCAGCGAACTTAAGAGGTGAACACTCCTCTGATTGCAGCACCTCAGAGGAGTCCAAAACTGACACCCACACCGTTGAAACAGAGAACAGGCTGTGGCTTGGCGGGGTCGAACCCGCGACAGCTCGGTCCACAGTCGGACGCCTTACCGACTGAGCCACCCAGGCGATGCAGTGACAGAAGCTCACACAGTCTTTATAGAAAGAGGTGAAGCAGGCTTGACTCACGCACAGGCAGGCTGAGGCGCTCAGGAACACTTGGAGGAGGGATTCAGGCGAACTCGCGTTGTCGAAGACAGGCAGGAAGTCAGACACCAGGCGATTGGCACAACGTAGAGCAGACTGGGTTCGACAACTGGAGGCGGAAGCAGGGTCAGGTACCAGGCGTGGGTCTACAACGTAGAAGCGGGCTGGATTCGGCAACAGGAGGCGGAAGCAGGGTCAGATACCAGACTCGGGTCTAGCGTAGAGCGGGCTGGATTCGCAACAGGAGACGGAAGCAGGGTCAGATACCAGGCGTGGGTCTGGCGTGAAGCGGGCTGGATTCGCAACAGGAGACTTCAGCAGGATCGAAAGCCGGGGATTCAGACAGGCGGATGAATACAGGACAGAAGCTAGTCGATACCTTGGAGTCGAGCCGAGGGTCAGGCGTATGAGGCAGAGTCTGGGGACGAAACTGGTCGGCAACGGGTGATCAATCCGGGAAACAAGTCTGGACCTTTCAGCATAAGTGCGACGACAGTCTGACGCTGGTTGAGTGTGGAGCTGGGGCTTTTGTAGCTGGCTTGATTACGGGAGATGAGGTGCAGGTGTGGCGGCGGCACAGGTGAGGTGAGTCAGGACTGATTAAGGTGCAGCTGGGAGGACAGGCTGTGGGAGAGGCTGAGGCTGCAGACTGAGATTGACAGAACCCCCTCAAGGGACGGCTCCCCGACGCCCAACAACATCAAGAGGGGTGGGCGGGTGGGAAGAGTACCTCAGTACTCTTCTGAGGCGGAGTCCTCTCGGACGTCAATAGGACGGGGAACCTCCTCCTCCTCTTCAGAGGCCTCCGCGGTGGGGGAGCCTACAGGACTGGCGAGCGAGGGTTGCCGAGCTGGACGACCCCGCCTTCTTAGGGAAGGCTGTTCCGGATGGTCCACGTGAAACTGCCGGACCAAGGCTTTGTCAAGGACGTCCCGGGAAGGTACCCATGATCTCTCCTCTGGACCATATCCTTCCCAGTCCACGAGGTACTGTAGGCCTCTTCCTCGCCGGCGGGAACGGAGCAGACGACGGATGGTGAATGCCGGACCTCCGTCGATGATGCGTGGAGGAGGAGGAGGAGCCACGACTGGAGACAGGGGACTCTCATGGACCGGTTTAATCTTGGAGACATGGAAGGTGGGATGGACCCTCATGGATCTGGGAAGGGCCAGCCTCACTGCCGCCGGGTTAACGATAGTCTGTATGGGGAAAGGACCAACAAACTTAGGTGAAGCTTCCTGCTCTCAACCCTAACAGGTAGGTCTTTGGTAGACAACCAAACTTTTTGACCTACCTGATAGGTTGGAGCAGGAGTTCGACGGGCGTGTTGGCAGAAGAGGAGTAACGATGGACGGCCCTCTGGAGTGCAGCTCTGGCTCGGGCCCAGGTCCTTCTGCATCGACGGGCGAAGGCAAGGGCAGACGGGCAGGAGACCTCATTGTCCAAGGCCGGAAACAACGGGGGTTGGTAGCCGTAGACACACTGGAATGGGGACAAGCCAGTTGAGGAGGAGACCAGGGAGTTGTGGGCGTACTCCACCCATAGGAGCTGCTGAGACCATGTAGACGGGTTCTGGGACACCGTGCACCGAAGAGCCGTCTCCATCTCCTGGTTCATCCGTTCAGATTGCCCGTTGGATTGTGGATGGAAACCAGAAGATAGGCTGGCGGTTGCTCCCAAGAGATGACAGAACTCCTTCCAGAAAACTGACGAGAACTGGGGCCCACGATCCGACACCACGTCCACTGGAAGACCATGGAGACGAAAGACGTGATGGAGGACCAGTTGTGCGGTTTCTTTGGCTGACGGGAGCTTCTGCAGGGGAATGAAGTGTGCCATCTTCGAGAATCGGTCAACCACGGTGAGAATGGTGGTGTGACCATCAGAGGGAGGTAGACCGGTGACGAAGTCCAAGGATACATGGGACCAAGGACGATGTGGGATGGGCAGAGGTTGGAGGAGACCGGCAGGAGCCTGGTGAGAGGGCTTGTGTTGGGAACAAACCTGGCAGGCTTTAACGAAGTCCCGAGTGTCCTCCTCCAGAGTGGGCCACCAGAACCTCTGCCGAAGAACCTCCTGAGTGCGAAGGGATCCAGGGTGACAGGTCAGATTCGAGGAGTGGGCCCATTGCAGAACTTCAGACCGAAGGGCGTCAGGAACGAAGAGACAGTGAGGAGGACAAGAACTAGGACCAGCCTGATCCTGGGAGGCAGCCTTGACTCTTTCCTCGATGTCCCAGGTGAGGGTAGCGACGACACAGGGGGAAGCCAGAATGGGGGCAGGTTTCTCTGGGTTGTCATCGTCTCTGAGGTACTGACGAGAAAGGGCGTCAGGTTTGGTGTTGCGGGAGCCAGGTCTATAGGACAAGGTGAAGTTAAACCTTGAGAAAAACAGGGACCACCGGCTTGTCGGGCATTCAGTCTCTTGGCCGCTTTTGATGTACTCTAAATTCTTATGATCGGTCCAAACCAGAACGGATCCTTGGCCCCTCCAGCCAGTGTCTCCACCTCCAGGGCTAACTTGACCGCCAGGAGCTCACGGTTGCCGATGTCGTAGTTTCTCTCTGCCGGGGTCAATCGACGAGAGAAGAAGGCGAGGGATGGAGCTTGTGGTCTGACGGGAACGTTGGGGACAGAACACCTCCGACTCCCACATCGGAGGCGTCTACCTCTACCAGGAACTGGAGATCAGGATCAGGCATTTGGAGGATGGGAGCAGTGGTGAATCTTTCCTTCAGGGTGCAGAAGGCAGTGTCTGCATCAGGAGACCAAAGGTAAGTTTTCTTGCTGCTGGTGAGTGCAGTGAGGGGAGCAGCGACAGTGCTGTAGTTTCTGATGAACCTGCGATAGAAGTTGGCGGCCCAGGAACCTTTGAAGTTGCTTGCGGCACTCAGGGACGGGCCAGGTGGTAACGGCAGAGACCTTAGCCGGGTCCATTTGGATGTGACCTGGTGAAATGATGAAGCCCAGGAAGGAGACTGTGGGGACGTGGAACTCACATTTCTCCGCTTTAACAAAAAGTGAGTTCTCGAGAAGTCTCTGCAGCACGGACTGGACCTGATGCACATGGTCGCTGAGGTTCTTCGAGAAGATGAGGATGTCGCCGAGGTAGATGAAGACGATTTGTTCAGCATGTCCCTGAGTACGTCATTCACCAAGGCCTGAAACACTGCAGGGGCATTGGTTAATCCAAAGGGCATCACCAAGTACTCATAATGTCCGATGGGGGTGTTGAAGGTCGTCTTCCACTCGTCCCCCTCCCTGATGCGGACGAGATGGTAGGCATTCCTGAGGTCGAGTTTGGTGAATACGGTGGCTCCCTGAAGCAACTCAAATGCAGAGGAGATGAGAGGCAGGGGATAACGGTTTTTAACCGTGATGTCGTTGAGTCCTCTGTAGTCGATGCAGGGCCTCAGGGAGCGGCCTTTGTTGTCGACGAAGAAGAACCCTGCACCAGCAGGGGACGAGGAGGGGCGGATGATGCCAGCGCCAGAGAGTTCTCAATGTACTCCTCCATCGCCTTTCTTTCTGGAGCCGAAGGAAAACAGCCTTCCCTTTGGAGGTGAGGTGCCCGGAAGGAGGTCAATGGCACAATCATACGGACGATGAGGAGGCAGAGAAGTGGCATTGACCTTGCTAAACACAGCGCTGAAGTCGTGATACTCGGGGGGCACACTGGAGAGTTCAGGCTGGACCTTGGAACAGACAGATGGGTGTGGGGACAAGGCATCCTTCAGGCAGGTGAGATGACAGGAGGACCCCCAACCCACGGATGGAGCCAGTTGACCAGTCCAAGACAGGGTTGTGTCGCCGGCCAGGGATAGCCGAGAACCAGCGGCACCTCAGGATGATCAAGCACGTGGAACTGGATGGTCTCTTTGTGATTTCCTGAGATGAGCATGGTGATAGGGGAAGTTTGGTGACTGATTACCCCCATCTCGTGGCCATCCAAGGCTCTGGCAGGAATGGAGTGATTGAGGGGAACCAGACTTAATCCGAGTTGTTCAGCAACCCTTCTGCTGATTAAGCAGGAATCGGACCCAGAGTCAATGAGGGTAGCCAGGGTCTGAGGTCCGTCAGGCAGGAGCAGGCGAGCAGGAAGGGAAGGACGAAGGACTTGAGGAGTCTGGAGGGATGAGCTCACTCGTACCTCCTCCCTTACGAGTGAGCTCTCTCTTTTAACGGGCAGTCTTTGACAAAATGTCCTTGTCCTCCACAATACAGGCAGAGTTGAGAGGAGACCCGTCGCTTCCTCTCGGCTGGGGTGAGGGAGGTACGGCCCAGCTGCATGGGTTCGGGGTCCCTCACCAAGGGAGCAGAAGCCTGTTGGGGTGCACTCCTGTGTGGTGGGCAGGTGATGGACAGATGAGTCGGGACGGAGCTCCTAGCTCCTCTTCTGGCCCTGATGCGGAGATCGATCCGGTGGCGAGGTCGATGATGCCATCCAGGGTCGAAGGGAGTTCATGGGACACCAGAGCGTCTTTAATGTAGTCTGCCAGTCCATGAACAAAGGCATCAATTTGGGCCGAAGAGTTCCACCCACTGCGGCTGGCTTGAGTGCGGAAATCTATGGAGAAGTCCGCCACCGACCGTCGACCTTGTTGAAGCTTCAGAAGGCCCGCTGCAACTCCTGCCCTATCAGGATTCAGTCCAAACACTTTGAAGTTCAGAGGTGAATGTGAGGAAACTGGAACAGGCAGGAGATTGACGATCCCACTCAGTGGTTCCCCAGAGTCTCGCCCGCCCAGTCAGGTGATTGGTGGTGTAGGCAACCTTTGCAGCTTCAGAAGAGAAAGTGCGGGCTGTAGAGCGAAGAGCAGGGTGCAGTTGGTGATGAAGGCGGCACAGGTCTCAGGTTCACCATCATATCGTTCAGGAGAGCCCACTCGTGGTTCTGGAGAAGCAGGCGAAAGCAGGCTGAGGAACAGGTGCAGGGGTTTGAGCTGGTGGTGACTCTTGAAGTCTGGAGGCAAGTTCAGTGACAGTCCGGGTGAGAGTATCCACAGCACTTTGAAGGTGGCTGGTTGACGTGGCAATTAGCCCCTCATGGTGAGCCAGCAACCCTTCAACTCTTTCCAGTCTGTCCATTGCTGATGGTGAACTGCTCGCTGGGTCCATCTTCTGGTCAGACTGTACTGACACGATTGCAGGTAGGACCCAGAAGCAAGCAGTTTGATTAGAACAGTCTTTATTAACCAAGTTCAGAAACAGTTCAGTGCGGGTTGCGAACCCGCGACCAGGAGATCTGTGGACAGGCGCTCTCCTGACTGAGCTAACCCGGAGCTGAACAGCTGTCGGTTCCCACAGCCTTTTCAGGGAAGAGGCTGAGGACGGAGAGGAGCTCAAACAGTCTTTACAGGGGAGTAGCTGATTCTTGAGCGGGGCTTCAACCCGCACCAGCGAACTTAAGAGGTGAACACTCCTCTGATTGCAGCACCTCAGAGGAGTCCAAAACTGACACCCACACCGTTGAAACAGAGAACAGGCTGTGGCTTGAGCGGGGGTCGAACCCGCGACAGCTCGGTCCACAGTCGGACGCCTTACCGACTGAGCCACCCAGGCGATGCAGTGACAGAAGCTCACACAGTCTTTATAGAAAGAGGTGAAGCAGGCTTGACTCACGCACAGACGAGCTGAGGCGCTCAGGAACACTTGGAGGAGGGATTCAGGCGAGCTCGCGTTGTCGAAGACAGGCAGGAAGTCAGACACCAGGCGATTGGCACAACGTAGAGCAGACTGGGTTCGCAACTGGAGACGGAAGCAGGGTCAGGTACCAGACGTGGGTCACAACGTAGAGCGGGCTGGATTCGGCAACAGGAGACGGAAGCAGGGTCAGATACCAGACTCGGGTCACAACGTAGAGCGGGCTGGATTCGGCAACAGGAGACGGAAGCAGGGTCAGATACCAGACGGGTCACAACGAGAGCGGGCTGGATTCGCAACAGGAGACTTCAGCAGGATCGAAAGCCGGGATTCAGACAGGCGGATGAATACAGGACAGAAGCTAGTCGATACCTTGGAGTCGAGCCGAGGGTCAGGCGTATGAGGCAGAGTCTGGGACGAAACTGGTCGGCAACGGGTGATCAATCCGGGAAACAAGTCTGGACCTTTCAGCATGAGTGCGACGACAGTCTGACGCTGGTTGAGTGTGGAGCTGGGGCTTTTGTAGCTGGCTTGATTACGGGAGATGAGGTGCAGGTGTGAGCGGCGGCACAGGTGAGGTGAGTCAGGACTGATTAAGGTGCAGCTGGGAGTGACAGGCTGTGGGAGAGGCTGAGGCTGCAGACTGAGATTGTGACAGAAAATCCGTTTTCAGAGACATTAAGTCTTTGAACAAAAGAAGAAAGCAGAGAAACGCTTATTATAAGTAGATTACCTGGGTATTTTTTTAGATATTCAACCAAGCATATTATAAAAATGCAACATATTTACATCCACAGGTAACTTTGAAGGACGAATTCAATGGTACTATTCTAGGTATTCAACACAATAAGTGTCGTCAATCCATTGCAGAAAGTTAACACCAAAGCTCCTTATTTTTACCTCATAAACGATAGAGGCAATTGTCTGATAACTTCTACAATAAGTTACCTAAAACGTAAGTTCTTGCACAGACATAAACTTGATCAATTTGGCAACACTGAACAACTAGTAAGTGGCCTACATTTATGATTAGATGTAACAAAAATAATTTGGGGAAGCTTGTCATTCTAACATCACAAACAGGCTTTAGTTTTACTATAAACAGTCGACCAAACGTAATAAAAGCGCAACATTATCATCATTTCAGTGGTGGTGAGTAAAGTTTGGAAACCAAATCAATAACGTTAGTTCGCAAACTACCACACTCATGTGCAAAAAAAGCCTTACATTCCGCCGATTAACTTACTCGAAGGTTGTTGAATGTCCCCGACCCCGAAAGACACGTCTTGAAGCCTCTTGCCACAGCCACTGCAAAAGTTTGGTGATGGCTCAACCGCCTCCTTTCCACAATTCGGACAGTACATCTCCCACCTTCAGCCGTCTTCGAGTATAATGGCCGTTACGTTTGTGAACCGTTGGTATTTTCCCGACAACTTCCTGGTCAAAGGTTAAACAGTGCTTTCGTCCAATCAAGCACGTTTTCCTTCTCTCTCTCTTGTCCAATGTGTTTAGTTTTTTGCCAATGTGTTTAGTTATTTGCCAATGTGTTTAGTTATTTGCCAATGTGTTTAGTTATTCGCCAATGTGTTTAGTTATTTGCCAATGTGTTTAGTTATTTGCCAATATGTTTAGTTATTCGCCAATGTGTTTAGTTTATTTGCCAATGTGTTTAGTTATTCGGCAATGTGTTTAGTTATTCGCCAATGTTTTTAGTTATTTGCAGTTGTGTTTAGTTTTTTGCCAATGTGTTTAGTTTATTTGCCAATGTGTTTAGTTATTCGCCAATGTGTTTAGTTTATTTGCCAATGTGTTTAGTTATTTGCCAATGTGTTTGGTTATTCGCTAATGTGTTTAGTTTATTTGCAGTTGTGTTTAGTTTATTTGCCAATGTGTTTAGTTATTTGCCAATGTGTTTAGTTATTTGCCATTGTGTTTAGTTATTTGCCAATGTGTTTAGTTATTTGCCAATGTGTTTAGTTATTTGCAGTTGTGTTTAGTTATTTGCAGTTGTGTTTAGTTATTTGCCAATGTGTTTAGTTATTTGCCAATGTGTTTAGTTATTCGCCAATGTGTTTAGTTATTTTCCAATGTGTTTAGTTATTCGCCAATGTGTTTAGTTTATTTGCCAATGTGTTTAGTTTATTTGCCAATGTGTTTAGTTATTCGCCAATGTGTTTAGTTTATTTGCCAATGTGTTTAGTTATTCGCCAGTGTGTTTAGTTTATTTGCCAATGTGTTTAGTTTATTTGCCAATGTGTTTAGTTATTCGCCAATGTGTTTAGTTTATTTGCCAATGTGTTTAGTTATTCGCCAATGTGTTTAGTTTATTTGCCAATGTGTTTAGTTATTCGCCAATGTGTTTAGTTTATTTGCCAATGTGTTTAGTTATTCGCCAATGTGTTTAGTTATTCGCCAATGTGTTTAGTTTATTTGCAGTTGTGTTTAGTTTATTTGCCAATGTGTTTAGTTATTTGCCAATGTGTTTAGTTAATTTGCCGTTGTGTTTAGTTATTTGCCAATTTGTTTAGTTATTCGCCAATGTGTTTAGTTATTTGCCAATGTGTTTAGTTATTTGCCATTGTGTTTAGTTTTTGCCAATGTGTTTAGTTTATTTGCCAATGTGTTTAGTTTATTTGCCGTTGTGTTTAGTTATTTGCAGTTGTGTTTAGTTATTTGCAGTTGTGCTTAGTTATTTGCCAGTGTGTTTAGTTATTTGCAGTTGTGTTTAGTTATTTGCCAGTGTGTTTAGTTATTTGCAGTTGTGTTTAGTTATTTGCCAATGTGTTTAGTTATTTGCCAATGTGTTTAGTTATTTGCTGTTGTGTTTAGTTATTTGCCAATGTGTTTAGTTATTTGCCAATGTGTTTAGTTATTTGCCAATGTGTTTAGTTATTTGCAGTTGTGTTTAGTTACTTGCCAGTGTGTTTAGTTATTTTCCAATGTGTTTAGTTATTTGCCAGTGTGTTTAGTTATTTTCCAATGTGTTTAGTTATTTGCCAGTGTGTTTAGTTATTTGCCAGTGTGTTTAGTTATTTCCAGTTGTGTTTAGTTATTTTCCAATGTGTTTAGTTATTTGCCAATGTGTTTAGTTATTTGTCAGTGTGTTTAGTTTATTTGCCAATGTGTTTAGTTATTTGCAGATGTGTTTAGTTATTTGCCAGTGTGTTTAGTTATTTGCAGTTGTGTTTAGTTATTTGCAGTTGTGTTTAGTTATCTGCAAATGTGTTTAGTTATTTGCAGTTGTGTTTAGTTATCTGCAAATGTGTTTAGTTATTTGCAGTTGTGTTTAGTTATTTGCCAATGTGTTTAGTTATTTGCAAATGTGTTTAGTTTATTTGCCAATGTGTTTAGTTATTTGCAGTTGTGTTTAGTTATTTGCCGTTGTGTTTAGTTATTTGCCAATGTGTTTAGTTATTTGCCAATGTGTTTTGCACTTCAGGGCCACCGTACTTCTCTGATGTTGGCTCACTCCCCCCGCCCCCCTGAAATTTACTCGCATCTCCTCCACGGTGGAATAGAGGGCAAAATGGCTTGTACTGCCCTTTCTACACGTTCCAGTGTGTAAAGTTAGACAGCCAGATAACAGTTCACAAAGTCTCCAATAAATACACAAGGCTTGACTTTTCTTGTGTTTACTGCAGCTTGTCGTGATAGTTTCCAACTTTGTTTTTTGTAAACTGAAATACACATAGAACAATGCTTAATCAGCACAAACATAAAATACATGTACCAGTTTCAAAATATTCTCATAAAGAAACACTTCAATACACAAAAGTATAGCCAACTTGACAAGCCAATCTCAGCTTCATCACAAAACAATAGCTGCTATAGTTAGCATTAGCAAGCAAGTGCATGGCAAAATGCAACAACCAAAACAGCCACAGTAAAGACCCTCTTAATTTCTTGGACATATTTGTAAGTAAAAAATAGAAGACACTTACAAGACGAATGTTCTCCAAGGCCAAAGCGTGAAAGAAACAGACTCAGCAAAACGAGTATTTCCCCTGCCTCCTCTGTGAGACTTCTGCATGTGACTGAGTAAAAATGAAACTTAAGCCTGATACCTGAAATTCAGCTACTGACAATGTCCACCAGATGGCAGCAAACACCCTGAGCTGATACATAATATGAAATCTTTTTATCTTTTAAACTTAAACTTATTTATATCACTTTCTAACACATTTCTGAATTTTTAATGACAACTGACTTTATATCAAAGGCAGCACACTCCCCGCTTGATATACTAACATTATATCACTACATGTACAACTGAATAAACTGAAAATGTCTTTCGTTTTAAACAAACTGAAGAGTCCTTTCTCTAAGGCTCTGAAAGAAGTACCACAATTTCTGAGACTGGCCTCAGAAACACCTTGGCTGTCCCGTCCTTGACAATCCGCACTTCCACCTTGCGGACCATCTTGTCACTGCTTGGCAAAGTCTTGACCACAAGTCCCATGGGCCAGTCATTTCTTGGGGCTTGACTGTCTTTCAGCAAGACAACGTCTCCTTCCTTAACATTCCGTTTTTCTTTTGTCCATTTCCTGCGGTGCTGAAGTGTAGAAAGATACTCTGCTTTCCACTTTTTCCAAAAAGTGTCTGCAAGCGTTTGGACATGCTTCCACTGCTTTTTGTACAGTTCAGCCATTCCGAAGTTTCCACAAGGGGCTGAAATAGCACTTGCTTTTTGAGTCAGAAGTATTGCTGGGGTGAGCACCTCCGGCATATCTGGATCAGTAGATATAGACACAAGGGGTCTTGCGTTCATAATAGCCATTATCTCTGCCATGAATGTGCTCAAGACTTCATGTGTAAGACGTGTTGGACCTGTCTGTAGCAACATCGCATCCAGAATCCTCCTGGCAACTCCAGTGAGACGCTCCCAAGAACCTCCCATATGGGAAGCATGAGGGGGATTAAACCTCCAGGAGCATCCTTTGTCATTGAGGTAACTCTTGACTGTCGAGTTTTCTGCGGAAATGCCTAACTCTTTGCAAGCACCTACAAAGTTTGTGCCCCTGTCAGACCGAAGAAGTTTGGCTGGTCCGCGAACTGAGAAAAACCTCCTCAAGGCGTTGATGAAACTGTCCGTTGACAGTGTCTCAATCAGTTCTATATGCACCGCTCTCGTTGATAAGCATGTGAAGAGCACTGCCCAGCGCTTGCTGTCAGCACATCCTCCTCTGGTGCGACGTGTAATGATGGGCCATGGCCCGAAAACATCAAGGCCAACACTGGTAAATGGAGGTTCAGGGACAAGTCTGTCGGGAGGCAAATCCGCCATCTTTTGGTCTTCTAACTTTCCTCGAAGCTTACGGCAGACAACACACTTGTGGATGACAGAAGATACTAGACGTTTTCCTCCAATTATCCAGTATCCCGCTGCCCGTATCGCTCCCTCTGTAATGTGTCTCCCTTGATGAGCTACTTGTTCATGAAAGTGTCTTACAAGAAGTACTGCGATGTGATGATTATGTGGGATGATGATTGGATGTTTTTCCTCATTGGACAGATCAGCTGAAGAAAGTCGACCTCCAACACGAAGCTGTCCATCTTGATCCACAACTGGGTTAAGCTTTTTAAGGGTGCCTTGTTTAGTGCATGTCTGGTTACCTTGAAGATTTTTCAACTCTTCTTTGAATGCTTGATGTTGGACAGATCGAATGATCACTACTTTTGCTTGTGAAAGTTCTGATGTGTTTAAAGGCTCATGGAAACTTTTCCATCCTTTCCCTTTGGCATTTTTTGACTGTTTCTTGAAGGATGAAACAACATGAATAAGCCTGCCTATGGTCCAAGTAAGGGTTCTCCAGCTGGAGCATCGTTCAAAGTGTTGTGACCCCAATTGGGGTTCTGACACATGGGTTGCCAAAGTCATCACCTCAGGACGAATCTCTTCATCTACATCAGGTTCAACAAGGGTGAATAGAGCAGGTTCTGGTGTCTCACAAACCTTGTCTTGATACAGGAAGGCTGGCCCTGTAAACCAGTTACTGTGTTGCAGTTGAGCTGCTGGTATAGACCGGGTGGCATGGTCTGCAGGGTTTTGCCCTGTAGGTACATAGCACCACTGGTTGGGATGTGTGGATTTTCTTATTCGATTTACCCGGTTGGAAACATACATGTAAAACCGCCTTGTGGTGTTGTGAATATATCCGAGGACGATTTTACTGTCTATAAAAAACTTCACAGTATCCAACTCAATGTCAAGCTCATCTCTGATCAGTTCATACAGTTCAACGGCTAGTACCGCAGCACAGAGTTCAAGTCGGGGAACTGTGTGGGCAGGTCGAGGTGCAAGTTTTGACTTTCCCATAACAAATCCAACATGGGTTTGCCCTTCACTGTCCATCGCTCTCAAGTAGGCCACTGCTCCTATGGCTGTGGTTGAAGCATCTGAAAAGATGCACAGTTCTTTTCTGTTCGTAGAAGACAGTGAAACTGGCATGTAGCTTCTCTGTATAGGAAGGTCTTCGAGGGCCTCCAGTGACTCTTTCCACAGGTTCCATTCCATCTCCTTTTTTGGATCTAAAGGAGCATCCCAGTCACTTCGCTCAGATGACAGTTCTCACACCATTGCTTTTCCTTGCATTGTTATTGGGGCCACAAAGCCTAGGGGGTCATACAGACTATTTACTGTTGACAAAACTCCTCTCTTTGTAAATGGTTTTTGTTTGCTGGACACCAGGTAAGCAAAACTATCTGTTTTTAAGTTCCAAGAAAGCCCCAGGCTTCTCTGAAGAGGAAGAGGATCTGCTCCCAGGTCCAGGTCTTTTAGGTTCTTAGCACGGTCCTCTGCTGGGAAGGCTTCCATTACCTGGCTGTTGTTTGATGCCACCTTGTGAAGATGTAGGTTAGACACAGCTAACATTTCCCTGGTTCGTGTGAGAAGATCTACTGCTTCTTGAGGTGTAGCAACCGATATGAGTCCATCATCTACATAAAACTGTCTCTCCACAAACAGTCTTGCATCTGGTCCATATTCCTGTTCACCATTTTGAGCTGCACGTCGCATACAGTAGATGGATATCGCAGGTGAAGGGCTGTTTCCAAATACATGGACCTTCATCCTATATTCCACCACATTCTTGGAGAAATCGTTGTCCTCATACCATAGGTAGCGCAGAAAATCCCTGTGATCTTCTCGAACAATGAAACAGTAGAACATTTGTTGTACGTCTGCTGTGAGGGCAACAGGTTCCTTTCGAAAGCGGAGAAGAACTCCGAGCAGGGTATTGTTTAAGTCCGGTCCACTTAGTAGAACATCATTGAGAGAAGTTCCGTCACATTCAGCACTTGAATCAAAAACCACTCTTATCTCATCTGGCTTTTGAGGGTGGTAAACACCGAAAGTGGGCAAGTACCAGTGTTCTTTTTCTTTTTCTAATGGTGGTGCAGGCTCAGCTTGATCATTGTCTATCATCTTTTGCATGAACTTGATATAATGATCCTTCATTTTAGGGTTTTTCTCCAAAGTCTTGCGTAGTGAGAACAGTCGTTTTAAGGCTTGCTCTCTATTGCTTGGCAGGCGACGTCTTGGAGAGCGAAATGGTAGAGGCGCCACCCAGCTGTTACTTTCATCTTGGTACACCTCAGCATTCATGATAGTCAGAAACTCTTTGTCGTCTATGGAAAGAGCTGGTTTATCATCATTTTTGGACTTTTCAAAAACTGAACAACCAAGGTGGTCTGTTGTCAAACTGAGACTTGCCTTCTCATCAAATACAGGAGATTGCTGGTGACTCTTTTTCAAGTCCCCATAGCTCTCTTGGACGTGGATACTGTTTGGACATGGACTGAGAAAGGAGGCACGACCATTATGAAGTATGTTTGTTTTATAGACGTTGACCTCAGATGGTTTGTGATCTGCTCCCAAGCACACTTCTCCAACAATTACCCATCCTAAGTCAAGTCGCTGTGCATAGGGGGCATTATGGGGCCCATTAATCTGCTCTCTAACTTTATGTACACGCAGGATGTCTCTTCCTAGGAGCAGAAGAATTGGGGCATCCTGGTCAACAGGATGAATCTTGTTAGCAACTGATTGCAGATGAGAGTGCTGCTTGGCAATCTCTGGTGATGGGATCTCATTCCTGTTGTCGGGCACCATGTCGCACTCAATCAAGGTGGGTAATGGTATGTTTAGTTTGCCATCAACAGACTCAATGAGGAAGTCACAGGCTCTTCTACCTGATGTCTCTAATTTTCCAGAGCAGGTTTTCATGGTGTATGGAGCTGGTGTAACATTGACCCCAAAAAGATTAAAGAACTCAGTTTTTGCAAGTGATTTGTTGCTTTGTTCATCTAACACAGCATACATCTTGATAGCCCTCTCTTTTTTACCTGCAGGATAAGCTTTGACCAAGCAGATTTTGGAGCATGAGCGTGGGCTGTCTGTATCTCCACAAATCTCAGTGCACTTTGCTGTAACTGAAGATGATAAGGGGTCACTTTTCTCCCCGCTCTCATCGTTGTCAGTTGCTCCAGTCTGTGTTGCTGCAGGAGGTGGTCCTGGATGAAGGGCAGCAATGTGTTTGTCACTATTACACTCAAAGCACTTGATTGTCTCTTTGCAATCTTTAGCCATATGTTGAGTAGATCCACAACATCTGAAGCAGATGTACTTTTCTCTGAGGAAAGCCTTACGGTCATCTAGAGATTTTTGTCTGAAGAGTTTACATTTTTTCAGTGGATGAGGCTTTCTGTGTATTGGACACTGCCTGTCTGGCTCCTCAGGTTTCTTATAAACAGGACTGGACTGGATGCCTGTTGGTTCTGCAGAGATGTCTGTTTTGTGTACAGTGACGGAAGCTTTGTTGGTGTACTTAACAGCCTTGTCTATCTTGGGAAAAACATGACTGCTTGAGGTGGAAATTGCAAAGCTAGGGTCATTTTTAATCTTTGCTTGTTGGCGGATGAACTGGGAAAATACATGGAAAGGGGGAAAGACTACATGATGATCCTCCTTGTATTTACTCCCGAAAGTGATCCATTTTTCTTGGATGTTATACGGGAGTTTTTCAACTATGTGTTTTATCCCACGCGCAGTGTCCAAGTATGAAAGCCCTGGAAGTGCACCGTCACCTTTAGCGCACTCCAGTTCCATCAGAATGTCTCCTAGCTCTCTCAGTTTAATGTTATCTTTATTAGACAGCTTTGGAAAAAGTTCAAGCTTTTTAAGCAGGGCTTCTTCAATGACTTCTGGTGTACCGTAACATTCTTCCAGACGCTGCCAGACCATGTTAACACCAGCTGCAGGATTAAGGACATGAACTGCACGAATTCTCTTTGCATGTTCTGATGATTCAGCTCCAAGCCACTTTGTCATCAAGTCCAGCTCTTCTCTGTCAGAGAGATTCAAGTCCTTAGTGGCACTGAGAAAAGACGCTTTCCAAGCCCAATAGTTTTCAGGTTTGTCATCAAATTTCAGAAGGCCCGCAGTCACCATTTCTTTTCGGAGAAGGTATCTTGCAAAGTCTTGTGCACCTTGGGGTTCATGTGGGTTCTCTAATTCAGAAGCAGGGATGCAATTTGGTGTGCTGTAAGGGTATGTTGGACGGATATTTATCATTGGTTCCCTTTTTATGTCTGCATGAACCTGTTGCTGGTTGTTTCCAATGTTGTCATGAACCACTGGTTTAGCCTCTGAGGATGCCAATTTGATGGCTCTTTTCTCTTCTGACTCCAAAGCAACTTGTGTGGTAGACGGTTTAGGTGAAAAATATTCAGATTGTTGTTGAACATATTCACTTGTGCGCTGAACTGCACTAAAGGGCTCCTCGTAATCATAAGGCACCCTGCTTGGCCCCCTACTTTCTACTTCTGCTTCCTCATATGCTGTGGCCTCAGCTTCAGCTGCAGCAGCAGCCCTTTGACACTGAAGTACGTGGAGGCTTGCATCTAAGTCAGCTTTCTGTTTTATCATGTTAGCTTCTTTTTCAGCGTAAAGTAATTGAGCCTGGGCAGCTTTTGCCTTTGCATAGGCCTTTGTGGCCGAAGAGGCTGTAGATGATGAGCTCTTAGACTTTCTACTGGATGCTTTTGATAGCTGTGACTTATTATCAGATGCTTGATGAAGACTTTTCTGCTTAAATGATTTCTCTTTCAGTTTGCTCCTGTTCAATAGCCTCATTTTGTAGCACAGTAGTGTCATCTTTGCTGTAATTCTTTCCTGAACGAAGACTCATATTTGCAGTGTATTTTCCTTGTTGCTAGAGCCCGCTGTAGTATCGTCTTTTTACTGTACTGCCCTTTCTACACGTTCCAGTGTGTAAAGTTAGACAGCCAGATAACAGTTCACAAAGTCTCCAATAAATACACAAGGCTTGACTTTTCTTGTGTTTACTGCAGCTTGTCGTGATAGTTTCCAACTTTGTTTTTTGTAAACTGAAATACACATAGAACAATGCTTAATCAGCACAAACATAAAATACATGTACCAGTTTCAAAATATTCTCATAAAGAAACACTTCAATACACAAAAGTATAGCCAACTTGACAAGCCAATCTCAGCTTCATCACAAAACAATAGCTGCTATAGTTAGCATTAGCAAGCAAGTGCATGGCAAAATACAACAACCAAAACAGCCACAGTAAAGACCCTCTTAATTTCTTGGACATATTTGTAAGTAAAAAATAGAAGACACTTACAAGACGAATGTTCTCCAAGGCCAAAGCGTGAAAGAAACAGACTCAGCAAAACGAGTATTTCCCCTGCCTCCTCTGTGAGACTTCTGCATGTGACTGAGTAAAAATGAAACTTAAGCCTGATACCTGAAATTCAGCTACTGACAATGTCCACCAGATGGCAGCAAACACCCTGAGCTGATACATAATATGAAATCTTTTTATCTTTTAAACATAAACTTATTTATATCACTTTCTAACATATTTATGAATCTTTAATGACAACTGACTTTATATCAAAGGCAGCACATGGCTCTTTCCATACAAAAGTTTGCCGACCCCTGGTCTAGCAGATTGGAGCAGTTGAGCAATAATTGGCAGCAGTATTGAAGAGAGGCTAAGATTAAAAATAGTCTGTAAGGCCCTATTTTACAGGGCGACCTGCAGTTGCACTTTTTCTGCTGCACTATTATTAAACTATTGTTACTGAAATAGAAAAAAAAAGAAATTTTGTGATTTATATCCAATTAATGACAATAGTAAGGTCTATTGTTACATTATGAAAATTGATTACAAGTAGGGGCTTGGGAGGTAATGCAGCCCCCGACCCCCTACTACCGCCACCAACACAAAAAATAATTTTCAGTCAAATGATTATTTTTTTTCGCTTTAATCCATGGGTTTTGCACCTCCAAAATCAAAAGCTCCTCATCCATGGTGAAGTGGGGTGAGACTGAACTTTTGACACCAGGTCTGTCTCCGCCCTAAATGACGTTTTTCCAGATACAGTACTTTTCCGTTGTTGACACGGTTTATTTTATTTTGAAACATCTACGGATGTTTTATTTTGTGTTTGTGCTCAACTTCCTGTCCCGCACGATATTCTGTGTGCTAAATTGCTGCGCCGTGGTCTGGCATCCGGCAAAAATAGAAGCTCTGCGCATCTGCGCCGTCTGCCGGAGGCCGGCGGAGCAGATACGCAGCCGTGCTGGAGCCGTGCCGCAGCTGGTGGAAGTACACGCATTGCTTATAATGGAAAACGGATCAGCTCCGCTGCTGCAGCGGAAGACGGACCGGAAACGCATGCAGTGGAATTTGGGCTTTAGACTGCTCTTCACATGAGACGTTATTGATGATGAAGCTGTGCAGCTATGTTAATGCTGCCATTTAGATCATGTTCCTTCACAATCAGAAAAGGAAAATTAAAAATGACATAAATGAGGGCAAAGTGAAGAACTTGTCCGTCAATATGACATGTGGCGAAAAATGGCAAACACACTTGCAGTAAGCAGTGATAGTAGATCGCCTGCGACATGCGCACTAATATCTTGTGCAATTTTTTTGTATTAACATGCAATTTAGTGACTCCTCAAGGTAAACACTTGTGTATTTGTGATACTCACAACAAATTTGTTCATACACAGCCATATCAATAGAAATATTGATACTTATGCTGGGCTCACACCAAAGATTTTCACAGTCTCAGACTAAAAACTGAAAACCTTTAATAAATCTTGGAGTTTCACTGGAGTCGTGGCGCGCGCCAGTGCTCTCGATCGTTTAGTGTGAGATAGTAATTTGCGCTGTTTCATGTCAGTCTTTTCCTAGTCTTGGGTTTGTGATGATATCAAACATGTTTGATATTATCGCAAGTCGCAGTGACGTCACACAATCAACAACCAATAGATGAGTTCTGACAAAAGCGGAAACAGGAAACTAGACAGCTATGAAGGAATGGAAGCAATGGAGGAACGACGGAGAAAGTGGACCGTAGAAAAAGAGGAGCGAATGGTGGAGTTATGGGCAGAGCAGCCCTGCCTGTTTGACTTCAACTCTTGCACATACCACGACAGAGTGGAAAAGGAAAAGAAATGGACCGAGATTGCAGAAGCCCTGCAAATGCCCGGTAAGTGCGCTAGCTATGCTAACATGCTACCGCTGTATTCAACGCAATGCCTTGCTATGTTAGCTCATGTTAGCTTGTGGCGTTACATTACAATACGCACAAATAAAAGACAGCGAGTAAGGGAATGTGTAAACTTTTAGTACAAAGAAAATAAACACATGACCTTTGCTGATGCAACCCAAATTATGTTTCAGTTGCTGAGGTGAAAACAAGAAGTCTGTCTCTGAGGACACAGTTTAGCCGACTCCTACGACCTCGGCCAAGTGGAAGTGGGGAAAAACCCTCACTTCGAAACAGAAGTGGATCTTGAGAAGTATGGACTTTCTCAAGCCATTTGTCACCCCCCGCAACACATAGACCAGCCTTGTTGTGAGTATTGAGACAAACAGATATATATCCTCTCTGTATTTCTTATATACTCACTTTTGATAATGTTTGTGAGTTACCAACTGTGTATAGAACTTACCACTTACTAAATACATGTTGACAATATTATCCAACAGACTGAAGACAGTGAGACAGACACACAGTGGAGAGTGGCTGATGAGATGTCCTCTCCTATGGAGATAATTTCACTCTGGACAAAGACATTACAGAGTCTTTGCTCAGGCCTTGTACACCAGGCTCATCAAGGTCCTCAAGCCCACCAGCATCAGAGCCAAGAGTCTGACAGCCATTCAAAAAAAGGCAAGACCTGCCAGTGAAAATGACATTGAGCTTGAGAAACTTGAATTTGAAACTTTAGAAAGACAGACTTGAGCACAAACATTTACAGTATTTCCACATTATTGAAATTTGTGTCCATATGGAGATACTGCCATGAAACAGACTTTAATGTGGGATAACAGGCAGTCAGGGATATCGCATCATATTTTTGCACACATTATATATGGTGCTTCTGCCATGGTACTTGGCCTTCTGGTGAGTTGAAATAGTCCTTCATTGTTTCCCTCAGTTCTTTAGCCCTTTGTGTTGTTGTGCTCTGTTGTTTGCCAGATCATGGAAAGCCCCTTGGCCTTCTTGCCTCCAGGATCCAGGGATGAATTCATGATCATCAGTCTCTCGGTCAGTCAAGGCAAGTGGCACATAGGGCTCTGATCTGTGTGCTCTTAAGAAATTGTGGATCACACATAAGGCAATTGTAATTTTGACTACCTTGTCAGGATCTAGACTAATGGTTGTTCTGAAGACCCGGAGCCTATTGGCAAGAATGCCAAATGCGTTTTCCACAACCCGCCTAGCCCTTGACAACCTGTAGTTATAGATTCTCTGGTCATGGTCCAACTGTCGGTGTGAAAATGGCTTCTGGAGGTCAGAGCGTAGGAGGAACGCATCATCTGCAACAAGCATGTACGGCATGACAATATCTGTGTTAGGCAGGGGTTCTGGTGGGGGTACATTAAGAAGGCCTGCTTCCATTGCTCTGCGGAGGTCAGAGTGGGCAAACAGACCTCCATCTGACAGTCTGCCTTGGGCCCCTACACTCACATACACAAATTTATAATTTGCATCCACAACTGCCATTAATATCACAGAAAAGCGACCTTTGTAGTTGCGATGTGCTGCCTGAATGACCAGGGGGCTGTATATAGATGTGTTTGCCATCCAGTGCACTGAGGCAATTCGGGTACTGCCACTTCTCAAAATCCGCGGCAATGACTTTCCAGGCAGCCTCTGATGTTGGTGTCTACGAAACAAAACAAGTACACTTTCATTGGTGATGACATTTCATTTTCATATGGGTACTATCTACTGTAAGATTACAGATGTTAAGTGTTAGTGTTTCACCTTGAGGTCATCCTCCTTCATGACCTCATAGAGAGCCTCTAATGTGGAGAGAATGATCTCCGAAACAGTTGTGGCTACCATGTGGTATTGGAACCCCAGGGATTTAAAGGTTTCACCTTGAATGGAAACAGTATAGAGATGTAAGACTCATAATTTAACTGTAACAGAGCAAAGTGAGACATGCAGAATTACATTTGAAAGTTTCTGCACCCCTTTGAAAAAAACTTATGGTCATTTTTATATTGAAAAGACTATAATAGTAATGTTATTTCATAAAAAGAAGACAAATAAAAAAGATCATATTAGCATTTGAAAAAAATTATACATCTTGAAATGCGATAAAATGATGTTTTTATGTTTCTATTTTTTTGTTTATAAAATAAAATGTAACTATGCATTGTTTCCTAATATTGCCCTTTTCTACATTTAAGAAAGACTGTTTTTACATGTACATTGTAAATTTCTATCATTTCACTGTGAGGCTTATCTGGGTTTGGCTGGAGAGCACACATCAGTGATATCTCTGTGTCCCATCAAATTTTGGGAGGCTGGGGTTAAAACAGGAAGGTGTTACCCTTTCTACATCAGCACTGGTTATGCCTGTCATACAAACCTGTGGCCAAAAATCTCACCGTCACAGAGAGTCGCTTCCTTGCACTGATGGCAATCCGAAAAAGGGTGTTTTGTTTTGTTATTAGTGGTTGTACTCATTCTAAAAAAAAAGTCAAAGTCCTTGGATGTCATGCGTAGCAATTCTTTAAATCCAGCTCTGTCATTCGCCTGGTGTAAAATGGCAAAGGTAGAGGAAAAAAAGGGTTTATGCTTTTTGATAACCTTTGTCAAGACAATATAATTAAGATATTATGTAAGTGTTATAGTATATATGAGGTCTACATTGGCATTGTCTTGAAGGATGTTTAGGACTTGAAAATATTATTTGTTTAATCGCTGACAGTGCAGTCAACACAATATGTTGAAGTTATTCTAACTGATTATTCCAGAAGGCAATAGTATGTGAGCAGTATTGTCATAACTCACCTCCAGTTCCTTTTGAAGGACAGACAGACCTTGCTGTCCCCGTCCATATAACCAGGGCCTTGCCCATATTCTGTGGCATCTCCTTCTCTTGTTTTTGTTGTTTTTTTCACCACAAAACACTGCACACACTAGAGTAGCTGTAGCCAAAAGCTGCTTCTCCTCCATTTTGTAAGTTTCTACTAGGAGCATGATGGGGAAAAAAAAGCATGATGGGAAAAAAAAAAACAACTAAAGGAATCTGGTTGTAGTCTTGTAAATAGTGACCCTGTAAGATTGACGGTCTTGGTAAAATCTCAGTCTGAGACTAGGGTGAGACTAAAAACTCTAAACACTGGTCTTTAGATGTGAGCAGGTGTGAGCTGAAAGTTTCCAGGAGTCTTTTCCAAATCTTTTCAAAGTCTTATAATGTGGGGGTAGCATAAGATAATTTATATTTCCAGTCGGGATATGGTGGGGTGTGGACTGGGGGGACCACATCCCAATTATCAGGAGTGAGAGGTAGGTAAACAGATTTTGAGCAGTTGACTGCTTAGTTGGAGAATTCTGAGAATGGTTGTATGGTGGTTAGGCAATCTTTCAGTGAGGGATGAGAGTCCTGGAGGGGGAGTAACACATCATTTGCACAGAGATGGATTTTATGCTCTGTGACGTGTTTTTTTTTTTTTAAGTATGGCAGCTGCGAGGGGTTCAATGAATAAGGCAAAGAGTGATGGAGAGAGCGGGCATCCTTGCCTGATGCCACTGTGAAGAGTGAAACTACGTGATGTGATCCCATTAGTGGTGACTGTAGCCATGGGTGATGTGTAAAGTGCCCTTATCAAGTTAATAAATGACTCTCCAAACCCTAATTTCTGTTGTTTGGCAAATAAAAAAGACCAGTTAACCCTGTCAAATGCTTTTTCTGCGTTGAATGATAAGATGATGGTGTCAGATTTTTTTGGAAGTTGAATGCTACATGAGGTGGAATAGTTTTCGAGTATTGTGTGATGACTGTCGACCTGTGATGCAGCCTGACTGGTCAGGGTGTATGAGAGGTGGAATCGCTTTTTTCTATTCTAGCAGGTATGACTTTAATGATGACTTTTAGGTCTATGTTGATAAGAGACAGAGGGTGGTAGCTAGATGGAGAGGTGGGCTCTTTGTCAGGTTTTAAGAGAAGTGTTGTCATGGCAGTATTCATGTCGGGAGGTATACTATAACTGGATGAGAATTCACTGACCATTTTTAAAAACAAAAAAGTTTGTAGAACTCAGCAGGGAAGCCATCTGGACTGGGTGCTTTATGATTTGGGAAGTTATTGAGCGCTCTGTAGAATTCTTATTAAGCTAAAGCGCAAGTTCAGTCAGGAAGACTTTCTGGGTGCTTACGATATTCCTTCACTCTCTCATCAGCTGTCTGGGAGGGAGGCATGCCAGTTCTTTCTATCCAATCACAACTTCCCTGCTTCATCACTTAGCTGTCAAAGTTTAAAATCTGCCTCTTCTGCTGTCAGTCGTCTTTCAGCCTCTCTGCGTATGGCAAAACTCGTACTTGCTTTTGTCTTGCTCCTACTGCCAGTCAAATTCATGTCGGATTTCGAGCACGATCAGCTCCCGGGCAATCCGGATTTTGGTGAAGATTTCCTGGTAGATATGGCTTCCAACTCTTCTGACTCCTGACGCTCCATGACACGACCACCCCTGATGAGGCGGCGTCAGGGTCTCATCTCAGAGATCTTGGCATTAATCCAGATCCAGATCTGCCTCTTTCTCCACTTCGTCAGCTGGCGGACATTACAGCCCGTGATAGCCCAATAAGAATTGCTTGGAGTCCAGGTGCCAAGGTTCTCAAGCTGCTCCAGCGCATGGATGAATGAGAACCAAGAAGTCCAATCACTCGCAAGCCCCGGCTCAGAAGAGAAAATGCATCTCCCCACCAGATTACTCCCCGGAAACATGAGCCTTTCCTGCAACTCCAGGGCCATCTACATCAGGCGACTTAAAAGCAAATTCGATCCAGTCCCTCACAAACTCCTTGGAATACATCGAGGCTTGCCTATGGTTTCTGGAAATTGCTGCTTCTGCACTGTCTTCCACCCTTCTGGCCACCCAGGCGTTCCTGCTGCAGTCAGCGTGAATGGCTATCCCAGCTTCAGGCACGCTGTCCGCCGCTCAACATTCCCTGGCCTCTGGCGTCCCGGCCCCATCTCAAGGTAGGCCTTTCATTCCTCAAGCTGCTAACATTTCACCGCACCTCATGTCTAAAACCCTGCAAGGCAATAATATTAATCTGGTGAGCCTGATTCTGCCATCCCCGGAGTATGACAAAAAACTCTCTCCAGGGGAAAACATTACTGCTGTAATATAAAATGCAGATCCATGCCTAATCAGAGACGTGTCTATCAGTGAATCTCTGAACAAATAACTTCCAGAAAATACCGAAAGCTACCAGTTTATCCCAAAAGGAGGGTGTAGTTGGATGCCTACTTAGCGCTAATAGGTGACTTCAACTTGAAATATGGTAAATTATTCTACCAATACCATAAATCCTTCTCCAGCAAGGCAGTGCTCATCATTTCTCAGTAATACTTGCCTGGACTGGTTGGTTCTGGATACAGGGCTCCTGGTTTTGGTCACCAGTGGAACTCAGGCTATCTCATGTGGATTCTGTGGGAATGTAGGCCCTGTCAGTGCCGTTTCAGACTCCCGCTCCTGGGATTTCCTTTCCACAACATGGTCACCGTTTCCTTCTCTGCGCACTGATGCTCGGAGCTGGTTCTCCAAACCAGCGAGGTTCAAAGACTTCCTAACCAATCATTCGTCAGTGCCAATAAACATTCCACATTTGGCTGCAGAGCTGTTTCCGGTTTTCATAAAAGTCCTCTAGGTGTAGCGACAAGCAAATATTAAGGCAGGAAAAGATAAAGTTTTCGATCTGTCAGGGCCTCACTCTGGCCACGTGTCAAACATTAACAGTCTAATTCCTTCTGAACCTTTTTCTCTCCATTAAACATCAGTTGATCACACTATTAAACTCAGTAAACTTGCAGCGGGAGGAGCATGGCTCTCTATGGCCGATATCACAGATGCGTTTAAAATAGTGCCTATATTCATCCTTCTCAGTGGCATCTTTTTGGGATTAAGTGGGAGTAAAAGTTTTATTTTGCCATGCGGCTGACTTTTGGATGCAGGAGTAGCCCTGCATATTTAACCAGGTCTCAGAGGCACTTTGTTGGATCCTGCTCAACAGGGTCAGAGTTCCCGCGATGCTTCATCTGCTAGATGATTATCTTCTGGTAGATCCTCCTCATGACAGTTCAGGCGCTTCGTTAAAGAAGCTCAAGCGTTGTTTTAAGTCTCTTAGCGTTGCCTTGTCAGAAGAGAAAACAGTGGGGCTGGGAACTTGGTTGGAGTTCCTGGGTATTTTACTGGATACTAGCGCTAAGGAAGCTTCTCTCCCTGAAGATAAACTGCAGCGCATTTGTGAGATAGCCACTTCTTCTTGCTCTGCCGAGAATATCACTAAACAGCAGCTGTTGTCTCTTCTTGGGCACAAAAATTTTGCCATGCGCGTCATTCCTCAGGGGCGTTCATTCATCTCCCGATGGTTAGACATGACATCTTCAGTCCCTAATTTGCACGATAACATCTGAAGGATTTTGCTCAGATTTATGCTTCTGGTCTCATCTGTCAGAGCACTGGAATGGCATCACTTTTATAATGTGTTAGTGCAATCCTCTGATTGACTTCCGTTCTTCATGGATACAGCTCCATCCTTGGGTCTTGGAGGGTTTTTTCAGGGTCAGTGGTTTGCGAGCCCCTGGCCTCATGGTTTTCCTCAGCTCATGACGTCATCTGCGTTGCTCAAGATTCAATAGCAGTCGCATGTCACGTATGGGGACAACACTGTCATCGCAAGCGTATCAGTGCTATGTGATAATGAGGCAGTGGTCAGTATTATCAACAAAGGGCGCTCCCCCTCCTATGTCATCATGCCTTTCATGAGGAGCATCACATGATCCGCTGTTACAGCTTTATCATTACTGCTCGTCATGTCCCAGGTCACTCCAACATCCTGTCTGATTCTCTCTCTGGTTTTAAATTCCAGACTTTCAGGAACATCTGCACAGAGGCCAGTCCCATTCCAACTCATATTCCCCCTCTCAAAAAGATAGCTCTCTTTGAGGAAATGCTTCCATTAAAAGATACATGGAGGCTGCTAAAAGTCATATAAAGAAGGGTTTAGCAGCTTCTACTTTAAAATCTCATGATTTTGCTTGGAAGACTTTTGCTTTGTTTTGCATCTCCATTGATGTACCACTTAAACCAATCTTATTAAATACAATTTGTGCATTCATTTGTTATTGTATGGATGTGCATCATTTAAAACCTCCGTATATTCAAGGATTAATTGCTGGCATTCAGTTCAACATCAGATTTTTCAATCCCGGCTTCCCCAGTATTTCTCTAATCCAGCCATTAAGCTGTTAATAAAAGGCATCCAAAGCTTCTCCTTCTTTGCCAGACCAATGGTTGCCCTTAACTCAGCCGATTTTGCATAAAATGCTGGCAGTTCTTAGGAAAGGTGTATTTTCTCCATATATTGATGCCTTGCTCGAATCCGTATTTTTGTTGGCCTTCTATGCTTTTCTCAGGATTGGCGAGTTCACTACTCCTTCCTCAGTGTGTAATCTAAAGATAGATATGTCATTTTCTGATCTGGTGTTTTTTCCCAGTCATTATAAACTACACCTTAAGCATTCTGAATTCTCAAGGTAGAGTTGTTGCTCGAACTGATTCTGCTTACTGCCCATTCAAATCCATAGTTAGATATCTTAAGCTCAGACCAAACTCTGGCCCTTTTCACCCCTCTTCTGCCTTTCAGGGAACCTACCTCTCTCTAAAGCTTGGTTTAATATCCATTTAGAGAAGGTGCTTATCAAAAGTAATCTATCATCGAAGCTTTACATAGGACATTCAATTTGGATAGGAGCTGCACCTTCTGCTGCCATTTATGGTTTTTCTGCTTCTATCATGCAACAACTTGGGCGCTTAAAGGATAACTTCGGTATTTTTCAACCTGTGTCCTATTGCCCCAAGTGTATGTGTGTATACGATTGACAGGTACAACTCGTTTTAAAATTGGCTCAGTGTCAAGTGAGCGGATGCAGCCGGCAGCCGCGAAGCTAGATAGGGGGGCAACTGCATCCCGTATAAGTTTGAGCATTAAAAGTGTTTATTTCGCCACAGACCGGTTGCGATCGCCGGTGCTAGCTCTCTAATTAGCATTGTAAGCGTTGCGTTTTCCTTCACGTCCTCTGGCCTGTGTGACGTCATCTCCTGTGAGCTTGTTGCCGGAAGAAAACAGAGGAGCCATGCCGCGCCGCTCAGAGTGGAGCTGCTTATCCCGGAGGACAGTTGAAAGTTTTACTTTCATATTTACCAGATTTCGAGAGTGAAGACGAGCCTTTTCATTACGACGGCCACCCGTATTTATTTGAGCCAGAGTATCCGGACGAGGAGCTCCTACAAATTCAAGAGCTAACGAGGATAGCAAGAGAGGGCCAACGAGCAGACGGGTGAAGCAGCGGCGGCACGAACGTGAATTTCTGAGGACTGGTGGTGCTCCTGTAGTGGCTGTGACTCTATGCCCACAGAGGAAGAATGTCTGTATTGCAACGAGTGGAACCTGTTGCCCAATATTCGTGGTCTCGATGTGTCGTGGGATGATACCGAAAGTACCTGACACTGTGTAACTACATTAGAGGATTTCCCCCCTCTGATCAACAGGGCAGTGCTGGATACCTTTTTTCATGTACCCAAAATAAATTGGAGGAGGCGACCAAAACCACAGGGACCAAATGGTCAACTATCCATAAAGTAAGTATAAATAATATGTCTTTATGCATACAATACTTATATCTAGATTTGTCTCCGACACACACATTTACTGTTGCCCTAAATCCTCTTCACTTTTTCCTCTCGTCCAGCCAGTACAGACTTATGGCCTATCGTGTTACAATGCTAATTAGAGAGCTAGCACCGGCGATCGCAACCGGTCTGTGGCAAAATAAACACTTTTAATGCTCAAACTTATACGGGATGCAGTTGCCCCCATCTAGCCATGCTGCGGCTGCATCCGCTCCCTTGATACTGAGCCAATTTCAAAACGAGTTGTACCCGTCAATCGTATACACACATACACTTGGGGCAATAGGACCCAGGTTGAAAAATACCGAAGTTGCCCTTTAACTTCATGGGCTTATGCATCATACATTTGCCCAGACGTCAAAGCAATCATAGCCAATCAAAGATCTCTTAAACCTCATCCTTGGTAAGCATATAACTGGTGGTGGTTTTAGTACATCTGTAGTAGTTGTGCCAAAAAAAAAAAAAAAAAAGGTCGCCAAACTCTTTCATCATCATCTTAAAAAAATAAAAAATATAAATAAACAAATAAATAATAATAACAACAATAGTAGTAATGATGGTCGTATAATAATAATAATAATAATAATAATAATAATAATAATAATAATAATAATAGTAATAATAATAATAATAATAATAATAATGATGGTCGTATAATAATAATAATAATAATGTAACCTCAATGTATCATCATTGTAAAAAAAAAATAAAAAATAAGGAAATGGTCCATCACCTGACCTCAATTAATTGTCATTACAAAAAAAAAAAAAAACTTCCTTTTTTGCTACATTCCTGTCCGTCTCACTTTGCTGCCACCTGACCTCAGGGCCACATCTTATGTCATTGTGTCATAGCATATCTATATCTACTTGCAATCTTTTTGGTGGTTACCCCCCGCCTTCATGCTTTAACTTTATTTTCTTTGTCTCTTGACTTCTTCTAGAATCTTCAGTTGCTTCGGGGGTAAGATCGCAAATATACGTCTTATCATTTTCTTTGCATGATCTCGGATCATCAGTTTCTGTTGGTAAGTATTTCATTCTTTGGGGGATATTCATAATTTTTCAAAAGTTCTGCTCCCCTGTACATTTATCATTCACATGCTTGACGGGGTCTAAGCGCCAAATCTGTTTTCGGCATTACATCATTAAATCTGTTCATAATTCTTTCTGGTGTAAGTCTCTTCTGGTTGAACTGGGGTTAGAGGCTGGTTGCGGTGGTTGGTTTGCTCTTCTGATAGGTGTGGCAGATTTAGGTTGTTTAGGAAATTATGGATATCATTGATGTTTGGATTACGGTCCAATGTGTATAGGTTTTGGTAAAATGTCTAAAATACATTGTTAAATTCTGCAGGGTCGTGGTGAGACTTCTCTTCTGAGTCCTTTATAACTAGGATTATGGCTTTGTCTTTGTTTAGTTTCATTAGAGTTGCAAGATATTTACTTGATCTATCGTAGTGCTGATATTTTATGAGATTGAGTTTTTCAATAAGGAATTGTGATTTTTTTATGAGATCATTCAGTTCCAATCTACATTTTCTTAGTTCACTGAGTATATTTTCTGAGGGATTGGTAATATAAGTATGTTCTAATTCTTTAACTTTTTTCTCTAAGCTATGCTCTAATTCATTTTCTGTCTTTTTGGAAGATGAGTATGAAATGATTTTTCCCCTTAAAACAGCTTTGCTAGTTTCCTGGAGGAGTGTTGCTGAGGTATTGAGAGAGTCATTTATTTCCATAAAGGATGTCCACTGACTCTTGAAGTAAGTGTCAAAGTCTGGGTCTTTAAGCAGAGATGTGTTAAACCTCCACCTGGTCATAGTTTTTGGATGGGATTTAATATTGAATGCACAAGAGACTGAGGAGTGGTCACATAGTTGAAGAGTGTATTGTTGTGTCAGTAATATCTCGGTGTAGTGTATTACTGATTAGAAAGAAATCAATTCTGAAGAATGAATGATGGACCTGAGAGAAGTGGGTGAAATTTCTTTCATACAGATGGTTAAGTCTCCAGCTATTGCCAAGTCCACAGTCCTCCATGGACTGTTTTAAGGTTTAAGATGATCGTTGTGGTCGAATGGTTTTGTTGTTTGATTGGTCTATTGATGGATCTAAAA
Organism: Scarus forsteni; assembly: GCA_036419115.1. Lineage (NCBI taxonomy): Eukaryota > Metazoa > Chordata > Actinopteri > Labriformes > Labridae > Scarus > Scarus forsteni. The sequence continues at coordinate 116,570 of JAZDUH010000204.1, read as the reverse complement.
CTGTGTTAAAATCACCTCCTATGATTAACTGAGAGCTTGGGAAGTTATTGTGGACAGCAAAGAGTTTGTGAAAAAAGGATGAGTAATCTTTGTTTGGTCCGTACAGGCTTACAATGGAGATATTAATAATATTGGGCAAGTTAATGAGGTTTCTTAAAGATATTGAAAGTGTATTTTTTTCCTCCCCTTGTCTGCATTATCTTTTCAGGTGGGCATTTTTTTTCTAGCAGTGAGAAATAAGTAAATATGATTCACTGCTATGGTGACCATCACCAGCCCTCCCTGTAGGCTACTCCATCAAATCAAACTTTATTTAATCTCTGATGTGAGCTGAAGGGGAGGGCCGTGCCACAGCACAGTGTGAAAGAAAATAGTAATAGTGGGAAATAGTGACAGACAGGTTGAGACAAGACAACAGGGAGGAGGACAAACAGGTAGTGTCATTAATTCGAGATAGTAGTCTAAGTGCTGTGCTGATCAAAGTACATACAGGAAGTAAAGGCTGTAAGAAACCAGGGACACCAGATATGTGGCGTCTTGATAGAAGAAGGTGGACCCACAGGGGTGTGGTATGGAGGAGCATGATGTGTGGGAGTGCCCAACTCAGCATGTTCTGACGGGACCAATCCTTTCTTTACTGTTAGTCTAAACAGAGCTCGATTATCTGTACACACATGCATGTGAGGTGGTCACCGAATACCCAAGTAGCTGCCCATACCCAGGCAGACCAAGGCCAAGGGCTCCACCAGAGCCACCAGGGCACCCAAGACCCGCCACATGGCCCCCAAAGCCTCAGGATCCAGATACAGCCACAGGACCCAAGGGGGCACCACCCAATCCCCCAAGAGCACGAAGGACAGTACCAGGGCAACCACGGCAACCAGCACACACCATCACCTACCACCCATCCACCCGGCCCCAAGTCATCCCCACCCCAAGCAGTGACACCCCCAACCCCCCCCACCCTGCAGCAGGCCAGAATCCCCCAGCCTCCCCAGGAGCCAAATTCCCCGGTTCCAGGGGGCCATTGCAGATCTTATGTTGCTCCAGGTAGCAGCCGCAGCAAGGCCAGGTGTACCAGGAAATGGCCGCCCCGGGCCCACACCCAGAGGCCACTGCCACCACCGCAGTTGATGGAGACTGCTCCCCAGCACAGAGCCGTGGTCAGAAAAGGCCAGACCCCACCAGCTGCACCAAGCCTAAAGTCGTGAAATGCCTCTTTGCCCCCCCCCCCTGTTATTTTGTATCTTTGTTCCCAGACAAAGATACATTAACCCTCCACTGTGACTAAGTGCTGCTCCCCCCTCTCACTGCCTGCCCATGGCAAGTGGATGTTGTGTTGCATTAAAAACAGATGCCAGGTGAGGCAGGTGGGAGGCAAGCAGGGAGAGGTCACAACCTAAAACAGATTGCACCCCTCCCCCAGCACCCCTGCCCTGCCTCCCCTCCAAGTTGGTTTATGTAGTGCAGTTAAAACTGAAGGACGAGAGCGGCAGAGAGGGCTAGTCGCCCCTCTACCACCCCTGACTACAAGAACCCTAAGTGATGTGTGTGTGCCCAAGAGTACAAATATGCACAAGAGTGTGATGTGTGAGTCGTGAAGTGCAAATTAAGGGGATAGGCTAGTGAGGGCCAGCCCCAACCAGCCACGACATGTGGGAGCAGGGCGCAGCCCCAAGCGGCCCCTGTAACAGCAGGCCCTAGGGCCCACAGGCGATGAACCAGGCAGGGCCCAGCGACCAGGCGGGGCCCAGTGACCAGGCGCGCCCAACAAGAGCATGCCCCCCAGTGGACTGCCGCACCAGGACCACGGACCCAACAACCACCGAAAACCCAACTCAAGCAGTCCACCCCTAAGATGCCGCCCCCACGGACACACCAAAGAGTCCCCCCAGGGAACTGAGCCAGCGAGTCCCCAACACACACCCCAGGCCCCGATCCATCGAGGGAGGCGGAACTGGCACCAAGCGACTCCCTCCACTGGAAACTCCCACCCTATGATAGCTCCTGGTGCTGCCCCAAACAGGCCTGGGGGCCCACACCAAGCTTGTTAATTGGTGGGTGGCCGAAAAGTCACGTGCCAGTATATTTACTGTGATCATGAAAACTGATCAAAGAGTCATACATTAGCCTGTAGCCATTAAAAAAGTACCCGATGGAAAAATACTGAAGTCTTTTTTTAAGTCATATAAGTCAGAAAACATGAACTAGCATATTATGCTGCCAGTATGAGGCCCAAAAAGTCATGTATCAGCATAGTTATTGTTACCTTGAAAACACACCAAAAAGTCTGATGTCATTATGTTGTTGTTCTTATGATCTTAAAGGATGGAAGAAAGATTGTTGAAGAGTCTGCTGTTAAGTGAAGTAAAACCAAAGAATCATCTTATCATGTAGTTTTTGTTTTTAAATTTGTACTGAAATATGTGAGCTTTAGTCCCTCCTAAATATGGAAAATTGACAAAGAAGAAAGCAAGAAGAAGAGAACGAGAGACAGTGTTATGGATCACTATTCCTTTATCTCAGAAACATGCAGCATGGAGAGGAGACCTGGAGAGGTGTCCTCTGCAGACAAGATAGTTCAATGCCCTACAGTACTCACAACATCACATTAGCTGCCGTGTTTCCTGCCTGCTAAAACATAATTTATCAGCATATTTGTTGGTCATGACACCTGACCAGAAAGTCAAATTGTTAGCATGTTGTCTGTTTGAAAAGTTTGACCTGAGGTCATCTTGTTTATAAATCATTTTGTTATCAAAATGTGCCCAGTTCCCTGTCTTAATTTCCCAAAGTCTTGTATTATCAGATTTTCACAACAATACTTTCATTTCTGCTGAACAGCTTTACCACGTGGTTTACTGGAATCAACAGACCACTTTACAAAAATGAGAAATAGAGAAATCTTTGATTGTTTCCTCCTCTTTGTTGGAGCTGAGGTCAGGGAATCAGAGGGTGAACTCAAACATACTGGGATATCAGCGAAATTAGAGACAGCTCAAAAAACAGCTTTAGTTCCTTCAAAGCACAGGAACAGGCTAAAGCTGATAAAACAAAGGTAATGTTGCATATTCGAGGATTTCATTCTGAAATATATTCAAAGATTTCACTTCTTTTTGCTTGGTTAAAGTGTCATACTATCTGCTAATGAAGTTCAGTCTTGTTTCCTGTTTAATGCTCTCCAAACCTGTTTCCTGTCTTCATTTCCTGTTGTTAAACCAAACAAAGACCACATGCTGTTGAACCCTTTCCCCGTGCAGATAAAGCTTATGAAACCAGACATGAAGATTTCCTGTTCTGTACACTTTGCTCCAAATCAAAGAATGAATAGTGTATAAGATATTGTAACATCCTTTGTCAGGGGCTCTGGTCTGACCATCCTGGGTGACGAGCAAATCAGAGACCTCAGCAGCTGAGTGACTTAGTATTTGTGTATTGCCTCACATATTGTCAATAAATGATTGGCTGACCGATCTAATCTGGACTTGTGCTTCCTTTCAAACTTAATAGCTTAACAGAAACATCAGAAATATTGTTTAACATCACCTGAGATGATGATGTCAGCAGCTGGACAAACAGTAAGCCCAAAGAGTAGGAGGTCAGTGAAGTGACACAGTCCTCAGCATGACTGCTACAGAAGGAGATGAACTGTGAATGCATCACATGCTGCAGCAATAAATTATACATCAACATTCACACCCACTGGACACTTTATTAGGTACACTGTGGATTGGCCTGAGGGCTAAAAAAAAAAAATCCTTTTAAGTTGTTTTTCGAGTGCTGTATGACTAAAAAGGCTTGTATTAGCATGTTTCCTGCCTATTACATGTCAAAAAAAGCTGATTAAAAAAAAAATACTTGAATGAACAAATTTTAAAGACATTTTTTGAGTGTACTATGACCAAAACATCTTCACCAGCATGTTTTCCTGCCTTTTAAGGCCAGAAAGTCATTATATTTTTTTGTAATCATGAAAAGTGACCAAAAAGAAATATTGGCTTGTCAATTTTTTTTTTTTATTTGGAAACAGGGGAAATGCTTATAAGTCACCGTTTAAAGTCAAATATGACAAAAACTTCTGCATTGGCATATATTCCTGCCTGTGTAGATCAAAACATTACTATTTTAGCATTTTATGTCGGTCTCAAAACTGACAAAAAACTCATATGTTAACATGCGTTTTTTTTTTTTCTAAAATTTTATCCTTGGGAAAAATGCTGAAAATATTTGTTTTAGTCATGTATGAGCAAAACCTTTAACCTGGCATGTTTTCCTGCCTGAAAGGTGTCCAAAGTCATGTATCAGCATTTGTTGTTGGCCTGAAAATGACCATAAATCCACAAGTTAGATTGGAATTTAAAAAAACAACAACTTTTTCCTGAGGTAAAATTCTGAAAAGTCATGTTTCAGGTCTCTGTGCGTTCTACAAGTTTTGGCTCTTCTGCATGGGCCTCCACTCTCAGCCCTGGAGTTTGCTGACTGGATGCCTACTGTACATTTTTGTTTCTCAGCAGTGTGGGCATTTTTTTGGCAAACTACTGATTTCACAAATGTTAGTAAAATCAGTATGTACTGTTTACAGATTTAAAGTCTGGTTGTTAATCTACCCCCAGGCTGAAGGTTTAGGAGTTTGAGCTCAGCTCCAACTGTCCACATGTGGATGTGTCCTTGGGCAAAACACTTAATGCCAAGTGTCAGTGGTGTGTAAATGAGTGTGACGAAGGAGGGTCTGTTTTAGCTGATACTGATGGACAAAGAAACTGAACCATCATTGAGTGAGTGTGAGAGTAAATGGGTAAATTTCACCTGTGGTGTAAAAGAGTGTTTGGCTGTCAGAGAGATGAGAGATCAGTCAGTCAGTCTGTGTTTGTATGGAGCCAAATCACAACACCTGTTAAATCAACATGATTTACAACAGAGTAAATAAATGCCATAATCTCTATTTCATGTTTTATTTATTTTATGAATAAATCTACAGGGATAAAAAAGCAGGCATAGACAAAGAGGGACTGAAATTAACATTTTTGATGGTGGTGAATTTATGACCATAAATCTGTTTTGATCATATTTAAAAAAAATACATAAATAAATAAATAAATAAATAAATAACTTATACAAGCTTAAGTCCATTAACCATCACCCATTCTGACCTCCATTCACCTTTTCAGTGCCTCCATTTGTGTTTCCTTTGGAAAAATGTTTTCTGTTTCAGTAACATAAAATAAATGTCACTTCTGTGAATAAATGTCGAGCTGCATGGACAAATGTTTCAGCATGAGGCTGGTGTTTCTGTTCTTTCTTAAAAGCAAAGATTACATGTTGCTCTGTTATTGTGTCAGATTTAGCCAAACTTTGGATTGCTTCTGTCTCCTGTTCTTCATGGAGCTCCCTGGACTCCCTGTCTTAATTTCCCAAAGTCTTGTATGGGCCGATTTTCAAAACAATACTTTCGCTTTTGCTTAACAGCTTTACCACGTGGTTTACTGGAATCGACAGAGCAGTTTACAATAAATGAGAAATAGAAATATCTTTGATTGTTTCCTCCTCCTTGTTGGAGCTGAGGTCAGGGAATCAGAGGGTGAAGTCAAACATATCAGCTAAATTAATTCAGAAATCTATTCAAAGATTTCACTTCTTTTTGCTTGGTTAAAGTGTCATACTATCTGCTAATGAAGTTCAGTCCTGTTCCAGTTTGATGCTCTCCAAACTTGTTTCCTGTCTTCATTTCCTGTTGTTAAACTGAACAAAGACCACATGCTGTTGAACCCTTTCCCTGTGCAGATAAAGCTTATAAAACCAGACATGAAGGTTTCCTGTTCTGTACACTTTGCTCCAAATCAAAGAATTAATAAATAGTGTATAAGATATTGTAACATCCTTTGTCAGGGGCTCTGGTCTGGCCATCCTGGGTGACCAGCAAATCAGAGACCTCAGCAGCTGAGTGACTTAGTATTTGTGTATTGTCTCACATATTGTCAATAAATGGTTGGCTGACCGATCTAATCTAGACTTGTGCTTCCTTTCAAACTTAATAGCTTAACAGAAACATCAGAAATATTGTGTAACATCACCTGAGATGATGATGTCAGCAGCTGGCCAAACAGTAAGACAAAAGAGTAGGAGGTCAGTGAAGAGACACAGTCCTCAGCATGAAGGAGATGAACTGTGAATGCATCACAAGCTGCAGCAATAAATTATACATCAACATTCACACCCACTGGACATTTTATTAGGTACACTGTGGATTGGCCTGATGGCTAAAAAAAAAAAATCCTTTTAAGTTGTTTTTCGAGTGCTGTATGACTAAAAAGGCTTGTATTAGCATGTTTCCTGCCTATTACATGTCAAAAAAAGTTGATTAAAAAAAAAATACTTGAATGAACAAATTTTAAAGACATTTTTTGAGTGTACTATGACCAAAACATCTCCACCAGCATGTTTTCCTGCCTTTTAAGGCCAGAAAGTCATTATATTTTTTTGTAATCATGAAAAGTGACCAAAAAGAAATATTGGCTTGTCATTTTTTTTATTTTTTATTTGGAAACAGGGGAAATGCTTATAAGTCACCGTTTAAAGTCAAATATGACAAAAACTTCTGCATTGGCATATATTCCTGCCTGTGTAGATCAAAACATTACTATTTTAGCATTTTATGTCGGTCTCAAAACTGACAAAAAACTCATATGTTAACATGCATTTTTTATTTCTAACCTTTTTCCTTGGGAAAAATGCTGAAAATATTTGTTTTAGTCATGTATGAGCAAAACCTTTAACCTGGCATAGTTTCCTGCCTGAAAGGTGTCCAAAGTCATGTATCAGCATTTGTTGTTGGCCTGAAAATGACCATAAATCCACAAGTTAGATTGGAATTTAAAAAAACAACAACTTTTTCCTGAGGTAAAATTCTGAAAAGTCATGTTTCAGGTCTCTGTGCGTTCTACAAGTTTTGGCTCTTCTGCATGGGCCTCCACTCTCAGCCCTGGAGTTTGCTGACTGGATGCCTACTGTACATTTTTGTTTCTCAGCAGTGTGGGCATTTTTTTGGCAAACTACTGATTTCACAAATGTTAGTAAAATCAGTATGTACTGTTTACAGATTTAAAGTCTGGTTGTTAATCTACCCCCAGGCTGAAGGTTTAGGAGTTTGAGCTCAGCTCCAACTGTCCACATGTGGATGTGTCCTTGGGCAAAACACTTAATGCCAAGTGTCAGTGGTGTGTAAATGAGTGTGACGAAGGAGGGTCTGTTTTAGCTGATACTGATGGACAAAGAAACTGAACCATCATTGAGTGAGTGTGAGAGTAAATGGGTAAATTTCACCTGTGGTGTAAAAGAGTGTTTGGCTGTCAGAGAGATGAGAGATCAGTCAGTCAGTCTGTGTTTGTATGGAGCCAAATCACAACACCTGTTAAATCAACATGATTTACAACAGAGTAAATAAATGTCATAATCTCTATTTCATGTTTTATTTATTTTATGAATAAATCTACAGGGATAAAAAAGCAGGCATAGACAAAGAGGGACTGAAATTAACATTTTTGATGGTGGTGAATTTATGACCATAAATCTGTTTTGATCATATTTAAAAAAAAAATACATAAATAAATAAACAAATAAATAAATAAATAACTTATACAAGCTTAAATCCATTAACCATCACCCATTCTGACCTCCATTCACCTTTTCAGTGCCTCCATTTGTGTTTCCTTTGGAAAAATGTTTTCTGTTTCAGTAACATCAAATAAATGTCACTTCTGTGAATAAATGTCGAGCTGCATGGACAAATGTTTCAGCATGAGGCTGGTGTTTCTGTTCTTTCTTAAAAGCAAAGATTACATGTTGCTCTGTTATTGTGTCAGATTTAGCCAAACTTTGGATTGCTTCTGTCTCCTGTTCTTCATGGAGCTCCCTGGACTCCCTGTCTTAATTTCCCAAAGTCTTGTATGGGCAGATTTTCAAAACAATACTTTCGCTTTTGCTTAACAGCTTTACCACGTGGTTTACTGGAATCGACAGAGCAGTTTACAATAAATGAGAAATAGAAATATCTTTGATTGTTTCCTCCTCCTTGTTGGAGCTGAGGTCAGGGAATCAGAGGGTGAAGTCAAACATATCAGCTAAATTAATTCAGAAATATATTCAAAGATTTCCCTTCTTTTGGCTTGGTTAAGGTGTCATACTATCTGCTAATGAAGTTCAGTCCTGTTCCAGTTTGATGCTCTCCAAACTTGTTTCCTGTCTTCATTTCCTGTTGTTAAACTGAACAAAGACCACATGCTGTTGAACCCTTTCCCTGTGCAGATAAAGCTCATAAAACCAGACATGAAGATTTCCTGTTCTGTACACTTTGCTCCAAATCAAAGAATGAATAAAGAGTGTATAAGATATTGTAACATCCTTTGTCAGGGGCTCTGGTCTGGCCATCCTGGGTGACCAGCAAATCAGAGACCTCAGCAGCTGAGTGACTTAGTATTTGTGTATTGCCTCACATATTGTCAATAAATGGTTGGCTGACCGATCTAATCTGGACTTGTGCTTCCTTTCAAACTTAATAGCTTAACAGTAACATCAGAAATATTGTGTAACATCACCTGAGATGATGATGTCAGCAACTGGCCAAACAGTAAGACAAAAGAGGAGGAGGTCAGTGAAGAGACACAGTCCTCAGCATGACTGCTACAGAAGGAGATGAACTGTGAATGCATCACAAGCTGCAGCCATAAATTATAAATTATACATCAACATTCACACCCACTGGACACTTTATTAGGCACACTGTGGATTGGCCTTATAGCTAAAAAAATCCTTTTAAGTTGTTTTCCGAGTGTTGTATGACTAAAAAGTCTTGTTTTAGCATGTTTCCTGCCTACAGTGTTGGGCCCGTTACTGAAAAAAAGTAATATATTACTCATTACTCGCTACTCTTTCTAAAAGTAATATTATTACTTTACTTATTACTCCTTGTCAAAAGCAATATATTACATAACTGATTATATTACTTTTTTTTACACCCCATAAAATTGGTCAGTGTGTCCTTTCTCTTCTTGATTCTGAGTTTTTGCATGGCCTCTGTGTGACTGTGAGAAGTAAAATTGCAGGCAGGTACATTTTTCTGCAGTCATGAAGGCATCAATTTACATGCTATATGAAATACACATCTGGTTAAACAAAGGGTGAGAGATAATTTTTAAAACATTTTTTTCAATAAAGCATTTAATGGTTTTAGTCAACAATAAAACCTGAAATAGGGCTTCAACTGATACACCCAAAGAAAATCTTGGCAAGGGAATGAAAAAAAGAAGCAGACAGATGCCAATGCTTCTGGAAAGAAAACAAATGTACACAACTTTGTCACAACAATAGCACTGAAAATTCAACCTGACAACAACAGAAAGAATTTAACTAAAAATGTACTCTAAAACCATTTGACCCATAGGATATTTAGGGCATCTTTCAGGACAGAAAGATGTTGTATTAGTTATGAAATATGCAAGGTTAACAAGGTCTATTAATTGTCTTATGAGCCTTAAAACAGATTTGTAACTCAACTTAATCTGTACAATACAATAACCAAATATATGTAGGGTCTGTTTAAATGTTGCAACAACTATTAGGCTGAATGGAGTGCTGAACAAAATGTGAGCCACTGCTTTAAGTTTTACTTAAAAAAAATGAATTAATGCATGCTGTATGACTGCCCTTTAAAATAAAAAAATAGATAAAATAGATAATGAATAAATCAAATCTGTCTGTTACAGACTATATTCAGTTCTGTGTGGACAATGTTATACCCCAGAAGGAAATAACTGTATACCCAAACAACAAAATCTACATAAGCAAAGAGGTTAAAGAGTGTATTAACCGCAAAAAGATGGCTTTTAAAAACCAGGACAGAGCGCAACTGAAAACTATACAAAAAGAACTTAACTGCATGCTCAGGAAAGCGAGGAACAGACACAAGGAAATTATTGAACAAAACTGTCATGCTATGAACACCAAGAAGCTGTGGGACACTATGAAAGCCATCACTAATATGACCCCAGCCAAAAAGAGTATTAGCACTCCTGATGACCAGCAAAAATCAAATGAATTGAACAATTTTTTCATGAGATTTGAGAGTCATGATTTCTCTTTTCAGTGTGACAATGTTTTAAAATCTATTTGTGTCAGTGATCAGGACACCAGAGTGTTTATCAATCCCCATGAGGTCCAGTCACTTTTTAGACATAGCTGTGTCAAAAAAGCCACAGGGCCAGATGGCATCTCTGCTTTTCTTCTTAAAATCTGTGCAGAGGAGCTGACTCCTGCCTTTTGTCCCATCTTTCAGAAATCTGTTGATCAGCACATTGTCCCCACCCTCTGGAAGAAAACATTTATAACACTTGTACCGAAAAGGCCTTGCCCGAGGGAAAACAATGATTTCCGTCCGGTCGCCTTAACTTCCAACGTGATCAAATGTTTAGAGAGAATCCTGGTATCATTACTTAAGAAGGAGGTTCATGAACTGTTTGATCCTTTTCAGTTTGCTTATAAGCAGGGGTGTGGCACAGATGATGCTATTAACTGCCTTACTCATCTTGTCACTAAACATCTAGAAGACCCCAAAGCTTATGTTCGCTTACTGTTTGTTGACTTCAGTTCTGCGTTTAATACGCTACAACCACATTTACTGATTGAGAAACTGAAGAACATGAACGTTAATCCTTTTATTTTGAAATGGTTCATGTCTTTTTTAACTAACCGTGTGCAGCACGTTAAAGTTAACAATGTCCTCTCCGAGCCCAGACTCTCCAGTACTGGTGCCCCCCAGGGATGTGTCAGCTCCCCTGTACTCTTTACATTATACACAAATGACTGCATTAAGGTCCACCCTGATAATTACATCATTAAATTTTCAGATGACACTGCCATCCTCGGTTTGCTGCACAAAGATAAAAGTCCAGCAGCTTACCATTCTGAGATCAGTCATTTTGTTCAGTGGTGTGACTCTAACTATTTGATGCTAAATGTGAAGAAAACAGAAGAGATGGTGTTCAATCATAAAGTCGTGGATGACTTGGGGCCGGTGGTCATCCACAATGAACCTATCACTCAGGTCAGCTCCTATAAATATCTGGGAGTTTATATCGATGATGCATTCAGCTGGAGGGTCCACGTGGAGAGTCTCTGCTCCAGACTGCAGCAGAGATTGTATTTTCTGCGCAGACTGAGAGCTTTTGGTGTTGAGCAGAAGGTCATGCTGCTGTTTTACCATGCTGTTCTCGAAAGTATTATAAGGTACGGAATCACAGCCTGGTACGGTAACTTGTCTGTACAGCTGAAGACACAGCTAAACCGTCTGGTACAACAAGCAATGAAAATTATGAATGTTAAAAATCACGCTTCTCTCCAGACTATCTTTGAACACTCTATAATGACCCAAGCACGAAATATTGTGTCCGACCAAACCCATGTTCTCCACACAGAGTATCACCTGCTACCCTCAGGGAGGAGATTCAGAGTCCCCCGCTGCAGGCTGAACCGTTTTAAAAACTCTTTTATCCCAACATCTATTAAGATTATGAATGAACTGATGTAGTTTTAACCTTTCCCGGCTCCTTGGCCTCATACTGGTATAATGTATTTTATTTAAATTATTGGTACTGTGCAATAGGGATGTTCTGAATGTGATTGTGACGTGTTTGTGACTGTAGTGTTTGTGTTATGTGATTTGTGCTGCTCTTCTATGACTGCAGAACAAGCAGGGAGCCCATGACAAATTTCCCCACGGGGACAATAAAGTATATGAAATGAAATGAAATGAAATGAAGATACAGAAATAATAAGGCCTATGATATATTAAATATGTATGATATGTTCCTTACCAATCTGGATCCATATATCCAAAAGCTTCACAAGCCCTCTCATCAGTTTTTCACTGCTCACTCTGAAAATGTTGATTATATCTCATGAAGAGAAGTTTCTCAAATCTCTTATCTGACAGATTATTCCTTCTTGGAGTGAGCACCAAACTTCCTAAGCTAAAAAGTCTTTCCACAGGTGCGCTGGAGGGAGTGGGAGTGTTGTATTTCATAAACATTTTTTTTATCCTTGTGAACTGATTGAGGGTCTCTACACTATGTCCTGCCCTCAAATAGTCCATCACCTCTTTTTCTGCTGAATAAATATCATCTGATTCTTCTTCAAATGAAAAAAAAAAGTCCAGCTCACTCTTCCTGGTTAAGGCCAGGGGCACAGGTGTTGGAGGAATAGCAGGGACAGTATCTGTGGGGTTGCAGAGCACTGCACACTCGGTCTTCAGCAGGTCCTTAGTGTGCCCTCACCTCTCCTCCTCTCTCATCCACCGCAATTTAAACTTCAGCAGACTTGCAGCAGCCAGAAGCGCACTCCTGCTCTCAAGCGTGTCAGCAAAACAGGTCTTGATTGCCTATTGACAAAGTTAAGAAAAATTTACCAAAGAGCCCTGAATCGACAGTAAAACTGATATATTCTGTATTAACACATTAGCTTATCACACTGTTTGACCCACCTGTACAACAAAGTCGGGTAGGCCAGCTGTCATCTTAGAAAGGTTGACTTTCAGGGCAATCATCCTTGACATAAGAACTTCGAGGGTCGGTAGTAGAGTGCCATAAAAACAGTCATCCTCCCCCTGTAAGATGTCTAATGCGACAGTAAGCGGCTTCATGACAACACAGTATTCTCTTAGGAACTGGTACTCCTTGTCTGTAAAGCCCTTTTTTCCAAGCCAGGCGCTCAGTCCATTCAGATCGCTGATGGAGATATCCGTAATCCCGGACACTGCTTCAAAGAAAGAATTCCACCTTGTGGATGTGGGAACAAGGAGCTTTCTTCTACTCACTTCCTCCACAAGCTCTGAGGCCACTGTGGAGCGGTGTGCCTTCGTCCAGAGTGCTGTGCACTTTGCAATGCCACTCCTGTAGATAGCTTTTGTATCAGGACTAGATAAAAACCACTTTTCAACATCATTGGTACAGATAAGATTGATCGTATGTGAAGCACATCTGTGATGAGGAGGAAGAAAAAACTGATCATCACGTTCATGTAAGAGGGCTTCTGTGATGCCACTGAATGTGACCTCATCATCATCCTCCTCATCCTCCTCAGCCGGGCCCAGGTCTTCTTCAGTTGCAGAATCAAATTCAACTGGCTGGTACATTTTGAATGCTGTTACAAAGTTTGACCCAATATCTGTTACAGTGGCCGTCACCTTGTTGGAAAGTCCGTAAAATGAATGTATCTGTTCGATCTCTGCACCGCTAACACTATATGTGTGCCTACCCCGGATCCTTTTGCATGCTACGACTGCTTTCTCGTGCCGCAAACTCGACCCGTTGATCCAATGAACTGTCATCCCCAGAAAGCTTTTATGGTTAGCAGTCCAGATGTCGGCAGTTGTAGAAACATAGTCTATCTCTTTAAATGCTTTCTTCAGCTCAGCTTCCATTAAAGCGTATTCCTTTTCAGAAAGCTTACAAACGTTTTTTTTACCTGGGGGTCTTGTGCTGCCTCTGACTGGCACTCTGTCAAGAATCTGTCTGAAAGACGGTGATTCGACCGTGGAGATAGGCAACATTTCGTAGACCACATACTCAGCCACGAGTTATATTAGTTCCTTTTCGCTCACAGTCTGCTGCTGTCCCCGACTGAAATCCAGTCTAGGTTGTTTAGGCACTGTAGAACTGCAGGCATCCCCCTCCGCTGTAGCAGAAGGCTTGTTGGCAGGTTTAATTTCGACAAGCTTCACGTTGTTGTGCTGTCGATGTAGGTGCTTTAGAAGGTTTGAGGTTGTGTTTCTTGCCGTTGAAAGACATCTGGTACCGGGGCACAATCTGCATCTCACAACAATGTTCTTGTCATCTTTACTCCCGAGGAAAAAAAAATAATGAGCATATTTCCAGCCGCTAAATGTTAGCCTGTCCTGCTCCATCTTTCAAGTAAGCTAAGGTTGCCAGGTATGAATGACAAATGAAAAACAACTCCCCTCGGCAAAACACAGTAGGCCTACCTATGGCAGCGCCTCAAAGGATGCCCAGTTCACAGGAAAAAAACGCAAACCTGGCAACCATGAAATGAGCTAGTTTGCTGCTCGGCTGATGTGCCAGATGAAAATAATGTGCGGATTTTTACATTTTAAATCATTGTGGGTTTATAACAACAGTAACGGAGTAACGAGTTAATTTTTTGTGATAGTAACTGTAATAATATTACTAAAAATTAAAGAGTAATTTGTTACACTACTCATTACTAGTAAAAGTAATATTATTACAGCAACGCGTTACTAGTAATGCGTTAACCTGGCATGTTTTCCTGCCTGAAAGGTGTCCAAAGTCATGTATCAGCATTTGTTGTTGGCCTGAAAATGACCATAAATCCACAAGTTGGATTGGGATCCAAAACAAACAAAAAAACAAAAAAAACGTTTTCCTGAGGTAAAATTCGGAAAAGTCATGTTTCAGGTCTCTGTGCATTCTAAAAGTTTTGGCTCTTCTGCATGCGCCTCAACTCTTAGCCCTGGAGTTTGCTGACTGGATGCCTAATGTACATTTTTGTTTCTCAGTAGTGTGAGTATTTTTTGGCAAACTACTGATTTCACAAATGTTAGTAAAATCAGTATGTTACAGAGCCCCTAAGGTGCCACAGAGCACGAGATATTATTCATATGCACAATAAATTATAACGTGCGCACGAAATACTTTTCTGTGTGCACATTTTAGCTAGAGCGTGTGCACGAGATGTGCGCATGATATATTAAAACGTACACTCGAAATAAAGTTATTTACCACATTTTGACTTGTCCTTGTTCTTGTCTGCTACGGCTTCCCGTAGGGACGTCAGATGTTTACAAACACACACAATGGAGAGAAGAAGTGAGCTAGTTAACTTTTACCTCCACCTCGGAATGTCATATAATGACATTCTTGCTGTTCTTGCCATGAGAGCTGGAATAACCTTAAGTAGAACTTTGCTGCTTATACTAAAACACAACAGGCTCAGCCGGTGTACCGTATTAAATTAACTGGTGACCGTCCAGGCAGATGTGAGGGGGGCGTGTTTTTGAAGGACCCTTTTGTTTACTATCTGAACACCTCCCGAATCCATATTATCCACAAAAATTAGCTCTTTACACCCATTTACTTAGTGATGGAAGTGACTTCACAACATTTCGCATGACAACAAAAGACTTTGAAGAATTACAATTTAATTACCTTTTTCTTACTGACCTTGATAAACAGCAGATTAGTTGTGAATGTGATTGCGAAAATACAACTTTATTATAGTTCTGTGACCTTGAAGGTTTTTGTGATATGTCAACATACATTGTATGTCTGAACCAAATGGCACATACCCTGAATCCATTACTGGAAGGTAATTCTTCACTGATAAAACATCCAACTAACCAAGGTGCATCTTTCAGGTCTCAGAAAAGTGGTTGCTGCATGCTTGCAGTGAGTGCATTTTGGTTGTACACACACTTAAATTCTTCTGCACATATATACACACATCACACTTAAAACATCTTCAGAACACTCCGAGGTATTAGTGGTAATATTTATAAAAATGACCTTAAGTACGTAACGTAATCAAAAAGGTTTACATAGCTTCTGGTACATGATCAACCGTGTCTTCTTGTGATAGCCTTTAATGTTAACTTTTTATGGAATCTGTGGCTACCTGGACTAGTTCATCAAAAGCTCTTATGCATAAACACATTAGTTCAACATATGAATTTTTAGAGCATTTATTTTCTTGAATAGTGTTTATTTAACTGGAGTTTGAGTAGCCAGAACACGTTAAATTTATCCAACTTGCAGAAAAGCAGACCTGATATCCTCACTTATTCGTGGTAGCTGTTGTATGGTGTGGTATTTTCAGACTGCACAGATAGCACTGCAGTTTTACAGAACATTTTTTAGGTGTTTAATTGATTTGATACGTGTTTACGTGTCATACGTACATTGATGACTGTAGACAAAAACAAATTGCCATGTACAACCGTTAGCGTTTTATGTGATGACCTAATTGATATCAATATCTGTAATATGCATTTCTACTTGATATTCAGTTGACATGCTCAAACTGTATAAGTGCTATGACACCGAGGATACGTGTGGGCAGCAGAGAAGTAGAAACAAATGCAGTAAAAAAACAAATTAACATGTACCATAAAATCAATACATTATCTTAACCCATACAACATCTTCCAGTAAATTACTCTAGCTTTAGACATTCTATACAGTTTTGTTATTACCAAGTTCTTTTTTAAAGCAAATGTATCCCGTTGACCAGTTTGTTGCTCTTGGACAGTCAGTGCTCAACTGATGTTTTTGTTTTAGTTGATGTTGGAGGTTACTCTATTCCATAGCCAGTCGCAGTTACATACTTAAAAATACGATTTTAAATAACAAACTTCTACCCAAAAATTAATTATACACCTTCAGTAAAAAAAAAAAAAAAAACTTTTCAGGTCCAATTAGTGCTTCAGACAATTTAAAGACAGTGAGGACATTGCGAAGAGTTCTTTAATAATTGATGCAGCCATCACACATAAATTGCCCCTCTGTTGAGGGGCTGTTGACACATCTTGTGTGGTACAACTTTTGTTTAAGTGTGGTGTGTATATATGTGCAGAAGAATTTATGTGCATGTACAACCAAATTGCACTTATGGAAAGCATGCAGCAAACACTTTTTTCAGACAAGCCTGGTGTCTGGACGTGTGCGTCACTTTTCAGTGTCCCCTGTAAAAACTTCCGTTGTGTTGCGTTCCTTTTGCAGTGCGTTTTTCTAATGTGTTGTGTTGTGGTCTTTGCAGCGCGTTTTTCTAATGTGTTGTGTTGTGGTCTTTGCAGCGCGTTTTTCTAATGTGTTGTGTTGTGGTCTTTGCAGCGCGTTTTTCTAAATGCTGCACATGTGTTGTCAAGTTGATGAAGATGTTTTCTTCATTTGCTCGTGTTTTGTCTTTTTGCATGTGTTGTCTGAATTTGCAGCGTTGTGAGCTCTCAGGGCCACCGTAAGGTAAAGTTCATATAGTGCTCCCCTAATTGACTGTCAGCCCCAACATAAAAAATCACAATTCAGTAGTTTCAATTCATTATGCCACGACCATGTGACAATAAAGTGACCACTAAGACCATCTTTTTTCAAAATGTTTCAATTTTCCCCTTATTTTATAAGTTAATTCCTCCATCTGATAAATTTGTTGCAGTTTCCCTCCATTTAACTTTCAGTGGACATGTTTTCTGCAGCCAGTTTCTTGTTATCTGTTTCAGTGCTGTTCTGCGCAGTATCCTGAACAAATATTTATTATTTTCATTTTGTATTTTATTCACAGTTTTGTCTAAGAGCACAAAGTCTATATGCAAATAAATAACACAGTTAAAGAAAGTATTAATTTCCTTCTGTATATTATTCCAAAATAATTGTAATGATGGGCAAAACTAAAAGATATGACTAAAATTGGCGTGTGGCTCACCACACTCCTAACCTTGCATAGCAACTGGGCCTGCCTGATTCAGTTCCTGAAATCCTGCATATCCCATCTTGTAGCGCTCCGTTGACCTATGGATTCAATGGATTCACTCGGCTAAAATTTTAACAGCCCAATCAGGGAAGAGAGGCGGGAGCTGTAGAATGCGGAAGTGACAACAACAGGAAGATGAAACCGAAAGTTGAGAATGGATATGCCGATTAGCCTATTGTCCTCATAGATAGTTTGTAAAACTTGGCGAAATCTGCCCTCCTCGGAAGTTTACTTGTAGAGATTGTCTTTGACGAGGTTCATGTCACATCTAAGTGTTAAATGAATAATCTGTGTGGTACAATATAGTGTAAAACCATAGTATAGCGCCATTAGCGGCTAACGCTCATTTACTGCCGTTAGCCATTAGCAGCTAAGTTAGCCGCTAACGGCTAACGGTCATTAGCTGTTGTTAACAGCTAACAAAAAAGTATGCTATTTTTTTCCAATTCTTTATTCAGCCATTTTAAGTAACAAACAGGCACATTTTGCATCATACAGTCTTCAAAAATCACTGAGCAGCATCAGCAGTCAATATAAAAAAAAATAAAATAAAATGAATATATAAAAGAAAAAAATAATAATGATGAATTCAATGAAAACATTGCTTCATTATATGAGGCAACCCTGCTTGATGTGGATTGGTTTGTGATGAATGTGATGAGCAGAACGATTATCCAATTCCAAGCTTGTGTTTTTTTTTTAAACGTTCTGCCCCTGAAAACAAATTTAAAGGGCTCCTACCCAGATGGACTAGTGAAATATTTCTGTGGCAGATATATGGAGCTGTCCATCTGGCTTGTCAGGTTACCACACTCCCTCCAGCAGTAAGATAGTATTTTATTACTGTATTTAGCTTGTTGCACTGGCGTTATGAAATAACGTGATTGTATTTTCCATGTGTATTCTCTCCAGGAAGGAGATGCTGTAGTTGTGTGTACATTCCTATTCATTTCCTTCCAGGTGTCCTCTGATATATGTCGATTAAGTTCTTCTTCCCATTTTAACTTTGCCTTTGTATCTTCTTGTTTATGGGTATTTTCTAAAATATCATAAAATACTGAAATTTGATGCGGGATCCTATCATTATTATAGTTCTGGATAGATCAAAAATTGCACGAGTGGATGAAGATCTCCACTGGTCTTCCTTCCTACAATGCTGTTTTGTATATAACTTCTCATTTGGAGGTATCGGAAGAAATGGGAGTGTGGTAAAGCATAGTGTTGTCTTAACAATTCAAATGACATTATTCCATTTTCATCCAGACACTGTCCAAAAGCATCCAGTCCCTTTTGTGCCCATATATTAAAGGCTGTGTCATGTTTATTAGGAAAAATATCTGGATCTTCTTTTATCTCTCTCAGCACCATTAAATCATTTTTATTTCACAGTTACTCTTAATTCGGCCCCAAATCTGCAAAGTATTCTTCATGAATATACCATCAGTTGCTTGTATCCTTTGTTTGTGCTTTGTATAAAAGGGTATTGTTTTTATTGAAACACCACACATGTATTTCTCTATTGACCTCCACCTTGCTTCAGAGTTATCATTTAACCAAGTGCGTAGTTATTGTAATTGAGATGCATAATAATAATGCTTTACTTTCTAAAATCTAAACGGTTTTACAAACAGTTAGGTTTATTCCAAATGTGAAAGGAATGGAGCATCAATATATTAATATTATGTTTTATAGAATTTTATAATCTTCAGTATGCAGTATCAAAACTACATCTGACATGTCACTACCCTCTAGTGGGCACAGAGCTGAATTACACCGGCATGGAACATGAATTATTATCCTCACACTGTGACAGTATTGATATTATATATAATAATATTATTATTTGCAATTTATGAATCTCTGTGTTACATTTGTTTATTGTCTACACTGTTAGAGTGTTGTGTTTATGTCTGTAACTGTCAGGCTGCTACAGCAGACAGGTCTGTTCAGGAAAACACATTTTACATTAGATTAGATCAGACAACTTGGTTTATCCCAAAGGGCAATTCAGTTTTTTCAGTCTACCCAGACCATACATACATTTACAAACAGCAAACATGGACAATAATAAATTAAAAAAGTCAGCAGGTGACAGAGATGCTCATTGACACATATCAGCCCTCAACAGACCCCATGGTCAGGCAGATTATAATGCACATTAACAAAAAGCATGTTTTATGACGTCTGTGATCTAACCAAGCTAAAATAAGGAGAGAAAGTAGTGAATTATACATTGTTATCTCACGCCTTTACATTCTTTTCGATTTAAATGCTCAGAGAGGGGGTTTAAGTACTTATAGCAGAATAAAAACATTATTTATGAACACAAAGTGGCCGCAATATAACAATTTAAAACTCCTATCATTCTGGGCCTGGGAAGATGTGACATTTTTCTTTCTCTTTCATGTACATATTCATGTTAAACTGATGTAAAAATGAATACGTATCTACCGCGGTTGAGTAAAATTAATCTCCTCGTCTCCTCTCTCCTGTCTTTATTCCTTGTGTCTCTGGCATGCATTTCTGGTGGGCGGGACTAAGACACAAGTGGAGGAAGCGAGGATGAAACTTTGGCGCTTTGAGATGCAGCCCATCTCAGAGTAGGGCTGGGTGACAGAGCAACACTTCCAGCTCATGAGGTAAGAGCAGAAGGTCTTGAGCTGCTCTTTCTCCTTGTCTGTTTCATGAGCTAACACTGGAGGGCACCATTGTTACAGGCTGGCTGCAGCCGACTCACTGAAGGACCTCCAGATGAGAGATTTAACACTGAAGTGGGAGGAGAGACACACAGAGGAGGATCAGAACTACAATTTTAGGAGTGGAAATCAGAGAAAATATTAAGCATCAAGACTCTTGTTCCCCTAAAGCAGAGGTTCACTAACTCTTTTTTTGTTTGCTCGACCCCGGGACTCAAACTTAAAGAAGTACATTATATTAACTAAACCATAAGATAATATCATAAAATCATCTTTAACTTGGACTTGGGTTTCTGTGGTTTCTGTATTCTTCAGCTTTTTACTTGATGTTTCCTGTTTTATTTTGTAGCTTTGTCCTCTGTGTGTTATTTCCTGTTTTACTTCCTGTCTTGTCTTCCCTGATGAGCTCACCTGTGTGATTGTCTCTCCTGTGTCCTTCTCCTGGTGTCCAGAGTCTCTGTGTCCCTCTTGTCTTTGTCTCTTCATGCGTCTTCTGTGTCACATCTCTTGTGTAAGTCCGTGTGCTCCTGGTGTTTTTCCTTGAAGATAGTTTTGTTTCATATTGAGTTTTTTGGAAGAGACTTTGTTTTGTATTTTTACATTTTTGTTTTACATAAATATGTGCTGCTGGTGTCTGCATCAGGGTCGAGCTTCTACTTTTTCTTAGATAAGTTTTTACAAAGCCTGACACATCTGGACAATGTAAGATGACTTTTCTGTGGTGAAGTGTGAGGAGAGAGAGTATGTTTATTCTTTCTCTCTCATTATGTCATGCTGTGGTTTGCAAATATGAAGACTGTTTAATAGAACAGTATTTGCAGTGACTTTCAAAACCGCTTTAGTATCAATATTTATAGTTTGTTCTCCAGGTTAAATTGATAAATATCAATATATCAATCTATCAATCAGTCTTTATTTGCATTGGCCAAATTCATAACAAGTGTTACCTCAAGGCACTTTACAATAGAGCATGCTGAAGCCACACTCTTCATTTTATAGATACACATATATGCATACAAATAAAAATATATCTGTATATACACATAAACATACACCCAGAGATGTATCCATCCAGGCAGAGACAAAGGGACTAAAAATAAGAATTGGATGCTCAGATTATTTATCTGTCCTCATCATATTTGTCTGTGCTGAATATAAATGTATGTGAGGTTAACCCCTTGAGATGTGGCTTCTCGCTTAGAGGGCCCAAATATGGTTGTATAGCTATTTATTATGGAGGTATAATCAAACACAATCATGGATAAAGAGGTAATTTTAATATTAACATGAAAATCTATAATGATCATAAACTGGAGAGGACTGTTATTGATTAATATAGCAGCATGAACTGTCATTAAATTAGGTTTAACTGGTCTAAAAGTCTGAATTTATGTTAATGATGTCATTTCTGTTGGTGGTTGATGCAGGATGAAGCACTTACAGGTCCACAGCAGCAGCTCATTCATGATTGTTAGTCAAGGTCACACAAACATGTGTGCTGTTTGCAGGAACGATCATGTTTTTAATTTTGTTGATCAATCTGAAGTCAATAACTGGATACACCCTGAACTGGTCACAAACCAATCACAGGGCCACATAGAGAGACAACCATTCATACACACACCTACACCTGGGTTCACCAATGAACCCTATAAGCATGTGTTTGGTAGCAGGAGGGTATCAGAGTGCCCAGAGATAACCCACACATGCACAGGGAGAACATGAAAACCAGTGACCTTCTTGCTGTGAGGCACTGCACTACCTGCTGCACCACTCTGACCCATCATTGTCTATTTGTTCATTTATTCTGTCTGTGTTGCATCGTCTTTTATCTGGACCATGATTCTGTAATAAACTTTGAATTGAATTGAAAACTCAGCTGTGATCTTGATCAAACATCTTTATTAAGTGCATCAACAAAAACAGTCCATATGGTGATGACATCATTCAGCTCTAATCATCTTTACACTTCTTTGAAAATAAAAGTCAGAAAGGATGAACTTTAAAAATCATAAAACATCAAAGTGAAAATTCTGAGTGATGCAATACTTTTTCATTTGTGTCATGGACATTTTAAAAACCCAAAATTTAAAGAACATTTATATTCACAGAAAACTGTTTCAAGATATGAAGAAGGATATTTGTAATTCATGAGAAAAATAGTTTAACTGTGATGATTATTAAAGTAAAACTTCACACACAAGAGCAAAACCTGCTTCTCAATTCTTCACAATAACATCTTGTTAAAGATCAGTTTCAAAGATGTTCTTTAAACAAAAACAAACATCAGAAGATAATAAAAACAGTAACTGAGAAGATCAGCTGATGGTTTCTTAAAAATACAAAAACCCAAAGTAAAAGTTCAAAACATTTGTTAGGTGAGATAATCTACTCAGCAGCAGATTTAAAGAACTGATTAGCTACACAAGTCTAAATATTAAATGACCATAAATCAAGGTTTAAAAGAGTTAATATGATAACTGTGGGTCTACATCTGTGCTGTGACTCAGAAAAACATCCTAATCAACCAAAACATTGACTGAAAGCAGACATTCATGATGAATGTGTAATTTAACCTCTCGTAAGAGTGATGATGGGTCTGTTTTTTATACTTTAAGTGTCAGTTGTAAAATCTCTCTTTCCTGATATCTCTGTCTGCCTCCATAAACAATCTTTGACTTCTTGTGATTTTCTTTGACTTTTCCGTAGAAGATTCTCCATGAGCTCAAACAATCCACATCAGAGGGACGTTGTTACAGTCTCATTTAACACCAAATGAACTCTTGAGACTTTTTATTGCATCCTCTGGTGTGATGGTTTTCCAAGAATCTGGAATATCAGCAGGCACTGCGTCATATATTTCAGCAAATTCCTTGTTGAACTTGTTCATAACATATTTCCAGTAGTCTGAAGCCTCCAGGGATTCATCAGGAGCGATTTTCCAGTCTGGGTAAATTTTTCTGTACTCCTTGTAAAGGTGGCTCTCATTATTTGTGTCATCACAGTGAAAAGAATGCTCACTACTGCTCACCCCTGTAGTGCATATGTCTACGACAAGTTTGTCTGTCACCACTGAACTATATCCACCGAGACCTCTCGACCGGTGCAGAGAAGTAAAATGCTCACTGTGATCACTTCCTCCTGCCTCACAGGGTGCTTTGCAGAATGGACACACTTCGCTACACCCAATGACTTTTTTAAAGAGCTCATGCTCAGGGTTTACATTAAGATGTGTAAGCTTGTCTTCAATGCTGGTCTCCTTTAAATTCTTTCTAAGTTTTTCCTCCATGTCCTCCACACACACAGTGAGACACTGAGCAAACTCTTCTGGCTTGACATTGGTCAGAATCTTTAAAGGACCAAGAGCATCATCAGAAATGACCAGTTTTGTACCTAGTTCCTGACGGATATCTTCAATCAGTTTCTGCAGGTCTGCCCCTTTTTCTTCCTGAGCTTTGAGCACCGCTTCATTAATGCTCTTGATACTTGATCTGAGATGTCGGTCCTCAAACTCAGATAAAGTCTCCTTGGTCAGGAGTTTCAGCATCTCATCATGGATCCACTTCTTGATGTACCTCTCATATGAGCTGATGTAGCTGTGATAGTCTTCAAAACTATCTTTTTTTATTAGATCCATTAAGACTGAGTACTGGAAGGACATCCGTGTGCTGAACTGGAACCTTGTCCCCATTTCTCCAGTGATATCAGGGCCAAAAGATTTGTAGATAAAGTCAAACACAGCAGGCACCAAACAATCGTCTGTGAACTCTTCTGCTCTCTTCTGGCACTGGTTTTGGTTGGTGAATTCGTCCTTGAAGTTGGAACGAAACCTCTCTTTGTTTTCATTGAGACATGTGAAGGGATCGTTTCTTTGGATGAAATCTTCGTGCATCCTCTGAAATTCTCTGGCTGCAAATCCACAGATGTGCTGTTTCAGAGAAACCTCAAACTCGATCTCTATCTTCTCTTTTTTGTGTTTGTTCAGCTTCTCATCAATCATGTGGAGGATCTCCAGGATGAAATTGCTGTGGTAGTCATTCTTTTTGTCTATTTTCTCTTTCACATACTGTTGGCATTCAATAACGATACTGTCAGCTATGCTTTGCAGTTTTTTAACATGATCATCAATGTTGAGAAATTTTTTTATT
The DNA here is from genome assembly GCA_036419115.1 of Scarus forsteni. Classification (NCBI taxonomy): domain Eukaryota; kingdom Metazoa; phylum Chordata; class Actinopteri; order Labriformes; family Labridae; genus Scarus; species Scarus forsteni. The sequence continues at coordinate 92,182 of JAZDUH010000204.1, read as the reverse complement.
TCAGTCCAAGCCTCCCTGAGACCTCCTTCAACTGTGTATTTAAAATGACCACGTCCACAATCTCTTAGCTCTTTTTGGCTTAATAACTCACAGGCAGCTCCTCCCTTGTGTGATAGGTTCTCTCTCAGGTGGCGGGTTACACTTACTGTGATATCTATGGGCTTTTGTTTGAAGTGATCAAGATCCTTTAACATTTTCTTCCACATCTCATCAAATTCTTGATCTAACTTTTTCTCTGTCATGTTCACTTTTTTCTTTCGGCAGTCTTCAATCAATGCATGTACATTCTGCCCCACTGTATTTGTGTGGTTCTCCTTGATTGTGTCAAGTTTCTCCATTCCTCTTCTGACATCTGTTGCAGTTGTGAGTTGGTCATAGACAGATCTTTGCATTTCTTCACAAAGACTCTTTGCACTGTTTGCAAAGTCCTCTCTGTAGGCTTCAACAAGATGGACATGACCCTCAGTCTGCTTGAAGTACTTTTCCAGATTTTCAAGGAGCTTTTTCTTCCAAGCTGACACCTCTGAGCATGCATCACCTGTCAACTTTGAGAGTAAATCTCCAATGTCATAAAACTCAGATTTCCCTCTGCTAAAGTTAGATATCTTAGTTTCTGCAGTTTGAGTCCATGAATACATTTCTTTTTTGAATTTCCATTCCCATTTGTTGAATTCTGTGCAAAGCCTCATGTATGCATCTGCCACCAGGCTGTTTCTGAAGCTGAAGATGAAGTTTTCATGTTTGACAGCAGTCCACAGGCTTGTTGTCAACTTGATAAACTCCAACAGATTACTAGAAGAAGACTCTCCCAAACTTTTGAGGATGTTTTTCTTGAGTTCATAAACTGCCTCACTGTACCCTGCATTAACTGGTGCCATTGGTGGGCTCCCATTCCAGAGTCCTGGGACGTAGCAGTTCCCAGTGTCTGGATTGTACTCCATTACTTCAGTGAAGCTCTTGAAGTATTTGTTTTCCATTTTAGCAGCTGCCTGAGTCATCTCATTTAACTGTTCCAGCAGCAGCTCTCTTTCTCGTAAGTTCTTCTCAGGGGCTGATACATCTGCCACGTTCTGGTGAACAAACTGACATTTGGGTTTCTTGCCCACAGATTTCATTCTGAGGAAGGCATGCACAACTATCTGTAGGATGTCCTTCATTTCTGTGGAGTTCTCCATTGCAATATTGATGATGGTGATATCACTCAACCCCACAACAAGTGTTGCAAGCTCATTGTCATGTTCATAGCTGTTGTCAAGTTTTGAAAGCTCTGGTGACTTCAAGCCTTCAGTGTCAATGATCACCAAATAGTCACAGTTGAGTCTGTCTTTGACATCTTCATCTACTGTGATGAGCAACATGAAGGCACCTCTGGTGCATCGACCACTGCTGACAGCAAACTGGACTCCAAACATGGTGTTCAGGAGAGTAGACTTCCCTGTGCTCTGAACTCCAAGAACTGTAACCACCAGAATCTTGTTCTTAGAAGACACCATGTCATTGAGCTGAGACAGAACATCAGTCACCCATCTGAGAGGAATGTTGGAGGCATCACCATCTACGAGCTCAAGAGGAAATCCATCAAGCAACAACTCTGCACACAGTCTGGGCAGATGTGCTAACCGTCTGCGTGATGGATGTGTTTCTGGGAGAGAGACAGAAGCTTCATAGATCTGACCCATTTCACGGAAGAAGTGTTCAGTCCCAAGTGAGCTGTTGGACAGCTGTTGGTCTATTTTTTTTATTTCCTCTTTGTTTTCAAGACTTTTGTTTTTGTTTTTGTAAGCCTCTCTGAGGCCAGACAGCTTCTCTCGAGACAGATTATCAAGGTTCATTCGCATCCATTTCAAGAAGTAACACCTCTCATCACCAGGTCTTGATATTGCATTGATGAAACATGTCATGGCGTTAGACATATCGTTAGAGTTCTGTTTTGCTCGAAGCTTTGCTTGCTCTTTCAGAAGATCATCTTTGTATTGTTCTATGTTTTCTGACGGGGCTTTTCTAAGTCGAAACATTTCCTTCTCCAGACGAGTTAGGTCTTTCCATATTTGTCCTTGCAATGGTAGCTGCTCTTTTTTGTATTTCAGGATATCTTGAATTTGTGCAGTGATGGCATCTGCATTTTCCTTTGCAGTCTGACACATCTGAGAGTCTTCATCTACCCTGATTTCAAGTTTATGGGCAATGTCAGCCATCTGCTCAATTTTCATCTTCACTGCTGGGCTCTGCACCACACTGTTGACTGTTTTACGCAGATTATTGATGAAGTCTGCATCATTCATTTTCTTCACCTTCAAAAGGATGTTGCTGTTTTTCAAGTTCAGCTCCTTTGCCACCTTCTGAAAAGCAACCTTATTGAATTTCAAGCTTTGGTGGTTGCCTACCAGGTAGATCTGTGCCTTGTGGTGTTGGTTTGTGAGCAGCTTGCACTCTGAGTCCAAACTGTCAAAAAACACAAAAACTGCTGCAGATGTCTGACACAGAAAATCAAACTGTGTTTTAAATGTAGCGATGTCTCCACGAAGGTTAGCCACAGCCACCGGCTCACTGAAAACATCCATGTTTTTATTTCCACAAGGTAGATACCAGGAGATTTCAGTCAGTCCATTGGATATTTGTCTTGGATTGTCACCATTTTCTAAGTTACGGTGTACAAATGTATCGTGGTACTGCTGAGGATTACTCAGAAGCTTATTAAGGATCTCTGACTTAGACAACGAGCACTCACCTAGTCTGACAAAAGAAACCATTGGAAGTTCAGAGAGAACAATCCTGTCTTCAACAAAGCCCTTAGACTCTGACAGAGATGAAGGTCTGTACTTCTTCACTATGTCTCTCATGGCCCAAAGCATCAGTGTGCACTGCTTTGTGTCACAGTTAGGAAGCAGCAGAGGCACTGAGAACTGACACATGGACATTTTGAGGGCCAGTTCTTGCTGAACGAAACCATCAGAACACAGAAAGAGAGCAGTGATGATGTCAAGAGGGTTCACCCTGTCATCAGACTGCAGATCATCATCAAGATCATCAAAATCAAACTCTGCTTCACCTAAAACATCTTCACAGTCTGAATCACATCCAGCTGTAAACTTTACATTTCTAGCTCCCACATTAACCATCATCAGTTTCTTTAGAAAATACCATGGGAGATCTGAATTACACTTGGGGGCTTCATCAGTGATGGTCTTCTTCTCAATCTTCAGGATTTTGCTGAGGGTTAGCTTCTCCTGAGAGTGATGCTGCAGTCCCAGTTTCTCCAACAGACTCTCCAGTTGGATTTCTGTGGAAATAAAAATGTGTTAGCTTAGATGTTTTTTTTTTGTTTGTTTGTTTGTTTTTTTTTTACAACAAACATAATAATTTATAACCAATAAAGAAATTGTATATGTGTATATTAGGGCAGCTGTTTAATTTGATTTACTTATGTGACATTTTTATGTCTACATAGTTAAATACACATTTTTCTTTTGTGATTTAGTTTCAGATTTTCATTCGGCATTTTATTTGAAATATTTTATTTAACTCAATGCTGTGCAAGACCAGAACCTTTTTTGAACCTTTATTTTGTATCAAATCACAGTTTGGTGTGACTACCATTTCAGTCAAAACCAGCATTAATTCTTGTAGGTACACTGACACACAATCAGTTCATTTATAGGACAAGATTCTGGTGAATAATAAACCAATTGTACCAAAAAAGTCCTAATGATTATCTTTTTCATATCAAGGTTGAAACACAGTCATCAACTGAACCAATAAATGTTTAAACTGGGTAAAGACTAGCTAAACTCTGCGACAGTCCCATCTGTGATTAGACCTTTGTGTTCTTCCTTCTCATCAGAATCAAACTTGGTACATGGCTACCTTTGTCTTGTTTTTGACTCTCCATGGTCAGATCAAGAAATTTCCACAACAATTCAAACAGGGGCTCACTCAAGGTGAGCTGCTGTAGGCTTCAGATGGTTAATGGGCCTGGACAGAGGAGTTCAGGGAGCTAATCAACCTGGAGCAGTGATTAGCAGCACATTCCCGAGGTAAGAGGACAGTTTATTTAAATAAAGCCCTTTTTGTTTGGAAAAAGCTCTAGAATTGTTCAGCACATTTTTGGTTATTAAATAAGGCAGCGTATCATGACATTACAGATAAAACACCTTAAGACAGGATAGTTATAAAAGGGTCAATGACGAATTGAGGGTCTAAAAATGTATTTTTAAAAAGTTTTTTCAAAATGGATGTAATGCATATTTTTGAGTCAAGGACAAAGTGCTTTAACGGATTTCAGCCGTTAACCAACATTTTTTATATTTTAAATTACTTTTTTGAAGTATTTTTAGTTCTACAACCCCAGAAAATGTCAGGTGGCACAACCAATAATATGGAAGTATTTTTATATATTTCTGTTAATTTTTTTAAGTGACATTTTGGGCAAGTATTCCTTAAGTGTCTGTGGTGACTCATACATTATTAATTTGTGGGTACGTTTTTGTTATCTACAATAATTCAAGTATGTTACATTCTAGAGTCCAGATATTAAGCATTTTTGTCATTTGATTTTGTATTTTAAGACAAAAAAATTAAATAAAAATTTTGCAAATAAATGAATTCAATAAAATAGCTATTCTCATCCAACTTATCTACTTTTGTTCACTTTAGCTTGTTATTTGATGGTTTAAATTAATATTTTACCCGGTCACACCAACTGACAAGGAACAGTTGTGCCACCTGACCGCATTAGAAATGACAGAAAACATGGTGTAGAAGATGGGTCTGATCTACAGGAAATGTTTGGTTGAGGTTATTGCTGCCAAAGGAGGGTCAACCAGTTATTAAACCCAAAGGTCCACATACATTTTCAACCCTGCACTGTGACTGTTTCCATATTGTGTTGTATAAAAACGAAAAATGAAAACGTATCTTTTTTTTGTGCGATATTAGTTTAAGCAAACTGTGTTTGTCTAGTGATGTGTCTTAGATGAAGATCAGGACATATTTTATGACCAATTTAAGCAGAAATCCAAGTAATCCCAAAGGTCTTATATACTTTTTTCATGCAACTGTATCAATTCAAGATAAATCAATGATGAAAAAAAATTACCTTTGTAAGTGATTAGTTAATTTAATATTTACTAGGGATGAAAATCGAATACCAATTCCAGTTGAAATCGTTAACAGCTCCATAAAATAATCAATATCAAGAGTCTTTTTGTTAATCAATTCCCTTATCAATTCCTCCCACTGACAGGGTTCAGAAATGTCAGAATTGTGGCTTAATCTTTTACAAAAGGTGCCTACTGCACAACCTTAAGTGAGTGGAAATACCAGCAACTTGCAGAAGAAGTTATCTTCGCTGTGACATGTGTTTGACATTGTTGACACTGAAAATCTACAGGCCAACACTTGCTCACAGGAAAAATCTGCAGGAATCAATCAGGGAATAATTAAAGAATTGATCAATTCACAGGAACCTTAATAGCGTTGGTATTAGGGCCCGACCGATATTAATTTTTTTGGGCCGATGCCAAAACGATATTTGTCATAAAAAAAATACTGATTATTTGTTCAACTTTACACCACAAAGGAAATTTGGAGTACAAAAACATGCAAAAATGCATTCTCTTGGGAAACTCATGGGAAATTAATTATATCACCTAAAACAAAGAGTCATTCTGTATCTTGTACTTCTTGTTGATGAAAAATAGAGGAAGATTATAGTAAAGATAGAACAACTTTTCAAAACGTTAACAGGAAAAAAACAACTTAAGGTAACATTCTTTTTGTAGTCCTCTTTTATTTTTATTCTCTTCAGCTATGAAGTACAATATAAAAGAGTGTGTTAAACTGAGGCAAATTCCTGCAAAACAAAGCAAATTACCTTTTTAAAAATGTAAATATATAGATTATTTATGAACTCTTTGTCACATCTGCCTTTCAGTCCACATTGGTTTATCAGAAGCAGGTTTTAGTTCAGGTAGAACCACTTTATTATTTTTAATATGAGGTAATGTGCGTGAGGAAATCAAAATATTTAGTGGGACACTGTACCTATTTCACAAACTTATTTAAACAGCCTGATTAAAGTCCCCAGGCTACTAGGGCTGGGTATTTCCGGCATCTTCACGATACGATACGTATCCCGATACTAAGGCCACGATACAATACGTATCCCGATACACGTAAATTGTGAACATTGACTATGCTTTAAGCAAAATTCTTGACAAGTTTAGTTTTTCCTTATGAGAAGAAAAAGAACAAGGATGAGTTTTAAGTGGTTTTACAACTTGAGAGACATAAATTCAGATCCTCAAAGATGGTAGACCTAAGTTCAAATTTACAACATATGCTTCATTTTGTAGCTCGTCTTCTACCTTGAACTGTGCCACTGTTAACATTAGCCAAAGTGTATTTACAACAACGGTCAAAATATTTAGGCCGTATCGATTCTGTAGAATCCGTATTGATAAACGTATCCCCAAGGAGTGCGATATGATATTTTGCCGTTTCGATATTTTGAGCACAGGCCTACCAGCTACGCTGAAGCCTCCCCTGGGTGAGTCTGCTGATGATCACGTAGCCTCCGAGGCGCTGTGCTAACGCCACCCATTTTCCATCTAAAACATTCACATCAGACACTTCATTAGCTTAGTGTCTGTGTTGGGAACAAGCGGATTAAGCCAGATTTCCGTCATAATCACAATAAAACAGTCACGGCTAAACTGATCCCGTGCCACCAGAAGGTCCAGTTCATCAGTATTGAGAGTCAGTATTGAGTATTCGGCGGTGCCCAGTCTGTCTGTGAGGCTGATCCAAGCCAAATTAGCAGAGGGCCTGATGTTCCCTCTGTGTCCAGCAGCGAGTCATTATGCACAGCGGAAAGTTGCTTTTCATGATGGACCTTCAGTCTTAAATGAACAACTCTGTGTGAGTGTAGGCGAGTCATTCACACACAAAGCATTAGCAGAGAGGTAAGAGGAGCCGCCACCAATGGGTGTCGCCATCTTCCACGTCATCATTCTGCGCAGCTTGGACACCGAACAGTGTTTACTGTTTGAGAAAATAAAAATATATCTCGTTAAATCGGCAAAACTCTGGCCGATGTTGAATACTTTGAAAAGGGCTATAATTGGCCGATAATTGGTATAAATAAAATTTTCTCAATACGAAATCATAATTACAATAAAAAGTTTTAAATTATGACATTTTAACTAAAAATTAGAAGAAAAAAAATATAAATGTAACTAATAATGGCTCTAGCACCACAATTTATCTCTTATAGCGACATTCCCTGCAGTTGTGCCACTGACTCACTGGTTGCGCCGCCTGACATTACAACTTATTTTCAGTTTAAACAGGCATCTGCTTGGACAACTGTATAAACATTAACCTTTTTCATTAAATAACTATGTATCATTTTAGATAAAATTTGTTATTTTAAGTTAAAATGATATTTCAATAGTATTACATTGGTTGTACCACCTGACATGAAAATTGTATCAGCCTACCGATGAACTAAAAATATGAATTTTTATCAGTATTTGAGAGAGATCTACAAAACTTTTCACTTGGTCTCAGATGTCAGTTGGGGTCCTCTAGATGATACAATATCCTTTTTACTGTTATCTTGTTTTCACTTCCAAATTAAAGTCCTATGTTACAGTTGCGCCCTCCCGATATTTAGCAAACTGCAAATTGACGGACAAAAGTTTTTGAGCTGCCTCAAGAGATTAAAAATTGTTTTATTTGCAAGAAGTGTTTTAATTGAAATGTTTCAAAAATGAAATAATGCCACAGTATACATTTTTTCAATTTAGTATCACTGACATACTAATTTTATTGTTTAATTAGTGTGTTCATTTGCTCGGACGGTTGTGCCACCTGACATTTTGAGGGTTTGAGGTGCTCCAAAAGAAAAAAAAAGTATTGTATGAGTGTGCTGGAGATATATAAACATGAAATAGATTTTGTACTTTAAAATAATACATGTGGTGAATTGCTTAATTTTGTCTGCAAGAAAATGTTGTACTCGGACACAAAAATATGCATGTCATGTCATTGACCCAAAAACCTTTTTTTGAAAAAGAAATGTTAAACTTGTAGTATCTTGGAGAAGAGAACATTTTTTGTCCCCTCATGTCTGAATTAAAACTCCAACAAGTATGTAAGATGTTTCATGTCAGTTATAACAAAGAGCTTTTGGTGTTGACTCTCTGATGATTTATTCATGTTGTCCTTATTGACCCTGATTATTCTTACAGATTTAATAATAATAGAAGGATGTACTTCTTATTACTGACTTTTGTTCTCACTTGTTTGTTTTGGTGTCACAGCAGCAGCAGTAACTGTGTCTGTATGAGCATGGTGCATTATGAGTAAAACAAACTACCGGTAAGCAGAAACTTATCGTAGTCTGAGGAAGATCATTATGTCTACGTGGATAATATGCTTATACTTTATTTTTAACCAGACAAGGTTTTTAACTCGCACCTAAACATGTTTTGACAGAACCCTTCTGCCTTCATCAAAAGTGACATCTGCAGTGAGCTGAGGCGTAGTTGATCTGTTAAATTTGACAGGATGATCACGCCCCCATAAGATCAGCTAAAAAAGGACACGTCTCACATTTGTCCAGGTTTTTTGTTTTGTTTTGTTTTAGTTTCGGCTGCTTTTGTCTTTACTGGGTAAGTCACATTAGCCTTTTTTAGTATGTTTTATTTTGCTTCATTGTTTGGTCTGTTCTATTTAATGAGTTGCTTCTGTTCTTAAAATTAGTATTTTGTTGTTACAGGTGAGTTTGATTTGTTTTATTTCCCTGTTACTTGTGTTCGGGAGTATTCAGGCCGAGTGGTACGACTTCTGAGCGTGTGTGGGGCTGTCACCTGCACCTCACTTTCCTTTAACTGTGTGTAAAGGTTGTTAACACTTTTAATTTTCTCACAAGGCATGTTTTCTTTCTTTTCTTTAGTTGCAGTGTGTGAGTGAGTGCAGGGTTTGGGCACAGGTGTGTATGGTAAGTAGTCCACACCCCCTTCCAGTCACTAATGAACATTTAAAAAGCCATTAGCCTGCAAGACTGACTTTAATGATTCAGTTTAAATTTTATTTAGTTACTTTATTAATAAGTGCTATTCAACACTGTGAATTTTAAAAGAGGTAGAAAAAATAAGGTATATATTTCTCTATGAAAGTAAATTGACTGGTCGCCTACTTAAAGATTTTAATTAAAAAAAAACTTAAAATTTTTTGGACATCAATCTGACCTCTGATTTTATTTACTGCAAATTTGCTTTTGTTTCTACAGCAAAGTTATGCTTTTGGGGTAATGTGAATCAGTTGGTTTCCTCAGAGTGACCGAAATAATCTGGTTTAACCTGGAGCGCAGCCACAAAGGAGGAACTTCTTACTGATGTTTTTTTCTCACTTGTTTTTTCAGGTGTCACAGGAGCATCAGTAACTTTTGCAACTTTGGTGGAGTTTTCATCTTCTGGTGACAATGTACTCGTGTCCATTGGTTCCTGCTCTTCTTCTTTCTCAGTTGCATTAGTCACAGTGTGACCCTCATCCTCACCCTCAGGAGTCTCCGACTGCTGCTCCCTGCTCTCTGGTGTCTTCACAGAGGGATGGGAAACTGTAAAAAAATATGATTATAATGAAGATGATTCTTCTAAAAGCACTGAGACTGAGAACAGAGCATAATGTGTAAAACAAAGTAAGCTGAACTTTATCTGTCCCTTCACTCTGATGACAGTGTCTCCTGCTGTCACGCATATTTTAGTTTGAGTCACAATAAAATCCAAAGGACTTTTAATAGCATCAGCCTTGGATTTAGACAAATTCCCTGAATCCTGTCTCATATGTGCACATATAAGTCCACAGACTTGTTCTGACATGTTTCTGTTGAAACACTCAAAGTCATTGACTGCTCTGAAACATGCTGGTCAATCATCAAACTCCACAGTGGTTCCTGATCAATAAAAATAAAGCCATGGGACAAATACCTCCTGAGAGTCAAAGTCAGCATAGAGAGGATGAGGCACAGCTGTCCTCAGTGCTGCTGATGCTCGGGCATCAACATGTGTGTCTGACACTGACTGATGAGCTGAGACTGACTGATGGGGACCAGAACTGAGTCCAGAGCACCATGCTGCCCAGAGGTCACTCACACACACCTCAGCTTTAGAAAATACACTCATGTCAGAAATACACTCCAACAAGGTGTTTCTGAAGTTCTCAGGCATTATGATTAGTGAACCCTGAAAAAACTGTTCTGTCTCACAGTGTTCACAAATCCTTTACAAAGTTCCTGAAGCTGCATTTGAATTAGAATCACCACCAAAATCGTACCTCTTCTGTCACGTGCCATAGTCAACTTCTCCTGAAATTTCCTTTCAAATCCATGGAAATTTTTTAAAGTTATGGCACTCAGAGTCCAACAAACAAACTGGCTAAGGTCAGCACAAACATAGCCTTATTGGAATTGATTATGGTAAAAAGATCTAAAATTGAAGGTGCATTTTGTAGAAATTGTCATTTTAGTGACATCTAATGTTCAGATTTTGGAATGAGCCCATCCGTGACTTCACGAAGTGACATGAGCTGGTGAAGACCAAGAGGGATGGTGAACAGGGCATCGTTAACAACAGTTACCAGGTGAGGGTTTGTTCATTCATATCTGACCAGCATCTAGAATTGTCCCTAAAACCACCAAAAGACAACATGGCTGATTGTTATGTTGGCCTACATGAACGCGAGCCGCAGTAATGTCTATATTTATAGCTTGTTCTGACTAAATAAAGATAAAACAAACGTTTTATGAGGATGATTGTACTCCTACTTTGACGGACTTTACATACAAATAGAAGTATTATATCTAATATTCAACATTTCTATTCAGAGAGATGCTGCAAAATTCTACACACTGCACCTTTAAGAACATGTTTCAATAAAAACACAAAAAAAACCAACTGAAATATCTATAGTATAGTTTACATAAAAAGTATCAAATCATCTTTGTTGTTTAATTAAACACATTTGCTGTGTCTGCTTTTTGGTGCTACTTCTTCACATGTTTCTGTCATCATCAGGTTGTTGGATGTAGTGACATTCAGAGGACTAAGGTCTACCAGAACAAGTCTGCAGGATCTTTTATATCAGCTCATGCAAAGAGTTCATGGTGTTGGCTCTCAGGTTAGTGATTTATTCATGGTGTCCTCATTGACCCTGATTATTCCTACAGGATTGTTTTAAGGAGAGTACATTTGAACTAAAGGAGGAACTTCTTCTTACTGATGTTTTACTCACTTGTTTGTTCAGGTTTCACAGCAGCCTCAGCCTTAGTAGAGTTATGATCTTCTGGCGAGGATGCAGTTTTGTCCATTGCTTCCTGCTCCTCTTCCTCAGTATCATTAGTGAATCTGGGCCTCTTCCCAGAGGGCTGGGACACTGTACAAAAAAATCATTAAATGGTTATAATAATGAGTCTTTTTAAAAGCAGTGATGGGTGGTTCATGGTGTGTAAACAAACTAAGCTGAAGTTTACCTCCTCCATCACTTTGTTGACAGTCTCTCCTGCTGTCATCCTGTGTCGTAGTTTTTTTTTTTTCATGTCACTGGTTTCCTTTATCACAGGCCAAAGACAAATGATGTAATGAATTTATCCACTCAGAATTTTCAAACACATTGTCAGTTTTGCAGGCTTTCATTATTTTTAAATATATCATTGAGAACAGAACAAATAATTTGTTTACCTCCAAGATGTTTGCTCTCTCCGTCACTCCACACTTCACTGGATTGTTAAAACTTCTCACTGAAAAGTATCCAGACAAGATTTTTATTCCAGTGTACTCACATTTTTTTAACATTAAAAAATGTTGTTCAACAGCTGTTTGGTTTGAGAAACTCTGCAGAGCTGGTTTGGGATAGAGCCTAATCTGATATCTTTTCATGGGATCTAAAATGTCAGGCAGCATCCCTGATGCATCAGTCCTAAGGAAAATAAATAGTTTTTAGAGTTCAATGAGAGTATGTTCTTACTTTTTCATTTTGCATGTAACCCAAAGATGTTCTTTTGCACTATTTCACTTGAGTAGGCACGTACACACCCTGAGGCTTTCACAACAATTCAATTCAATTCAAAGAACTTTATTTATCCGTTAGGAACTTCATTTGTGCAGAGCATCAGTGCCTGTACAATACAACATGCATTCAAATCAGTCAACCCTCGTGCACACGAATACCCAACAATCAATCATCGATTGACGTGCCAGCACCATGAAAAATAGCATGATCACTGAATGGATGAATAAATAAGTACTGATAAAGGACAATTAATTAAAATGAATGAATAAGTGAATAAATAGTAATGATAAAAACAGTTGATTAAAATACAGAAGGTATATAAATTGGTAGGTGAAAAACAAAAAATAGGAATAAAAATTGGAATAGGCTTTCATGAGCCTATTCCAGACGTGCAAAGTGCAAAAATTTCAGAGTGCAAATTACAGACACAGGTCAGTCATTCATGAGCCGCATGGATGTGGGTATGAAGCTGGACATGGCTCTCTTAGTCCTGAATGTCAGAGATCTGTGTCTCTTGCCTGAGGGCAGCAGATTGTAGTGACTGTGCAGTGTGTGCGTGGTATCTGAGGCTATATGTGTACCTTTTAGTTTTTTTTTTTTTTTTTAAGTTATTTTTTCTGGCTTTTTGGCCTTTATTTGATAGGACAGCTGGAGAATGTCAGGAAAGCGGGTGAAGAGAGGGGGGGAAGACATGCAGCAAAGGGCTGTGGCCAGGATTCGAACCTACTGCCGCTGCTGGGGTTTGGAAGTCCCCGTACATGGGCGGATGCTCTACCAACTGAGCTCATGTCCACCCAAGTACCTTTTAGTTTAACCCTTCTGTTGTAAATGTTGGTAACTGAATCCTGCTCCAGTCCAATTATTCTACTGCTCAATGTTATGATTTTGTTGAGTGGGCTGCGATGGATATTGGATAGTGAACCAAACCAGGCATATATATTGAAGGTGATGACAGATTCAATGAAGCGTTTATATAAAGCTGTCAGGACTGACTGGTGAACCTGGAGCCTGTGAAGCTTCCTCAGGAAAAAGAGGCGCTGCTGGCATTTGGAGAAGATGGTTTCACTGTGTAGGTGGAAGGTGAGTCTCTGATCAATTTTTGTCCTGAGGTATTTGAACTACTCGACCCTCTCTATCACCTGGTTGTTGACTGACAGAGAGGGGATGATGGTGGGATTTTTCCGTTGGTCGACAACCATTTCCTTAGTTTTTTTAGAGGATTGAGGTCAAGACAGTTCCGCCTGCACCACTCTGCGAAAATGTCTATCTCATGCTGGAGCTGTCCTGATGTGTTAGTAGTGTCCATGATCACGGTGTCATCAGAATATTTGATAAATGCTATGTCCAGGTTGGTGCTTCTGCAGTCGTCGGTGTACAGAGTGTACAGGACAGGTGAGATGACAGATCCTTGTGGGGCTCTGGTGGAAACAGTCCTGGATGAGCTGAGGTGACCTTTAACCCTTACCCTCTGTTATCTGTCAGTCAGGAAAGAGAGGGTCCAGAGTATCAGATGTGGGTTGACGTCCATCTTTAGTAACTTACATCCCATCAGATGAGGTTGCACAATATTGAAGGCGCTCGAGAAATCCACAAACAGCAGTCTGATGAGAGACTTGGGCTTCTCGAGATGAGTGTAGGCGCCATGCAGCAGTGTCAGTACTGCATCATCCACGCCCCGATGGTGTTTGTAAGCAAACTGAAGGGGGTCAGCGTGTATGCTGACTTCATCTCGGAGCTGGGAAAGAAGAAGCCTCTCGAAGCCTTTCATTACCAGAGATGTTAGTGCTACCGCCTGAAAGTCATTATTGCAGGTAGGATTGCTCTTTTTGGGTACTGGACAGATAGTGGAGGGTTTCCAGAGAGACGAGATCGTGTGCTCAGAGAGGGAGCGGTTAAAAAGATGGCAGAAAACACCAGCCAGCTGACTACAGCAGGACTTCAGCAGCCTGCCACAGATCTGGTTAGGTCCTGGTGCTTTGTTTGGTTTTGTCCTTTTTAGCATGAGCTCTACCTCTACCTGTTGCAGCTCCAGGTTTTCAATGGTGGATGTCATTGGGGTGAGCTCAGCTATTAACTCCTTCCTCTCCTGTGTGTAGTCAGACTGGTCAAACCTGCAATAAAACCGATTAAGGTCGTCTGCCATGTCGACAGGGTCCTTTGTTCGTGTATTTAATGATGCTGAGTTTTTGGGAAGGGCAGCAAGTGTGTTGACGCCTTGCCAAGTGTCCCTGGCATTACCTTCCCGAAAAAAGTTTCTCAACCCTCTCCTTATATGCCCTTTTGGCCGCTTTTATTTCTCTATTCAGTCTATTTTGGATTAATTTGGACTTGATTCTGTTTCCTGAGTTGAATGCTATTTTCTTTTTATTTAGAGTTTTTTTCAGGGCTTTAGTAATCCATGGCTTGTTGTTAGAAAATACCTTTACAGTGTTTTTAGGGACAATCGTTTCCTCACAGAAGGTAATGTAGTGGGTAACTGTGTCAGTGGCTTCCTCTAGGCTGCTTCCCACGGTGAGCACATCCCAATCTGTGCATTCAAAGCAGCCCTTTAGTGTCTCAACTGCATCCTCATCCCAGCATTTAACCAACTTCTTGGCTACTCCCTCTCTCTGCAGTTTGCAGTGCGGTAGGCAGGGATCAGATGGACAGTGTTATGGTCTTCAGTACTAACTGGTGGTTTTTTGTATGCTTTATATTCTTCCTTTATGTTCCCATAGCAGAGGTCGTTTGTTTTGTCGCCTCTGGTAGCACATTTGACATACTGTAGGTAGGTTGGAAGTGACTTATTTAGCCTGCAGCCATTGAAATCCCCTAAGATGAGAACAGAGGAGTCTGGGGATGAACTTTCAATCTGGTGAACACAAGCAGCTATAGCCTCTTGACGTGCGTGTGACGTTGCCAGAAGGAGGGATGTAAATAATAACAAGGGCCAACTGACCAAACCCACAGGGAAGGTACTTGGGTCTGAATGACACAGCCAGCATCTCCAGATCAGGAGTGCAGCAGGATGCTTTCACGTCAGCAGCCCTGCCCCAGTTCTTATTCAGGTACACACAGTCCACCCCCGTGTTTTTTCTGGCTGCTCACCGTGTCCTGGTCCAGTCTGAGCGGGATGCTGAATCCGTCCAGCACTAGCTCGGAGTCCGCGATCGTGCTATCCAGCCAGGTTTCAGTGAGGCAGATCAGGCTGGCTTCCTTGTAGTTCCACTGGCACGATATGTTTGCCTATAGTTCATCCAGTTTATTGCGTAGTGAGCGCACGTTGGCGAGCATGATAGGGGGAAGCGGAGGGCTTTTGCGTGTGCCGGTTAGTCACTTCAGTCTTTGCCTCACTCCGCCTCTCCTGCCTCGCTTCCTCCTCGGAGCTTTCCGAGCCCGTTCATGTAGCAGCTCACCACAGTTGTTCAGGTTCAGTGCAGGGTAATCCACATACCGCAGGAGCAGCAGATCGTTCCGGTTATACTGCAGGATCTCGCCACCATGCCTCCCAGCCACAGCCAGTATAGCCTCAGCTGTAAGTAGCAGTAGCAGCAGCAGCAGCAGCAGCAGCAGCAGCAGCAGCAGCAGCCCACACTTCCTCATCGTAAAAAGTTCACTTTACGAGTTATGATCTCACTAAGGTGATGATTTCCAGCAAGAACAACCATTGATAGATGGCGTGGTATCTTTCAAACAGACCCTTATGGACAGGAACACACTTAAAAATACAACAAAAGCACGACAAGACACTCTCCACTTGTCGCCATTACAGCGCCAAGTTGTACCAGTTGTAGATTTGTGCTTCACTCATCATAACACTAGCTTTAATCATAACATTAAAACCATCTGCTTACCAGGTAAACCAGTATATGAGATGCATGACTGCCATCCAGACTGGACACCATCTTAACATTAGTATCACAATGAGATGGAGTCTCCAGGGACTGACCACCTGGGACCAGTCATGTGTGCATTTTCAGAAACCTTATTTGTGTTACTTTGGATGGAAACAAGACAAAGAAACTGGTAAAACTTAAATGCCTCAGACCCCTACCAGGCTTTGCAGCAGGTCACGTATAAAGGGGGAAGGAGGGTCTGAGTTCTCTACCCTCATTGAAGGACATCTTAGGGTGAGCAGATCCAAGACTTTATGGTTTGGCCCATCAATTTTTTCAGTGCTCCTTATGTTCAGTCATCAGTTGGTCTGCAGAGAAACTTTTTCACAGCTTCACATTGAGGGCAAACCCTGTCTCTGCCTTTCAGTAATTCAAGAGTCAGAACTAAGAGTTTGCTCTTCACCCTTGGTCTCACTCCAACCCTCCTTTGCAACTTTTGGTGACAAGCAGGTCAATCAGCCTGAAGAACAGTGTTAATTCCCATCCTGCTCATTACTGAAGCATCACAACAAAACAATGAGGATACTGTTCGGTAACCTGGTTACTACAGACACGCTGCTACTGGAAGAAAAACACTTCTACTCTGAACATCAGAGACTCCTGCTGCCCCGACTCATCTGTCCTCATCCTAAACAGAAGATCTCCCAAAACTGGAAACCTTTCCTTCATCAATTGCGAACAAAGTGGCTCACAGTAAAAAGTCACAGTCTGAGCAGAATTACATTTAGGAAGCAAGTCCTTAGTCCTTAGACTGGTAATTGAAAACTTCTTGCTTCATTTGTATTTTATTTGTTTATTTATTAAGTTTTTTGCTCTATTTAAGCTTGTCTTTCCCACTTGTGTCACTCTAAAAACTCAGCCCCTCAGTGCAGCGTGGCATGACGTGGCTCCGCAAGTCCTTTGAACTATAATGCATTTTAGCTGTCGAATCACTTAAAGGTGTAGTCAGCGATCTTCTTATCTACTTATCTAATGCACGATTTGTCAAAATCACTGTATTTCTCCTCTCCATCCACAAGATGTCACCACAGACAGCATGTTGAAAAAAAAGTCTAGTTTCAATACACAGCCTTGGCTCTGAATTTCAGCAGGTAAATACTGTGGCACAGGCTGAGATACCAAAACAGGGTCCACCCCCCACATCAAGGGGGCGATCATACTCATGCACAGATCAGACGGGGGGGGGGATAATAGGTTGCATAGCATGCGCAGTTAGCGTAAGAGAGAGATACGATATGTGCGGTAGCAATGGCTGAAAAACAGCCCAAAAGAAAAAGGTCAGAGGAGTAGAAAGTGAAAAAGAAGGGCTATGACCATGAAAGAGCGAAGACCGGGGTCAACATTGGTTTTAGGGCCTCAACTATTACTGGAGTAAATTGAGTACCTCGAGTACAAAAAATGATCGAGGCAAATTTTTTACCTCGAGGCCTCGTTTAATTAACCTCACATGGCCATGAGGTGCGCGCACGTGCGTGTGTGTGTGTGTGTGAGAGAAAGAGCGAGAGAGAGATGAGGTGCACGCGCGTGTGTGAGGGGTAGAGAGAGAGATCTAGTGTGCGTGAGTGTCACCCGGACTGTTGTGATTGACAGACATACCTAAGCGATGCCAGACGGGTTTTGCTTGAACAATGGCGGAAGGTGGACGAAAAAGACCGAAAAAGTCTGCCGTGTGGGACCACTTCACACTACGAGGTGCCAAAAATATTGCTCAGTGTGTATACTGCAACGCCAAACATGCGCGCCATCACACCAAGTCGTCGATGCTGCAGCACCTTTAACGCAAACACCCTCACTACACCGCTGTAATGTACCCTATATATAAAATTGCTATCCCTAGTGCCAGCACATTATTTAGTCTGTGATATTAGTTAGTACGAGGCATGACAAGTTTTACTCACTCACTTAAATACAGCTGTAACTACTACTACAGGGTGCACTTTTGTGGTGGAGGAGCAGCACTTTGCAGCCCCCCTCTCTTGTATCACATATATAAACACACTTTACTCATACATTAGGTAACAACACATGCAACAGCTGGACAAATATAAGTTTATTAGCATATATATTTACTTTTGTTGAGTTTCTAGTACTTGTTTTACAAATAAATATTTTTTCCCTTACAGTACATCACAGCTGTGCATGGACAGCTTTGTAAAGACACGTCCCCCATGCACTGTGGAAGAAGCTGCTTCTCTTACCAACAGCATTTTACATATGCTCATCACAGACATGCGTCCACTTTCCATGTTGAGGACACAGGATTTAAGAACATGATCAAGGATTTCAATCCAAACTACACAATGCCCTCCAGAACACACTTCACAAATATAATTGCAGAATTATATATTACTGCTTTGTAAACCAGTATTGTATTGGCTTTGTTTTAAAGGTACAGTGTGTATTATTAAATGCTAAATTAAAAAAAATATAAAATAACAGACTTGGTAAAAATTGAATATATTATTTAAAATTATATTTAAAGTAGTTTCTTATCAGCCTTAAATAATTAATGTTTTGTTTTCGTTACCTTAGAATAAGTCATTTATATCAATCTAGGAGTGGGTCGCCCGTTTATGGGGGCCTCCATCTTGCGTCGCCATCTTTTCTACCGTAACCCAGAAGGGACAAAAATACTCTTTCGTGTTTTTTTTCGACGCCTGCCGGAAATGCACAGTTGTGAAATAGACGAAGAAGAAGAAGAGAGTGATTACCAAGCAGCTGTGCTAATACAAACAAACATGGAGGACCACACTTACAATTTTCCATCAGTGGAGCGTGAATCATTGTCAAAGAAACGAAAACGGGATCAAGCCAAACGCAATCGGGACAGGATGAGACATAAAAAACAGGGTCAACATCGGCGCTGCCTTTCCCAGATGGAAGTCCCTGAAGGATAAGTTTGCAGACAGACGCAGAAGTTGCCTGTTTTTTGCTGGACAGGTAAGACTAAGTGTCGAATTGTACTCTTATATGGAGCCGAATTTATTTGTTTACTTTCGGGAGAAGTCGGAGTAAGACGCAGAGAATGTATCTGCTATGAGAGGCTTATTTCACGGCCACAAGCAATTTTCTGTGGACAGAAAACATAGGCTGATAACTGAGCTATATAGTGCTGTTGATGAGACAAATATAAAGATTTTCACCGTACTCCTTAATTTTATTGTTTGCTCCTAATTTGTCATTTAGTAGCACATGTACACATTGGTAAGGTGTACTTTTTAGGATACTTCGGTCTCAGGAAAACCTCTGTGTCATTTCTCAGACCAAACGGCATCAGAAAAACCCCCCTCAATAAAACCTCCGTCAGATAATACGGCCTCAGGCTTCAAAATGAAAGTCATCAGACAAAATACTGGAAAAACGGACTCAAATAAAAAACAGCCTCAGGTTGTAACAATATCATAATATTATATATTACATATATCGTAGTATCATAAATGTCAAGTCGTCTTGAGACGGCATTCAGCTAAAAATCAGCCACTAGCAAACTTCCCATTTTCAAAATAAAAGCATTCTTCATTATCTCCTAAGTTCTTTAACACTTTTGTAAATTAGGCTCTTGTTTTGGAGCTGACCGGAAGTTTCTTCGATAGCGTAATGGCGCGCTTAAAAGAATGTCAGAAATACCGAAATGAAATTTGTATCCGTGCGTTTTCTGGCTCAAATGACCACATTTTGGTATTCTACGTGGTGACTTTCTCGCCTAAGATGCTCTCTGAACTTTCAAATGTGGTGAATCAACAGAGATATTTGACAGCCTGGTAGCTGGAAACGTTCGTTGGCGAGGCCATGTTGAAAAAACGCTTCTTGTCCTTGGAAGACCACCTTAGCTCAGGGGTTCTCCGAAAGGGAGAGGGAAGTGCCGGAGTGCTGCAGTCTCAAACCTCACCTTTAGATATCGCTAAAAATTACACACTGGACCTTTAAGCCAGTACTAATTTAAACTTTGAAATTTGTTAAAATAAAAAAACTCTTTCTCAAGGAAAAAAGCTGCATTTGGTTGCTCATTTTGAAAGCACCAACATTTTGCATTGTATACAATTGATTTCTTTGTTTAAAAACAAAAAATATATTTCGTAAGAGTACTCAATTACTCGAAGAAATAATAAACAGAATACTCGATTCCAAAAATAGTCAATAGCTGCAGCTCTAATTGGTTTTGCTTTCCGACGGTGGAGGGAACTCCGCCAATTCAAAGACCTGAAAACGGGCGCGGATGTCGCCGTCTTTCTGCTAGATAGGTAAGCAACATTAGCTTTATGGTGCTTCACATAACAGTAACAGCCATTAATCATTCATCTTATTGTCTAATCTGCCAAAATGTACTGTTGTTGTGATGTTATCAATAATGGCAGTTGAGTTATGGCTACTATTGTCTGACGAGTCAGGGTTACCTTAGCTACGCTGGTCAGCTACGCTGTTTCTACGGCCGTTTCCATGACGATGCACCTCTATCAGCTTTCGGGGGTGGAGCCATGGGTGAGGTATGAAGGGAGAGGCCGGTCTAAATTAGTTTATGAACGACTATCTACTCGTTTTCTCCCACATCGCTGACTACACATTTATTTTTTATTTTATTTAATTATTTATTTGTTTTATTTTATTTTTTTATTTTTTTTAAACTTGTCGTGTCCAGCATTGCAACAGCAGAATTATGGTCTGGCTGCCATATTGTGCAGAACACATTTACTTTGCCAAGAGGAGCCGTTTGTATATAAGGCTCCCCTTGAGTTTTAAGTGAAACTTTTTATTAGTGTTGTTGTTAATTCTTTTTTATTTGTTTTATTTTGTTTTTGTCAACGCCATATATTGCCAAGTTGGGAGATTATTGCTTGACCAAACAAGGGTGATAATAGATAAGAGAGAGGAAAGAAAATAGACAAAAAGTGAGAGAAAAACAACAAAATAACAGTAGAGAACAACCACATTAACTGAGCAGATGCATATAAACAGGAGAACCAAACAACCAGATGCTGAACCTGAGAAGAAACCATATTGTGAGGTATTTTGCACTACAATCACAAGGAGCACCTAAGGAGAGAAGAACTATAGAGATCGTTTGCAACAATGAGCACAACAACAACAATTGTAGATGTATATATATACACATAGACATATATATATATATACATAAACACACAGATATTGGCATCTGTGGGGGCGCGGCTGAAAGTGCAGATTATTCAGATTAAGTTGTGCTCTGTGTTTAGTGATCATGCAGAGTGGTCGTGCAGATGTAGCCCCACTGCCTCTAGGGGCCAGACGCACACTGAGAGGGCCCCCAGTGCCATGCAGCCAGCGCCACGAGAGAGCACAGAGCAAAGGCAGCCCACCACAGAGCCAGGGGCGCGCCAACCGAGGAGAGGGCCGGGAGAAGAGGCAAGGGGAAGCAGGAGGTAGACACCTGACTCAGGGGGCTGAGGCCCAAAGGCCCCGCCAGACGCCGGTCTGGTCGAGCGCAGGGGGACAGGAGATGGGCACCACGAGCCCAGGAGCAACCCATCCACCCCCGCAGGGGAGGGCCCAGCCCGGCACCCGGGGGGACAGAACCAGCCCAGACCGCCACCCACTGCGGATCAGCACCCGCCCCAAGTGGGTGGCCAGATTCCAGGGACCATGGAGATCCCCCCCCCCCATGTTTCCTGGTCCAGAGGTCACCAGGCCCCTGGCACCCACACACCAAATGCAGAGACATACACTAATTCCACACTGCACATCCACCCAACACATTAATAGGGATGTGATGATCCATCAATACAGACCGACAAACCGACCGGCCAAGCGACGATCCAACCACACAGATGCAAAGCTGAAACACCGATCAACACCGCAATCCCCAACACACGCCCGAAACCCCGACCGACACTCCACGCCCGCTGCCAATCAAGGCCGCGCCTAAAGTTTCCCCAAGCCCCATGCACCCAGCGCACGAGACAGAGCCAGAGCCAGAGCCAAATGGCTCTGCCGCACCCAGGCAAGACACGGACGACCCGACAGCAGAGGACGCCCGCCGTACGCAGGAGCACCCCACCACACAAGAGCAGCAAGCCACACCCTCCTCCGACCCTGCAGCGCACCGACCCATGAAATCCCACAAAGCCAAGAAGCAAAACAGCTGACTACACATTTAAGGAGGTCTGAGTGCAGACGTCCACTCTCAGCCAGCCAACGGCTGCTCCAGTGTGAATCGGAAGCCACCTCCAATGTGAGACGGACGTGACGTAAATATAAATAATTTTATAGCCCCCTTCACAGCGCCACGTTTGCGCCTTCTCCAGTCTTTTTAATGAGTGACGGGCGGCGGATGGGAAACAGTTTTAACCGCGGCGGTAGGACAGAGAAGCGGTTGGCGCCCACATCAGCACGCACAGATTTTGTCATAGAAATCATATACATGTAATATATTACGTAAACGTATAAAATATGTATTATATATGAATATAATGTCTATAGACTTTGCCCAGAAACTTTCTAGCGGCAGCCGCCTGGCAGCAGCCAATCACATCTGAGTAGGGAGAGAACCTGGAGATAGCAGACTTCACGGGTCAAAGCAAACATTAAATGAGCTCTACCAAACGGCTCTACCTTCGTATAAAGATAATCGGGAGAAAAACTTGGCATGAGACAGCATTTCACTTCAGAATGTTTGAGGAGGGAGTGTTATGAAGGACTTTTGGGCTCTGCTGTGACGTTCACCGAATCATCTCTCCGTCACTGTCGACTCTATGCTCGTACCGGGGCGCAGCAGATGCTTCAAAAACGCTTTATATTTAAAAGACTCATCTGGCAGGGAGGCTGTTTTTGGGGATGTTGCCGGGCGGCGGTGTGAAGGGGTCTTAACTAATAAAACCTTGAAGTGATGCTGCCTTTGTCCCGTGCGTTAAAACAGCAGTGACTGTAAACACAGAGGCTGTGATAGGACTGTCAAGCAAATAAAGCAACTGTGTCTCTAGGAAATGAAAACGCTCGAGATCATTACCAAAGATTACGCATTTTTAACTTTGTGTTTATAATGTAACATGACTGGCGAATCAAGTTACCACGGTAACCGAAAACGCTGACACCTTTTCCTTCTCACATTGGAGGTGATCATGACGTCACTTCCTTCTGACGATGGAGGAGTAGAGTCTACAAGTTAGTCGGCTGAGAGTGGAGGTCTGCAGCTGGACTGTCTTGGAAAAGTGACACTATGGATGAGAAATTTATTTCAAAGTGCAAGTGAAAAGTTTCACAAAGCAATTTGTCTGAGTGTGTGTGTGTGTGTGTTTGTGTGATCTTAGGTGGAGGTTGCTGAGGCATGCCTGGTTGCTAATTTCGTTAAAAAAATCTGGCAACATTGACCTGGATTCGAGTGCATTCTTATTTTGCATGTTCTGCCACATAAGCAGAACTCAGTACGTCAGGTTTATTCATCAGTAAACTACCCCCCTTGTTGTTGGGATTTTTTTTTTCATATAGAAAAGAGCTCTGAAAGGGTTGACACTGTCCATGGCAAGGAGCGGAAAGAGTTGGAACAAGTAAATGATTTTCTCCTGCATTAATTCATGGAACTAGAACAATGGATTTCTCTGTTATATATTTATATACTTGAATTAGTTGGTGCATTACAGTGCAGAGTGAATGCATTACACAACAGTGAAAACATTTCCAGCGCCATTGAAGCTGTCAGGGCTGCACAGGGGGAGAGAGGGAGTGACTATTCACATTATTTACTGACTCTCCACTGTTAGAAGGCCTTGAAAACAGTTAAGATAAGGTGTTAAAGTTACATATTGTTACTTTAAGTTAGTCCAACATGATGTTTTAAGTAAGATGAAAAAGCTTTTTGGCCACAATAAATCAAATTTCTAAGTAACATGAATTTAATAATTGTCAACATGAACGCAAGTATTTAAGTTGATCCAACATAATGTTTCAGGAACAATGAAGAAGCTTTTTGTTCACAATAAATCAAATTTCTTAGTAACATGAACTTAATTGTCAACATGAATGCAAGTATTTAAGTTGATCCAATATGTTTTAAGTAAGGCAAAGAAGCTTTTTTGGCCACAATAAAACACATTTCTAAATAACAGGGACTTAATAATTAAGTTTTTCTCTCCAAGAGCGAAGTTAAGCCCTGTCCTATAGTAAGGTTACTTTCTTGTGTTTTACAAGAGGGCAAGTTGCTCAAAATTCCAACCTTAGTTATTTTGTGGGCAGGTTCCACCTTGAAGCAGCCCATCCGCAAAACAGAAAATGTTTAGAGTTTTGAGAGACTTAGCCTCCTGGGAAACAGGCTATCATGATGTATTAAGAAACATGGAGGAGATATCAAAACATGGCATAACGGTCAGCAGCTACCAGCTCTTTTCTGGTGCTCAAATGAACAAAAATTCAGACAGAAAAATTCAAATAACAAGAACCATTTATTAAAACTAGCAATATTGCTAAATCCATAACACTAGCACTAAATTATTGAAAGTGCAAACAGCAGCATTTGTAGGCTACATTCTCCTAATACAAAACATGCATGCAGAAGCTATAGGAGGAGGAACAGTGTTATACAATTAAGTGCATGAATCGCCATCCTTTGACTTGTACACATGAAAATGACTCAAAATAAAAGACGGATGGCTGTGCATTCAGGGCTCAAATTTCAACATCAAATAAACAATATTATATAATAAGTGACTGCTCACACCTCTGACTAACTCCGGCAAAAATATCAAGCAAAAGAAGGTTATAGAAAATTCAAAATACAGTAACACCCTCAGGGAACAGAGGTCAACCTTTCCTATGCTAATAACTTCCACTGATTTGTTTTCACTCTGTTGGTATTCATACTATTACATAGGCCTGTCACGATAATCAATAAATCAATTAACCGCACGATAAATAAAAATAAGTCTTGATAAGTCTTTCGGCCTTGCTTAACTGACACATGCATGCATGTTTGTTTTCCTCCTCTCTTTCTACCAAACAGGCTAGCTGAGAAGATGGCTCACCCCATACATGTTTCTCAACACTGGGGTGTGTTGGCTCTATAGCGCATCAAGCAAAGTGACCCATAGGTCAGCTATTCAATCTTTGAGGGGGAGGCAGACCGCTCGCATGTACACACACAGAGCTGCAAGTGAGCATTGTGAGGAGTAACAAGGAAACAAACACTAATATGAATGATGGCACAAAAGTGATGGTTCCAAAGCCAGCTGCCACAGCCCCAGTGTGGGAATATTTTGGTTTTAATCAAGATTAACAAGGTGTGAGCTCATGAACACCGACGAGTCGATATGTTGCATTTGTTTCAACGTGGTGGTGATGAAGAAGGGGAGGTGCAGCGAAGCCTTTGTCCCGACAGCCAGCGCTAACTGTGGCATTTGGTTGGCAAAGTACATATAAAATAAATCAGCGCAAAACGGTGTGCGCTCAAAGATAGTGTTCTCCACATTCCAAAAGAAATGCAGCCCTTCAATAAGGTTGAAACACCAGCAATGTAACAAACGTTTGACAGAAAGAACAAATTGATGGAACAATTCCTGAACTGTATAAACATTTTCTTTATTGTTATTGCTGTGTGTGTTTTAATTGGAGTGTTTTTTTTTTCTTTACAGAGACGGTCTATTTTTTATTGTTTTTGATTTGTTTACTTCAATGCATTTTTTTTCCAAAAGAGAGATTTTTTTTAATGTATTATATAGCTTAACTGATTCTATTTAAAAGCTTCCAAATACAGTTAAATTCTCTTAAGAAATTAAAGTTTATTACCACTAAGGTTTATCGTTTATTTTGATATGGCGTACTCACTATATTGTGAGTAAATGATGCCTTAAAACAATATTGACAATAATATAATTTATCGGCAATACATTTTTGGACAACTATCCTCCAGCAAAATTTGTTGTCGTGACAGGCCTATTATTACAGAAACAAAAGAACAAATGTGTGTGAGCTGTGTACATATGTGTGCGTGCGTGCATGTGCATGTGTGATGTGAGCTTCTGCCTCAAGCAATGTCGATCAACTCTGCTCTAGAAAATGCCATACTTCAGATTCATTACTTTAGAGCTGGCTTTTTGTGCATCGAGCTCAAGGCATAGCTTCTGGAAAGCCTCAAAGGTAAATTTCAACTGCTTGGGATAGTCAAGGTTAAGAGCATAGATTACTCCCATCAGCAAGGCACAGGATCTGGCGATATTTATCCCCTGCAGGATCTTGTTTCCCTCTACTACGATGGTTGCAAGCCCATCACCGATGATGGCAATCTTCATCACATGCATGGAAAGGTCCGCGTCGAGCTCCTCCACATCCTTGCAGATGAAAATAATAAAGAAGAAAATAAAAGGTGTTAGGATCAGGGTTACCACTCTTGTTTAACTTATTTCCTTTTAAATAATGTGTCATCGTGTCTTTGGATCTTTTGTTTATTCCTTGAAATTTTTTACACTTAAAACTTTTTTTAATCCTAATTTAGCCCTGCATCCTTCTTTAAATCCCTTCAGTTTTCATCAGTTTTATACCCTTTTTCCAATCAATTTTCATCCCTTATCAATTTTATCATTTTTACCTTTTCTTACATTTATTCTCTTAACTTTCTTGTTTTATCCTCTGTATCCTTTAACTTTTTCTAGTATATTTTACCCTCTTCAATTCCTTTTAAACCACTAAAATCATATTTTAGCCTTTTTTAACCTATATATCCTTTAGTTAATCATCTTATTATTTTCATTCTCTTTATAATTTACAAAAATATTCTGTATCATTTTTTATCATGTCTATTCTATATTTGCCTCCAAGGCAAGGAGAGTAAAACAATTTCCAGGAAAACCTAACCGTTACCAGGACATTTGACCTTTTTTCTCAATTTGTATAAGTCTGACATGAGCCACTACCTTATCATGGTGAGGCTTTGCATGCCCAATGACTCCAGGAGCTATGTTGTCGGGGGCTTTATGCCCCTGGTATGGTAACCCAAGGCAAACAGGTCCTGGGAGAGGGGCCAGACGAAGTGTGACCTCTCTCCCTGGAGGTGGGGCTCGCAGGCAAGCGCCTGGTGGCCAGGCTTACACCCACGGGGTCTAACTGGGATCAGCCTGAACAAGACTGCAGTGTCTAGCTCTAGGGACATAGAATGTCACCTCTCTATCGGGGAAGGAGCTGCTGCGCAAGGTTGAGCAGTTCCGACTAGATATAGTCGGACTCACCTCGTCACACAGCTTGGGCTGTGGAACCAGTCCTCTTGAGAGGGGTTGGACTCCCTTCTACTCTGTAGTTGCGGATGGTGAGAGGCGGGTGGGGTTGGAAGTGCTCGTCTCCCCTAGGCTCAAGGCCTGTATACTGGGGTTTACACTGGTGGACGAAAGGGCCTTTAGGTGGGGGGACGGAACCTGACAGTTGTAGGGATGTAATGATATGAAAATTTCATATCACAGTTATTGTGACCAAAATGACCATGGTTATCATTATTATCACGGTATTGTTGCAGTGTGCTCAAAATGTTCAAAAAGTACTTTTACACAGAAATGAAATCACTTAACCCCTTTAATATCATAATCACAATGGTTCTTTTTTGTCAATAATGTGTCAAGAAATGCCCTTTGATTACATTTTTTACCCTTCTTTTATAAGAAATAAAAGTAAATAATTCTGGAAAGTATTTGTCATTATGTTATAAATGGTGTGATTACAAGAAAAGAAAACTGATTTGAACATCAAACAGGATTTTCTTTTTAAACAATTGTAAATGAACATGTTCAAAGTTTTGAGGTGACAAAAGGTAATCTTAACCTATTTTACAAACAGCATAGTGTCCATGTTACAGCTCCTTATATTAGACAATGTCCAGGACTTCCTTTTGTTTAACTGACAATAGTCCCTAAAGCAATAAACCTCCTTCATGACTCTCCTCTAGTCTCCCCTTTCCCTAGCAGGCTTCATCAATATTTGCTCCTCTAAATATTTCCAAAATATTAATATTATGTATTATATTGGTAACACTTTCTATGAAGCCCACATTTATAATACATTATAACAGCATCCATAATGCATTATAATGCATTCATAATGCTCATAACTACATTTATAAGCAAACATAATGCTTCATGATGCTTTATATCAGCAGTCATAAAACATCATGATGTAATTTATAATGAATTATAATGACTTGTTCCATGGATGCTCATGAATACTCATGAACACTACATCCATAATGCTTTATGAGGTATGAAGTCATGACAATCACAGTGCATTATGAGGGTATTCATAACGCTTCATAACTACACTCAGAATGCTTAATGGTGCCCTATATCAACAGACATAAAACATTATGATATCACTTATAATGAATTATAATGACTAGCTCTATCGATGCTCATGAATACTTATGAAAACCACATATATTATGCTTTGAGGGCACTTATAGTGTATTATAATGCACTCTTCACTGATTGCTTAGAATACATTATGATTACCTATACACACAACTCAAGTCAACTGTAGTAAAAACACATAGTATGTAATAACAGCCGATGCAGTATTATGAGTCATCATTGTATGCATTAAGTGCATTTTTTTTTTTAAACTGTACAAATGCCTCCTCCCCCGCTCCTCTTGTGCAACACCGATAAGCCGCGCGGCAACCAAACCGTCTCTCTGCAGGCGGAGTCCCCCCCGACATGCATTTTTTTTTAAGAGGCTGCTGCCACCGCGGGCTGAGAGGAAGCGATGATTCAGTGAACGTCAGAGCAGAGGCCACCTAAAAGTGTCTCACAACACTCCCTGTCAGAACGAGCCGATAACTTCTGAATCGTTAATTCTCTTTATTAACAGACTCAAACAGCGTGTCATACAGTTAGCAGCTCTCTCTCTCAGTCTACACTTCTGTAACCCTCAGCCAATCCCCGGGCTCCCCCTTAGCAGCCTTAACACTACAAAGATCGTCTACTCTGAAGAGGCTCACTCTGACATACTACTATGACACTCCCTTCCCTAAAAAACAATTCAGTAGAAATGCTTTCCCACGTCCAGTTCTTCGATAGTTCGATATGATTTGCTGCTGCCAGGCGACTACAGCCAGAAAGTTCAAAACGCTGGACTCTGAGCAGCTGGGCAAAATCTGTGTGCGTGCTCTTCGGCGGCAACCGCTCCGACCGCGGCGGTCCAAACCGCGTGCTGTCTGCCGCCCGTCCCTCATTGAAATGACTGGAAGCGGTGTGTTGTGTGAAGGGGATGATAAAGACACACACACACTACACATACAAACATACACACACACTCACACTCAGGCGGCGGATGAAGGAGCGACCATAACGGTAAAAAAATATAATTGAAAAAAAAAAATGTAAACAAACATTAATGGATGACCTGAAGCTTACCAAACTATCTCTCCAAGCAAAAATCTCAGCATTTCAGTTTCTTGTTGTGCAAACGTGTGACTAAGACATCACCACCAAACTTCTTAGCACTTCCTTGGAAGTCGTACATTTTTATCACTAGTTCAAGCTCATCCCCTACATGGTAAACTCCTCCATCCTCTCCTGGGAGGATGGTGAAGTAGCTGTGCACAGTGTGACTTGTCTGCTTCAAAGAGAGTGGAGATGGTAGAGGTGGAGGATCACGCCAACCGATGGAGTCTAATATGAGGCGTTCCTCTTCAGCATCTGTAGCCGTCAGTGGCTTGAAGGTGCAGAATTCCTGAGGCCCAGGGGGAGCAGTGGTTCCTCTTTCCAAGATGATGGAGGAGTTTGTATGGTTTGTCTGAGAAGATAAAAGGGTGACAAAGAAGCAATAAGCAAATTAACAAAAGCAATCTGGAATAATAGGATGTTCACAGAGGCTTTGTCAAGGAAAAGTGAAATGCTGCAAAGAATCTACCTGTAGTGCCCTGTCGAACTGCTTCCTCCGCCAAGGAGGCTATGTGTGTGGCCCCTGATGTTTGTCTGTCTGTTTTTTTTTTTTTTTATTGTTTGTAATATTATGCAGAAAAAAAAAAAAAAAAACTACTGGACAGGTTTTGCTGGAATCTTCCAGAGATATTGTCAATGACCCAACTAAAAAGTAATTTGATCATGGAGGTGATTCAGATAACCACCATAAACAAACAATCATTTTTGCTCAATGATGTCTAATTAAATAAAGAGATGTGCTGGGTGTGGGTTTTCAGCATCAAGAAATCACATTATGATGCCAACTTTTTAATAAAACTATTACTTATAGATGGAAAAACAATATGTGAACTACCATGGCAAGGTTTTGCACTCTTCAAGTGCTTTATGGTTGCTCATTGAGTACAATATATGTTAAAGTGGGTCTGGTGGCACTATCTTCTGCTATATATAAGTTAAAGTTCAGTTTTTATGATGCTGATGTTGGTTCTTGAGCATTGACAGTGACTTCCTGAAGCAGAAGTGCCTGTCCAGTACTTTCCCTTTAAAACTAGAAAGCACTCAGAGAGGGCAAACCTCTGCTAACGTAGCTCACATATTGCTGTTACATCTATGAGCAATAGTTCTATGATAAAGTTACCTTCACAACATGATTCTTGGACTCTGAAAAACCCAACCTCACATTCAGAATCATGTTAATATCATTATAACTTGGACAGTTATTAAGCAAAATGAACTGATGTTGGTTATCAGAATCACCACCAAAATCAAATCATTTTTAAGTTGGGTCATTACCAACATCTCCTGAAAATTTCATCAAAATCTGTTCAGTAGTTCTTGCAAATCTTGCTAGTAAGAAAACAAACAGGCAAGTAAACACAGGCAAAAACATACACTCCTTTGCATAGGCAGTAATTTAACGGAGTATCTTTTCTGTTGTTGCCATTATATTTCCTTTATATTTAATTTGAAAGACTTTTGTTTTCATCAAAGTACAGAAGTTGTGTAATTGTCCAACTCTGCCCATGAAACAGCCGTATGAAAAGATTTTATTAATAAAAAAAACACTAATATTTAAAAAGAAGTTCATTAAAAATTTTCTTTTTTTCTTTTTGCAGCTATTGATTTTAATCTCAACAACTACATGACACCCCTTCTGAATATCTCAGGACTGATGAACAGCTGGAACACCAAGGTTGAGAATGGCTGTGTTAAAAGACAAATTTTCATGTGAATATTTATTAAACCTTCTGCATCACTGTCATGATTACACCTCGTCTGTTTGTCAAGTTACCTTGTCTGTCCTGTTATGTGTTTTTTTTTTTGCTCACTTCCTGTTTTACCTTGAAATTCTAATTTCTTTCTTTTCGTTTCAGGCTTTACTTCCTTGTTCTGGCATGTCACACCTGCTAGCTGTGTCTTGTTAACCCTCATTACCTCTTGTATACACACATGGACAAAGTTGTTGGTACCCTTCTGTTAAAGAAAGAAAACCAACAATGGTCACTGGAATAATCTGAAACTGACAAAAGTAATAATAAATAAAATTTACTAAAAAATTAACCAATGAAAATCAGACATTGCTTTTGAATTGTGATTCAACAGAATTATTTTTAAAAACAAACTTATGAAACTGGCCTGGACAAAAATGATGGTACTCTTTGAAAAGATTGAAAATTATTTGACCATAGGGACAATGATAAACTACATGACATGATAAACTAAGGTGTGTCCTGTAATTATCATCACAGGTGTCTTCAAGCTTGTAATCAGTCAGTCTGCCTATTTAAAGGCTGAAAAGTGGTCACTGTGCTGTTTGGTATCATGGTGTGTACCACACTGAACATGGACCACAGAAAGCTAAGGAGAGAGCTGTCTCAGGAGATTAGAAAGAAAATTATAGACAAGCATGTTAAAGGTAAAGACTATGAGACCATCTCCAAGCAGCTTGATGTTCCTGTGACTACAGCTGCACAGATTATTCAGAAGTTTAAGGTCCACAGGACTGTAGCCAACCTCCCTGGACGTGGCTGCAGGAGGAAAACTGATGACAAACTGTAGAGACGGAGAATACGAATGGAAACCAAAGAGCCCAGAACAACTTCAAAGAGATTAGAGGAGAACTCCAAGGTCAAGCTACACCAGTGTCAGATCACACCATCCGTCGCTGTTAGAGCCAAAGTCGACTTAAAGGAGGACATCACTGTTGAAAGCAAATCATAAAAAAGTGAAATTGGATTTGCAAAAATGCATACTGACAAGCCACAAAGCTTCTTGGAGAATGTCCTTTGGACAGATGAGACAGAACTGCAGCTTTTTGCTAATCACATCAGCTCTATGTTCACAGATTCAAAAATGAAGCATACAAAGGAAAGAACACTGTACCTACTGTGAAATATGTAGGAGGATCAGTTATGATCTAGGGCTGCTTTGCTGCATCTGACACAGGGTGTCTTTAATCTGTGCAGGTACAATGAAATCTCAGGACTATCAAGACATTCTGGAGTGAAATGTGCTGCCCAGTGTCAGAAATCTTGGTCTCAGTCACAGGTCATGGGTCCTCCAACAGGATAATGACCCAAAACACACAGCTAAAAGCACCCAAGAATGGCTCAGAACAAAACATTGGACTACTCTGAAGTGGCCTTCTATGATCCCTGATCTAAATCCTGTTGAACATTTGTGGAAGGAGCTGATACATGCAGTCTGGAAGAGACACCCTTCAAACCTGAGACAGCTGGAACAGTTTGTTCAGGAGGAATGGGCCAGAATACCTGTGGACAGGTGCAGAAGTCTCACAGAGAGTTACAGAAATCACCTGATTACAGTGATTGACTCAAAAGGCTGTACAACAGAATATTAAGTTAAGGGTACCATCATTTTTGTCCAGGCCATTTCATTAGTTTGTTTTTTAAAACAATTCTGTTAAATCACAATTCAAAAGCAATGTCTGATTTTTATCAGTTTATTTTCAGTAAATTTGTATTTATTATTACTTTTGTCTGTTTCAAATTATTCCAGTGACCATTCTTGGTTTTCTTTCTTTAACAGAAGGGTACCAACAATTTTGTCCACGTGTGTATTACCCTCGTGGTCTCCCCAGTCTTGTTGCCAGATTGTTAAGAACCCAGTTCACTCTCTAGGCGCTCTCATAGTCACAGTCTTTTGATCACAAACCTGTTTTTTTGTCTGACCTCGTTTTTGTCTCTTCCCTCCTGGATACCTTACCACCTTCTGCCTCTGTGGGTACAGAACTAGCTTAGTCTGATTACCTCCTCTGTGTACCTAACCTTGCCTGGCTGAGAGCCCTCTTTTGTATTTTTGATCATGGACTGTAATAAAGACCCTGCTTGTGCTTTACGGACTCAATCTTCTGTTTCTGAGAGTTTTTGTGCCATTGTTCTTGACAATCACCTCTGACAGGAAAACAACATTCATAAATGCCCACAACCGACTGGCCACCTGTACACACAGACTTACCTTTGCTTGTTTAAAGGCAGGAAGATGATCTGCTTGGATCTGGTCCTGTCATAACATCAAAAGTACTCAGATGAAGAAAATATTTGTTAAGCAAACACATGTAGAGCTGTATCAATACACTGGTATTGCCAATACACATCCGTGTTAAAAAAAAGTTAATACTGCAAGCACCAACTGAAGATGGGACATTGTGTAAAATGTAGATATAACGTAGTATATTATTTTGCAAATGCTTTTTGTATACATGTATAGACAAAATAAAAAAAATTTAAACTGATAATCTTGTTTTGAACATGTTAGAAAAAGCTGCGACAGGGGGAAGGAAAAACCAAGAAAGTGGAAGAAAACTCAAAAGTCACCTGTTTGGAACGTTCCACAGGTGAACAGGTTAATGTGAAACAGGTGATTGTCATGATTGGGTAGAAAAGAACACACCTGAGGCTCAGTCATTCACAAACAAGGATGAGGGTGGGGTGAGCTTCTCCACTTTGTGAGCAACTTGCTGAGTCTCTGGCTTCTCTGTGCCTGAGCATGCCTGAGATGGACTGAGGCAAAGTGGAAAAGTCTGCTGTTGTCTGACTGTTTTTGGACATCATGGACGTGGTGTCTTCTGGGCATAGCTGTCAAGTCTTGTTTTGGCCGGGAAACTACCGTATTTTACCCCTCTTTCCTCCCGTATTTCTAACTCTCCCATAAAAAAAACAACATTCTTCTGTCTCTACTCCTAACTGAACTCTGTCACTAGCCTCACGAGAAATGCCACCTGCAGTAACCTGGGTGGCAGTTGTCGCAAGGTTAGTGCCAACAGTGGTAACAAACCCGGGACAACAGAGGAGAGAGATGGATGGATGTGAGGAGGGAGAAAAACCAAAGTCCTGTAAATATCTCTAAAAATGGGACAGTGAATTTACTTTCCTGATGTAGGAATGCTCACAGCATTTCAATGTCAACAAAGGTAGGCCTATCAGATTCTGATCACCTCACTAATTAGTAAGCTGTTGACAAGTTGTTTTTAGATATCTTGTACTCCTGTCTTACAATGTAAGGGATACTGGAGCTTGGTTGGGGTGGTGGGACAGCTCACAGCAAGCACTGGAAAATTTCCCTTATTTTCAAATCC
Organism: Scarus forsteni; assembly: GCA_036419115.1. NCBI lineage: Eukaryota > Metazoa > Chordata > Actinopteri > Labriformes > Labridae > Scarus > Scarus forsteni. Next base: position 57,773 of record JAZDUH010000204.1, on the reverse strand, counting down.
AAAACTTGACAGGTATGCCTCTGGGCTAAAGAAGAAAAGGACAATCCAGACTGCTACCAGAGCAAAGCTCAAAGCCAGAATCTGGGATGGTCTGGGGCAGAGTTAATGCCCATGGCATGGGTAATTTGCACATCTGTGAGGGCACCATTAATGCTGAGAGGTTCATACAGGTTGCCATCCATGAGATGTCTTTTTAGACACATCCTTGCTTATGTCAGAGACACAAAGGAGACACATTCTGCTCATGTTATAACAGTGTGGTTTCAGATTTAAAGAGTGTAGGAACTAGACTGACCCGCTGCAGTCCTGTCCTGTCTCCTTCTGAAAATGTGTGTAACAATTCAAAGCACAAAACATAACAAAAGAGACCACAGACTGTTGAGCAACTAATCAAAAAGAATGTGAAAGAATTTTATCGACAGAGCGTCTTCAGTTCACAAATGCCTACTGATGTAACACAGTGGTCAACATGCCCCTGTCCCAGCTACTTTGGAAGGTTTTACAGGCATCAATTTCAAAGTGAGCAAATATTTTTGGGAAACAATCAAAAAAATGAAGTTTATCAGCTTGATAACCAAATATCCTGTCTCTGTAAGTGTATTCAATCGGATATCAATCAGATAGGGACTGCAAATCATTTTATTTTAACGTTTACACAACATCCCACCTTGATTAGAGTTGGGGTTTGCAAGTTTGTTAAGCTCAATCAGTTTTAGGGACACCAGATATTTCAAGTTTGCTTTACATCAAATGAATGTATAGTACTTACTGTAGTGGATGTTTTAAACACAAAGTTTTAAAATAAAAAAGACCCGTTGTGTTTACAGCTGCTTTACCTACAACTAGTTTTCTGTCATTATGAAAGACAAGTTTAAGTTTTATGTAACTAAAATCCACTTTTAGCATTTCCTCATTATATTTATGTGTCAAAGTTTTGTAAAATTTTGTTATTTACAATGAAACAATAAGAATAAAATCAGTCATGATGAAGTCAAGATCCTGATACTGCCTTAAAATGAATCCCAATACAATTTCTTTTCTATATTACCCACCCCTATAGTCTGCAAGCATCTTTTCAATGCTCGTCAGTGGAAATGTGTCAGCTTGTCTGATGCTGTTGAATATCTGCTTGTGTTCCACCCCCCCTCAGCACCTTTCCATATCAGCCGCTTTGTTAACAACGCCATCTGCTGTCAGTCATAGGTAATGCTCTCAGTAAGATAAAAAACTCCCTATAAAATAAATATTACTCAAGAGATACTCAGGAGCAGAACAGGCAAATCCTCCACCAATACTCACAGTTAAAAGCATCCTGCTCTCCAAAATCAAAACCCTTGACCAAAAATAATACATGCAGCTTGTCTCAACCCAGGAGGTAAATGACCCTCTGCTTCAGGTACAGCTGTAACATACTGTGGTATGAACTGAACTCAGCACCTCTCTGTGACTTCATGAATAAACATGAGTTGTTTAATAAATCACAGGCTTTATTAAGGTGGACAGTTTTAAAAATACACACTCCTTTTTCATTTTGTGGAGAAGCAGCAGAGAGTTAGCACGTACTGTACCACCACTTGTCTCTGTTGTTAGGTTTTACTTTTCTTTTTTTTTATAATAGCAAACATCAGTGTCTTACAACTTCATGACAAGGCACAAAGGACAACAGAAAAGGAAAAAGCAGACATGCACATCTCTGGTTTACGGAAGAGTATTAGGGCCACCCGTGAGAAGAAAAAATGAGAGGGGGTAGAATTTTTTTTTCATCATGCACCTCGAGAAAAAAGTTGAAATGTTGAGAATAAAGTCGAAATGTCAAGAATAAAGTTGGAATATAATGGCAAGAATAAAGTTGAAATATGTTGAGATGAGAATGAAGTCGACCTTTTGGGACTAACAACCAGCGCACTGCTTCTACAAAATGCCGTCCAGTCAGTTAGATGAATTAGTGAAATTATACTTGGGACTCGGCATTTTGTAGAAGCAGTGCGCTGGTTGTTAGTCTCGACATTTCGACTTTATTCTCGACATGTCGACTTTTTTCTCGAAGTATGATGAAAAAAAAAATTCTGCTCCCTCTCATTTTATTTTTCTCACGGGTGGCCCTAATACTCTTCCGTACTGGTTGGATCCTGGATCCAATAAAATTTACAATGTTTAAAAGATCCACATATCAGAAGTAGGAGCCCTCAAGAATTTGTTCTGAAAATCAGTGATTTGTGAGCCATATGGCCCTCATTTAAAGCTCTTACCGTTGGCAGATCGATGGTTCTTATTATGATGATTGTAACAGTCAGACAGAGGATTATGGTAGTGCCCTTTAAGATGTTCTTGTTGACTCTGTTTCTTAAATAGCCTTGGAACTCCATTATTGGTCTTCTTCAGGTACTAGAAGAAAACATCAGAAGTAGAAAACAGTTAAATTAACACTTCACTTTTAGAAAATGCAGTTCAGATGAGTTATAATTAATTTTATTTATTATTCTAACAAGACATCTAGGACCTTGAAACAAGGAAAGCCTCTTTGCTTATGCATTTTAATTCTTAAATTTGACATTTCAAATTGAATTTGCAGTACCATCTTTTGAAAATAAAATCTTGAACATCCTTTTCTTTTTCCTTTTAATAAAGTCAAAGAATTCATTTTATTTAGGAGTCAAAAGTGCAACTTTATTCTGAAAATGAAAAACTATTTCTGGTAATCCATTTAACTTTGGCTTTTTTTCTGTCCTTTGCTTCCATACACATGAATTTGAATGCACTTAGGTTTATTTCAGCAAACCATGAGAGTAGATTTGTGGTTCTAAGCTGCTCAATCTGTTTCAAAGACCTGACTGATCGTGAATGTCTCATTCTTACCCTGACACCAACAGAAACACTTGCTAAATACAGTGTCCTGCTTGTGCTATTGTTTCATGTAGACAGACACAACTTTTAAAATGATGTTCTTTACAGAGAACGTTTCAATATGAAAACATTTAGTTTCTGTGAGGACAGGGTCTAAATAACATATTTACAGCCTGATTCAAAATGCAGTTAAGCTTAAAAAATTCTGAATATTTGGTATGAAAACAATTGCATGGAGTGCTGCATGGGTTTTTGGAAAGGTTGAAGACTTGCTTGACAAAAGTGTGTATCTCTCTGGTGCTCATCAGCAAAGGGATCCAACTTCAAGCTTTAAAGAAAGCTGAGGCACTCAGAGGCAATACTACCACATAGAGAGATAGACAACCATTGACTCTCACACTCATACCTAAGAGTAATTTAAAGTCACCAATCAGCCTAATGAGCATGTTTTTGGTCTGTGGGAGGAAGCCGGAGTGCCCGGAGAGAACCGACGCATGCACAGGAAGAACATGCAAACTTCACACAGAAAAGGCCTTGTCCTGAATGGCACCGGCAACCTTCTTGCTGTGAGGCATGCACACCACCTAAAATGTATTTCCAGTTCAATGAATTTAGTGCATTCTTTCATTTGATATGCAGATCAGTGTAAAAAAACAAGCATTACCAAATTAATTTTGAAATAGAAATGCAATGGAAAACCTACCTAGATGGGAATAGATGCAGTTTATTAGGAATTAAACAAATTAAAATAGTGTCAGTATTTAATATCCCAGTTCTGTTATTAATTTTTCTATGCTTGTTTACCCAACCCCTTTGCATCCCTCCAATGTGGGTATCCTTGAGCCATAAGCGTTCATGGTCATAAACCTGCGCTACAGTCATCTCTCAGCATTTTTCTCTTCATTAACCTCCAAACTACCATAGCTCTGATCAAAACTACCAAATATTCAGTTTTAAAGAAAGCTGAGGCACTCAGAGGTACTAATAAAAAAAGCCTTTATTCCATCAGGGCTACAAGATCATAAAAAACATGCCAACGTGTTTCAGCCATAGGCCTTCATCGGGGCTGTTACAAAATGGCTGTCAATCTACTTCCTTTGTAGGCTTTTGGATAGGTCACATGGTTTGAATTGTCACATGATCAGACTCAAAGTTATTTCATTCAATGCAGTAAAGCAGCCAGTTAATCAAACTCAACAACAGTAAAGATCGTTTCAAACTTTACACTCAGGAAGTGTTTTTTTTTTAAATATTTAGAATAATGGAGCTAGAAAAGCTACAAAAAAGGAGATAAGTCCAGTTCTCCATTCAGACCAGGAAATTGTGTTGCTTTTAATGTATATATCCAGAAAGACTCTCTTTGTAATAGCTTTTTTAATCTGTCTCCTCCTCTGATAGAATTTTGTATATATTCAATAACTGATATCTTCAGAGTTGCAGCTACCGTGATTTGCCTCTTTATAATGTAATGCCATAGGATATTGTGGATTGCCCATTCTAATTGCATGTTTATGTTCAGCCAGTCGTGCTTTCAGTTTGTGCTTAGTTCTCCTGATGTAAAAAAAAAACCCAGCAGTTGTAAATATGAGAAAAACTCAGATATCCAATAGAAATAATTCTATATATAACAATGTGGCCCTCAAGTTGGGAAAAATGGTTTTATGTGGCCCTCTTGGTAATTAATGTTGCCCACCCCTGCTGTAGACACTTCAGCAGCAGCAACAGTTGCAATAACAATGGCACCTTCATTAATATCAGGTTCAATTGTTGTCTTTTCTCCAATGGCACTGATGGGTGGACAGTTCTCATGTGACCTGTTGGTTGTTTATTGCCTTTAAGAGAGGCTATAGATATTGCAGAGACTCTACATATTGCAGACTCTACATTCTGCTTTTTTTTTTTTTTTTTTTGGTTATTTAACCTTTATTTAACCAGAAGAACCTCATTGAGATCAAAAAATCTCATTTTCTTTTGTTTGATTAACTTAATTAAAGTGGGTCCAGATTATACTCCTTTTCCTGCTGTCACTCATTTTCTTTACTTTTACCTTCCCCTGTTTGTGTACAATGTGGCCTTGCTCCTCTCTCGCTCTCTTGCTCCTCTCTCTCTCTCTCTCTGACTGCTCACGGATGTATTATAAGAACTGGATAGCGTGGCTCCGCCTTCTATCATGTAATGGTTTTGAAGCCAGAATATCCCCCGTCAGGGCGCCGCCATTGTGCAGCCAGTAGAGAATCTGGACCATATCTCGACGTAGTTTGGGGCTCGGGCTTTGCAACGAGCCACTCTCGTGGCATGTGTTCTTCCGTTCGTTTATTATGGGCTCGGACGTTGCAATGAGCCACTCTCCCCATAGCAAAGCCACATATGTTCTTCCGCGCGTTTATTTAAAAAAAAAAAAAAACTCTTCATCTTGCAACCGGAAATTTTGATGTGTATCTAGTCCTAGGGCTTTGAGAAAACCCCCACAAATCATATATCAAAACGTGCGGCTTGGTCCCGATCGGTGTGCTAAGACTTTTATAAGAATTTCACGAAAATATGGCAGAGTTATTCGCAAAACTGCGAAAAAAGTCCAAAAGAAAATGAATGGAAAATCTCCTGAACACATCAAAAAAATCAGAATAAACATATTAGAAAGGATTAGTTAATGTTTTACTCATGCCACCTACACAAAACCTCAATACGCAGCTTTACTTCTTCTCTCCTCAAAACTGAAAACTGTATTCAGTCAGTAAGCCTCCAACAGCTTAGCATATGAGTCAAGGATTAGTAAATACTGAAGTCAGCATTTTAAAAAAGCATTGTTCTGACATGAATAATCAGTAACTACACATTTATAGACACACTTGATAAGCATATTAGTTAAGGATAAGTGAATGTTTTACTCATCATTAAAAAGCATATTTGAAAAGGATGAGTAAATACTGAATTCATCATTTATAAAGAATTTTTCTGGCATGAAAAATCAGTAATTACACATTTATAGACACACTTTTAAATGTGTTACTCATCATTAATGAGCGTATGAGTACAGGATAAGTAAATGTTTAACTCATCATTCATAAGCATATTAGTAAAGGATTAGTTAATAGGGAAATCATCATTTATAAAGCCTTTTTTTCTGACCTGTATAATCAGTAATAACACATTTATAGACACACTTATAAATGTTTTACCCATCATTAATAAGCATATTAGTGAAGGATTAGTAAATTAGTAAATACTGAATTCATCATTTTTAAAGCATTTTCTGACAGGAATTACCAGTAATAACTCATTTATACACACATTTATAAATGTTTTTGAATGAAAGTTTTTTGATTTGCTACTAGTCATAGGGTTTTGAGAAAAGCCCCACAAATCATATATAGTCAGCAAGTCCTCAAATTTCCCCTGCATGGACCCAAAATCTCTGATCAGGATAAGGATTTCAACAAAATTCAAACATTTTCTGCCTGGCAGACCTCATTTCTTATCTACAAAAAGGTGCTGTCTCTTAGATAATCAGCCACACTGGACCAAAACACATGAATAAAGTCAATTGCCATCTTTAGCCCAGAATGAGGTTAGGCGCATGAAGCAAAAATATGTGCATGTGTGTATTTTGGGTTAAAAGGCAATAATCTTCACACAGAATCTCCACCAAAAAACACATAGTGTGTGTCTATGTGTTTAACTGCACGCAAAGTGTGCATGTCTTTGTGTGTTTGTATGTTTATAAAGACCATTGGAGCTCAGTTTAAACAAGACCCCCACTCATAAAGTGCTTGGTGACATCAGTCTGTTAGGGAGGGCAAACACCAACAGGAATATCTCTAACACAGCTCAAGGTCAGGTGCCAGGTGATGATCATCAGCTAATCAGGCCACACATGACTAAAATAAATGAATGGAGTCTCCTGCCATCTCCAGAACTATTCCAGCATGTCATCCAGCTGAAATGCTGCTTGAGGCTGGCCTGTATTAAATTGATAAATCCCAGCAGCAGCCCGAGCCCCACTCACGATTCCCGCGGGAGTTGTCTAGTTTTTTCTTCATCTTGTGGACAGTGTTTTGATTCGCATCTAGTCCTAGGGCTTTTAGAAAACCCCAACAAATCATATATCAAAACGTGCGGCTCAGTCCTGATCAGTGTGCTATGACTTTTATAAATTATAGATTTTCTTAACAGAGCTCATTCAAACGTCAAAACGCAGCTGTATGTCTCCTGTCTTCAGGACTGAAAACCGTAAGCCCATAGGTACAAGGCAGTTTCTTTTTATATGTATAAAAATTATGGATTCAAACTTTGATCTAACATTATTGGCTTAACGGTGATTAAAGTTAACTTTAACTTAGTGGTGTTAACAGTGTAAAATTCCACCAACACATACATGCTTGAGGGTGGTGCATAGCCGATAGGACACAAAACTGAAGAGGTCCAGCTGATCCTGGAGACTGAGGTCAAGCTGCCTCCCTCACTCGGGCTTCCGCGGCTGGGCCGAGTGCCAGCCAGCGCAGCAATAGGATCTGAGATCACGCTGCGTCTCTCACTCGGGCTTCCGCACTGGGCGGGTGAAAGCCGAGCACTCGCACAGCAATCTGACCTGAGATCACGCCGCGTCTCTCACTTGGGCTCCGCAATCGGGCCCAGTGAAAGCCGAGCACTCGCACAGCAATCGGACCTAGATTCAAACCGAGTCTCGGCGAATGTTTTACCGTAACAGCGCTGCTGTCGGCCCGCATAATTTTTGCTGACTGGGGTTAGTCTCTGTGCTCTGTGTGTCTGTGGCTGTGTTTGTACTTATGACATTACGGGGACCTACACCAAAACTGGGGGACACAATATTAATGGGGACACTTAATAAAAATGTATAGTATGTGTTACTAAATAAAACTGTGCGTGAAGCGAACATGCTTGTGAGTGTGTGTGCCCCTGAATTAATGACTTGGAAGCCTTGACAGTTAAACCCCTATAAAGTGTTTGTGAACATTAGTCTGGGAAACCACACAAGGTATATCAAGAACACAGCTCAGGGTCAGGTGCCAGGTGATGATGATCAGTTTATCAGGCCAAACATGACTTAAACACATGAATGAAGTTTTGTGCCATCCAGAACTATTTTAGCATGTCATCCAGCTGAAATGTTGCTTGAGGCTGGCCTGTATTAAATTGATAAATCCCGGCACGGCCTGAGCCCCACTCACGATTCCCACGGGAATTGTCTAGTTGCCGTAAACTGCCGCAAAACCCCCCAGCATCGCCGTCTACAATCACTGTGAAACTCTAATAACTGATGAAAAGAAACTCTTCAGAAAAAGAGGACTTAAAAAACGCAGCCCAATAATATTTCTACGAGGTGTATTAATTTTTTGAAGTTTCACTCGGCCCGTTCAGAATAATGGGGAGACGGAGATTTGACCGATACTGCAGCCAGTCACCAGGGGGAGCAGTTTTCGTGGTGGCTTCACAAAAGCCCAGCAACATGGCGTCCATGTTTATTTACAGTCTATGCTGCTGCTGCTGTGTGTGTAGCTGCCGCCCCGCCCCTCCCTCGCTCAGCGCACAAAGCGCAGACACAGAGACGACACCACACATATTGACCAATCACGTGCGGCTTCAGGAGAAAAAAAGAGAGAGAGGAAAAAAAAAGCGGCTCCCCCAATAAGGAGCCGGCTCCCGTCGTTCACTTCAAAGAACTGGCTCTGGGAGCCGTTACGTTTGCCACCGACACATCACTAACTAATATGTGTTATGCAGTGGCGGCTGGCCAGTAGAGGGCTCTAGGGTGCCGCCCCCCCAGTGGAGAGTGTGATATTAAATGTATTTATTTTGAAAAAATGAATATTACCAAAAATTACTTATTTAAATGTGTAATATAAATGTAAATATAACATAAATATATATCCATTACGATATAAAGTAATTAGTTTTCATCAATGTTAAACAAAAGTAAGCTTACTCGTCTCTACCTCCGTGACAGTGACGAATAGCCAATAAGGGACTGTTACTAGGGCAAGACAAGCGCATATCAACGTGAATTTGGCCAATCAGCGTCGTTGAAAATAATCTCTGAAGGGCACTTTTTCCAGCGCCCCTCGGGTTTATTCGGCTCATATCGTTGCCGGTGTGCTGAATTAACTGGTGTTAGATTAACTGGTGACTGTCCAGGCAGATGTGAAGGGGGCGTGCTTTTGAAGGACCCTTTTGTTTACTATCTAAACGTCTCCTGAATACATATTATACACAAAAATTAGCTCTTTACACCCATTTACTTACTTAGTGGTGGAAGTGACTTCACAACATGAAGCACTACAACGAAAGATTGTAAAGAATTACAGACTTATTTGACGGCGTAACTATACGGAAGGTTATATATAGGTATCTATCTTAGATGCCTGTTCAAAATGTCAAACTTTCAAAAGTGTTAACTTGTGATAGCCCCGAAACCCGCATTTTACCGTCGCTTCGGCGTATCAACAAACAATTTGTTCATGTTCAACATATAACGGAGTCTGGAGGACTTGAAAACAGGTAAAGAGAAGTAGGTTTTTTATGTGGAGGAAAAGAAATGTGGACAATTAGACACATGTTTCATTATTTTTTATTCACACATGCACACATGTTCACCTTACTCATTTCTGTGTATGAAGTTATTTTTAATTTACACATGCACACGTTCACCTTACTTATTTCTTTGTATATAGGTTATGTAAGCTTTTTGGCGGTATATGGTTGACTATTCGTTTATATTTATGTGTGTTTCTGATTTGTGTGTGCACCATTCTGTAATCTGTTATTTTTATTTGGAATAATTAATAACATTTTTATGAAGCACAGGTATCCTGTAGTTTGTGTCAAATCGTAGTGGTATGGTTGTTAAAAACTGAGTGTTGCACAGTACTGCCCCACCAAGAATATTTTTCACCAGCCGCCACTGGTGTTATGAGACCTTTGGTGTCCCCTGGAAATCTTGGGGTCTCAGGCAATTGCCTGTGTTTACCTTATGGTAATACGTCCATGTCCCTGAGTTTGCAGATGTGAACTTTGTGGGCTCTCTGCCAAGATCAACAATGTAAATAACCATATCCTTGTTCTTAAACAACTTTCTCAGGTGGGCGTCGATCTGCACAGCTGCCAAATGTTTGTGGGACAGTCCTTAAAGTACCTAGTACCTGCCAGATCAATCTTTTGGAGTTGATCACTTGGTTCATTTTATCAGCTGATGACCACCCTAAATCAAACAATTTCAAAAAGGTCAATCCCATAATCAGCACTGCCAACAGGGCTTTTGGAAATCCAAGAACAGGAAGTGGGACCTCAACATCCCACACACACACATCTTTACCCTCGGAATGAGTCAACATCAGAGATATTCCCACTTACCTTCTCCAACACCTCTTTGGACTTCTGGATTCAGCCACATGCTGAGAGTGAGCCTGAATCTATACACAGCTTCAAACCTGAGATGATCTCTCTTCTATAGGATGCTGATGACTATATGATACACGGTGTTATCTGCTGTCATGACTTTTAGGCAAAACATAAAGACCAAAAATGTCACCATTCCACATTTGAGGTAGGGGACCTTATGCAGCTTAATGTCAAGTTCAGTTCATGAACTTGATAGCATTCAGAGAGCGTAAACCTCCGCCAAGGGAACTCACATATTACTGTTACATGTGTAAGCAACTGTTCCATGATAAAGTTACCATCATAATATGACTTCTTGACCCTGAAAATCCACACCTAGCACTCAAAGTCATGTTGATATCCTTATTAGTTCGACAGTTATTAAGCAAAAACAATAATTTGCTAATGGCGGTTATCGGGATCACCACCAACATTTAATTTGGGATGGATATTACATTTACGAAATAACCATTTAGAAAAAAACTAAAAACTGACAAGACAAATTAATCATGAGAAGCATCTTTATTTCTTTATATTCAACACCCAAAACCAGTGAAGTTGGCACGTTGTGTAAATCTTAAATAAAAAAAGAATACAATGATTTGCGAATCCTTTTCAACTTATATTCAATTGAATACACAGCAAAGACAAGATATTTAATGTTCAAACTAAGAAACTTTATTGTCTTTTGCAAATAATCATCAACTTAGAATTTAATGGCAGCAACATGTTGCAAAAAGTTGGTACAGGGTCATTTTTACCACTGTGTTACATCGCCTTTCCTTTTAACAACACTCAGTAAACATTTGGGAACTGAGGAGACCAATTTTTGAAGCTTTTCAGGTGGAATTCTTTCCCATTCTTGCTTGATGTACAGCTTAAGTTGTTCAACAGTCCAGGGTCTCCATTGTTGTATTTTACGCTTCATAATGCACCACACATTTTCAATCGGGGACAGCTCTGGACTACTGGCAGGCCAGTCTAGTACCCGCACTCTTTTACTACGAAGCCACGCTGTTGTAACACGTGCAGAATGTGGCTTGCCATTGTCTTGCTGAAATAAGCAGGGGCGTCCATGAAAAAGACGTTGCTTGGATGGCAACATATGTTGCTCCAAAACCTGTATGTACCTTTCAGCATTAATGGTGCCTTCACAGATGTGTAAGTTACCCATGCCTTGGGCACAGATACACCCCCATACCATCACAGATGCTGGCTTTTGAACTTTGCACCTATAACAGTCCGGCTGGTTCTTTTCCTCTTTGGTCCGGAGGACACGATGACCACAGTTCCAAAAACAATTTGAAATGTGGACTGGTCAGAGCACAGAACACTTTTCCACTTTGCATCAGTCCATCTTAGATGAGCTCGGGCCCAGCGAAGCTGGCGGTGTTTCTGGGTGTTGTTGATAAATGGCTTTGGCTTTGCATAGTAGAGTTTTAACTTGCACTTACAGATGTAGATGAACTGTAGTTACTGACAGTGGTTTTCTGAAGTGTTCCTAAGCCCATGTGGTGATATCCTTTACACAGTGATGCCGGTTTTTGATGCAGTACCGCCTGAGGGATCGAAGGTAACTGTCAGTCAGTGCTGGTTTTCGGCCTTGCTGCTTACGTGCAGTAATTTCTCCAGATTCTCTGAACCTTTTGATGATATTACGGACTGTAGATGATGAAATCCCTAAATTTTTTGCAATAGCTCGTTGAGAAATGTTGATCTTAAACTGTTGGACAATTTGCTCACGCATTTGTTCACAAAGCAGTGACCCTCGCCCCATCCTTGTTTGTGAATGACTGAGCATTCAGGGAAGCTGTTTTTATACCCAATCATGGCACCCACCTGTTCCCAATTAGCCTGTCCACCTGTGGGATGTTCGTGTTTGGTCAGCATTCCTCAACTTTCTGTCTTTTTTGCCACTTGTGCCAGCTTTTTTGAAACATGTTGCAGGCATCAAATTCCAAATGAGCTAATATTTGCAAAAAATAAAGTTTACCAGTTTGAACATTAAGTATCTTGTCTTTGCTGTGTATTCAATTGAATATATGTTGAAAGGGATTCGGAAATCATTGTATTCTGTTTTTATTTACAATTTACACAACGTGCCAACTTCACTGGTTTTGGGTATTGTATTTTCTTTTGTAAAAAATGTATCTGGTAGGTTACATTATCCAAGCATGCACATGAGACCAAATACTTAATTGGTCTGTTTTCTTATAAAGTGATGTTGTGTGGGTAAAAAAAAAAAAAAAAAAACTTCCAACGGTTGATGAACTGTGTCTTTGGTGGTTTGGAGGGCTGTGCCATCTATTTAGACAATGTAGTGGTGTACAGTGACACATGGCACTCATCCTCAGCATGTTCATGCACTTAATCTTGACCACGATTTGCACATGTACTTATAATGTCCGACATGTCTATCTGTCCCATGCCTGCTTAAATATGTTTCCTTGATGATTATTTATTATTCCTCCCAGTTTCCTTAACCAAAAAAGAACTGCAGTGGTTTTTAGGGTTGGTTGGTTATTATACGAGTTTTTGCAAGGAACCGTCTTGCTGAAGGAGATCGATGACTATGGGTAGGTGAGATCAGTTAGATTCTTCCCCCAAAAAGTCCTTCGTTATCAGAGTAATTTTTCTGTGATTGAGAAGGAAGCACTGGCTCTGATCTGGGTGTTACAACACTTTGACGTATATGTGGGTGGGCGGCCCCTAGTGGTATATACTGATCACAACCCCCTGATGTTCTTGAAGTCTCTTAGGTCACCCAATCAGACACTGGTTAGGTGGTCTTTGTTCTTGCAGGCATATGACCTTACCGTTTTGCTTATTAAAGGGACTGTATACATCATGGAAGATGCTTTGTCCCGTGCACCAATGCCCTGACCTCTGACCTTTCGAGTCCCCTTTATAGTATTTTATTGATGCCTCGTGTGTTGTTTTGTTGCTGCTCTGTTCTTCTTTCTTAATCTGCTTCTCAGGTACCAGGGTTGCTGAGAGTGGATAGGGTAGTCTACACTGCACACTGCTGGGCTGACATAAACATTGGTTTTGTATATACTTATGTTTGCTCATCTTGTGACTTTGGTACTTATAGTTATTGGTTACTTTGTAATTTGTCACTTTAGTTTGGTGGATTTGGTATGGGTGATTTAGAGCCTGTGACCCCCTTGGAACCCCAACTTTATGAGGGCGGGGGAGACGCTTTGTGGCCTTCTGCTGCTAAATGTTTCAGCAGAGACGGTGTCTTTTTCACACTGTTCTTCAGTGGGTGCAGCAATCAGCAGAACATCAACATCCTGCAGTAAGGCTGTGCCTGGAGACAATCCCAGGGTTGAAAGACTTTTAGCCAGAGCTGTACAAAAGAAAGATGGTCTGCAAGTTAGACCCTGACACAAACTGGTCCATGTGTAACGTTTGCCGTGAAAGTTGAAAGCAAACCAGAACTGTGAATCCGAGTGAGCTGGGACTGAGAAAACGCATTTGATAAATCCACCTCTGGATACCACTAAGAGTTTGATGGAATTTGAGAAAAAGTATGCATTAAAAACATTAGGTGTAGGGGCCACAATCGCTGAGTTTACAGCCTGAAGATCCTGTACAAAGCTCCACTCAGTAGGCTGACCTTTATCTTCTTTACAGGGAAAATGGGAGTCTGAACAGGTGAATCTTCACAGGGAATAATAATTCCTGCTTTTAAAGGAAAAGTTCGGTTCCTGCAGCTTTTACATTGTTTATAGAATGAAGTAGAACAATATACTCACCCAGAAGGCTTTCCTGATCCAAACAGTGCTTCGGGAGATATTTAGATCCAAAATTGAGCAGCAGACATCGATATAATGGAAGCCAATAGGGCATAGATCGCTGCTCCATAAAGCTGCATTAATCGTCCAAAAACTCATGTTTTTCACCAATATTCCATCATGATCCGTTCCGGATGGTCTGCCATTGCAGTCTGTGTCACTCCACACAGTGCTGTGTGGCTGTAATGACCTCTGAACTGACTAGTTTGTTTACGTGCCCTTTCGCATCGCAGTCGGCTCATTGTTCAGGGAAGACCGGCGGCCTACAAATCAACTTTCTTCTTCCAGTTATGTGCAAAATGGACGAATATCTATCGGATGAAGATGTTGTGGAGGAGGACTTTGAATATGATGGGTGTCCTTACAGTTTCGAGCCAGAGTTTACAGATGAGGAGCTCATTGAAAGGAGGAGAAGCGGAGGCAGCGAAGTTGATTTGTAGGCCGCCGGTCTTCCCTGAACAATGAGCACTGCGCATGCAAAGAACGCGTAAACAAACTAGTCAGTTCAGAGGTCATTACAGCCACACAACGCTGTGTGGAGTGACGCAGACTGCAATGGCAGACCATCCGGAACGGATCATGATGGAATATTGGTGAAAAACATGAGTTTTTGGACGATTAATGCAGCTTTATGGAGCAGCGATCTATGCCCTATTGGCTTCCATTATATCGGTGTCTGCTGCTTGATTTTGGATCTAAATATCTCCCGAAGCACTGTTTGGATCAGGAAAGCCTTCTGGGTGAGTATATTGTTCTACTTCATTCTATAAACAATGTAAAAGCTGCAGGAACCGAACTTTTCCTTTAACAGGGCTTGGAAGACTGATGTGATACCATCCACAGCTTCCTGTTTGAGTAGATATTAACAAACTTGTGGTCTGAAGTAAGATTTTGAAGCGATGGACAATAGTTCACATTTTGTTTATCAGCCCTAAATCATATTTGCTCTGTGCTCAGAGTGTGTTAGGCCCTTCTTCTAGGGTAAGGAAAATATCTTGAGGTATTTTGGAAAACAGAGCAGATTTGTGTGAATGAAAGTCCGATGTAGTCAGATGGGTTGTTTTTGATGTGCTCTGGTAGTGATGGGTATTTATACATATTTCCTGTAGGAGAATAAAAAATATTCACCTCACTTATAACCAGTGGCGGCTGGTGAAAAATATTCTTGGTGGGGCAGTACTGTGCAACACTCAGTTTCTAACAACCATCCCACTACGATTCGACACAAACTACAGGCCCATCTGTAGCCAAATGAGTCATATAGTTTTATACATTGGTAAATAACAAATATGTTTATTACACCATTTTAGACCTGATAAATTGGAACTGATAAAAAAAAAAAAGCTCAAAGACATGCTGTAAATTTACTCTGACACACCAAAAGAGTTTTTTGTGTTGAAAGTACCAACTTTTTGTACCAGGTGCTTCTCTTCAACAGAGGGAGGGTGAAATGATCAGGGCTTTCTGAATTTAGGGCATCATGACAATAACTATTTACTGTTTCCCAGAAACAGGGGCTGGGTCAACTTACCCACTGGCTCAGTTTACCCCACTCTCCCCTACTCTGACATTAATTCTAATATTCACTCAGTGAACAATCCTACGTGCCCACTCTGAACCTGTGCTGGGCTCATGGCTGGTGTTCAGTGCTGCTACATCTCTTCTGAGGGGCTACAAGACAAAGTTTCCCCAGTTATGTGGCATCGTCGCATCACACGGTGCATATTCGTATTTTATTCAACATCTTGCTTTACCAGTTTCATTGTCATCCTCTGTCGTTTCAGACCGCAAGCTCGTTTTGTTATAAAAGTGCCTATTTTGCACATTTTGCTGCATCATTTTCAAGCGCTTTCCTCTTTTTAATTCTTCTCTTTTCCGCGCTACCCTTGCGCTTTTTGTCCATCTTGTCGGCAGCCCAGCACCGTGCCTACTAGCTGGCTCTTCGCACAGACTCCAACTGGCGGAGCTAATTGTTTTTAGCCTGCACGGATGTGTTGTTACATCAGGATGCCTCTGAAAAAAAAAAAAAAACTGCCGAAGGAGACGGCCCACAGGGACAGCGGTAACAGCTTGGAGGTAATACTCACTCAGTGTCATGATGAATGAACACCAAACCAAAAAATTATAATAATATTAAAAAATGTATATCAACACCGGCCCTCGCGGCCCAAATGTCAGGCCGGTCCACCAGAAATTGTCCCGGTCCTCCCGATTAGTCACTCCAGGCATGGCCAACACAAGCCGAATTAACCCGAGGGGCGAAAAAAGAATCGCCCTTCGGAGATTATTTTCAACGACTCTGATTGGCCAGATTCATGTTGATATGCGCTTATCTTGCGCTAGTAACAGTCCCTTATTGGCTATTCGTCACTGAGTGATGGGCAATTTTTTGGCGCCCTCAGACACGGAGGTAGAGAGCGAAATTCATGAAAATTAATTACTTTATATCTTAATGGAAATATATTTATGTTATATTACACATTTAAATAAGTAATTTTTGGTAATATTCATTTTTACTAAATAAAGTAAATACATTTAATATCACACTCTCCACTGGGGGGGCGGCGCCCTAGCGCCCTCTATTGGCCAGCTGCCACTGCTTATA
Organism: Scarus forsteni; assembly: GCA_036419115.1. Taxonomy (NCBI): domain Eukaryota; kingdom Metazoa; phylum Chordata; class Actinopteri; order Labriformes; family Labridae; genus Scarus; species Scarus forsteni. The sequence continues at coordinate 41,129 of JAZDUH010000204.1, read as the reverse complement.
ACCCAGATCTGTGAGCTTTTGCACTTCACAGTGAATCTTCCTAAGTCTGCCCATTTCATGTTACAAGATTTACTGAGTGAAACATGTGGGACTGAGTAAGGGACCTTAAACAGTTTCTGTTGTCCTTATAGGAGTGAGATAGCCATTGCTGCTGCAGTGCTGCTCCAGAATAAGTCAGTCAAAGTCAATTTGTTGGCTGCATCCCAGAAAAAAAAAAACCTTGATTCAAAGTCTGAATGTGGTCCTGAGATGTGCAATACCTTTCTTATTTTTTTCTGGATTAATTCAGAAATAATTCAGAAGTTATTTATGTCAGTGTTTAAACTTGTGTCAATTGTCTCCCTTAAAACATTTAAAAAAGTAAATCATTTTAGGCTGTTTGGCAAATGTCATGAAAAAACTCAGTGATATTTTTAACTGAGCAAATCAAATCATTATTTAATACTTTAATATTTCAGGGAACAGTGAAAACTACAAACAAACCAAAAACCATTTATTTTCTTGGTGTGGGATTTAAAGATTTTAAAAGCTAACAGCTGATTATGTGATGACATAAGCATGCACAAATATTTGGGATAAAATCAGTTACAAAATGCAGAAATGTTTGTAAATAAAGTAGCAAAAATAATTTTTAAAAAATGATATCGATGTAGGGAGAGTGGGGTAAGATGACACTTTTGTTGTTACTAAGACAAGAAAAATGCAACGGAGACAAAATGAAACATATACTCGTACTTCAGAATGTTTGCTGTTGACTGAAAATGTAAAAAATATCAATGACAAAGGGCCTGGAAACTGTGGCCTTTCAAAATGAAGTGCTCCTGTGGCTCAACTCGTCTCAGGTTAGGGGTAAGTTAAGCCAAGTCTGTGGGTAAGTTGGCCATCTAACTGAGAATTGTTCAAAGATAATGTATTGCTGTCAAAGAGTCTTTTCACAAGAGATTGCTGGCTTCACAAATAGTTGCATTTATTTTTTTTTACCTTACCTGACTTAAACCTCCTTGAAAAAAATCAGTAATTTTAAAAATTGCAATGCCATAAATTGACACATTTTACAACTTTTTGGGAACATAAGATACTCATATGAAATAAAATGAAAGCTTTAAACAACAGACAAAAACAAAATCAGTACTTGCCAGAAAAAAAGACGAAGAAAAAAGAGAGAAAATAAATGTATGTTACTCTGGATTTACCTGTTATTTCCCATATTCCTCTATTTTAGTCTTTATTTTTAACGTGATCTAAAAAGATGGAGAACATTTTTGCAAGGAGGATGAGGAGGAGACACCGGGAGAGTGTACAGTTTATCACTAAAGGCTCTGCTCTTTGGCGAGGACAAACCAGGAGTACAGGTGGATCACAAGCATGAATGGATAAGCCAGCGGGTGTGAAACTGTCTCTTATTTTTTTTACTATTAATGACAAAGGAACAGATTACATCTGTCCCGGGAGCTGGCCCACACGGTGACGCGCATCCTGGCCTCCGATGCGCACCCTGCTGTACATTCTCCTGCTGAAGGGACAGCGGCTCTGACCGTCTCCGCTACCGGGTCTTTCCAGCACACTGTGCCTGCTGTGGCGGGGATCATTCAGACCAATCAGACGCTGCGCCTCGGCCGCAGCGCATTTAATGGCGAGGAGAGGCAGTCATTTGATCGGTGAAGACAGCGGTCGGCTTTGTCAAACCCATTCAGGCCTCCGTCTCCTCCTCTCTCAATATGAGCTGAGGAGGCGTGGATGCGATGGTCTGCGCCTTGAGTGCGCCTCTCTTGGCACTGCAGGAAACTTGCAAAGTGCGCTGGTCACACCCAGTCTGCAGCAAAGGCCGACGCAGGGCCGGTCTCTGAAAATTAGAGCCTTACTCTTTGGATATGGTACCAGTTACAGGTTGATGCTAATGCTAAATTAATTGCTATTGTTGCTGTCAACACAAATGACACTGGCTTCTCAGACATCTCAGATTTCACAGACACTTGTGTCCAAACATCTCACATGCCAGCTTGTCTAATTCTTGTAACAGTTTTGTAACTTACTTGGCATAAGTTGGCATAAACACTTGCTGCTATGCATGCACATTACTACCTCATCAAACTTCTCACTAAATCCCACCTGTTCTTTATCCATAATATGGATAGGGAAACAGTGGGTGCCCTGGTTGCTTTTATCCCCAGATGCAATAAAACACCATGCACACACCCACTGACAATCTACCAGATGTCCAACCTGCTAAAAATGTTGTCACTTGTAGACTACTCTGGATATCCAATTCACATCTACAATGCTAGCTGCTATGACCTCAGTGTTTCTAAACCCATATTTCAGACTAACCCTGCTCTGACAAAGCACAGGTGTGTTTTCATTTGCTTAGCTCAAATTCATGTTATTTAGGCACCAGTTGAAATTGTGTACAAACTAGCAATGCCACCTGTGGCCTTATGTATCCAACAGCACCCTGCTTACACCCACATGGCACATCCGTCATGACCACACCCAATCTAACAGCTGTCCTACCCAAAGTTAACAATGCAATGCAATGGACTTAGATAATCTAAGTGCAATAACTGGAAAAGACTTTCTGTCATGCATCTAAGAGATGAAGGCCCTAAGAAACCTGGCACTGCAAAATAGAATGGCTTTAGACTTACTACAGGCCGCGTAAGGGGGTGTTGGTCATGTTATAGGCACAGAATGCTTCAAATATATTCCTGACATTTCTGATCGCATGTTCTTAGTCATATAACCCATTACTAAATTGTTGCTAAGAAATACAATTTCCAATGTGTTTATTGATTAATGAGAAATCAAAAGGATGGAATTGTTGTGGAAATTTTACTCTAATGCATGCTTATACTTCACGTTTGAGTTACACTTCACATTTTGGTCTCACCACACACATAGGAGCTCCTGTCTCACATAAAGACCTTCACTTCACTTCATCAGCATATGGATGGTTTAAGTTTTTTTATGATGTCTTCCTTACAGGAGCAGAGTCTCACACATAGATGAGATTAATAACATACACACAGATTAGCTTAGCGGTGCACAGTTGTCTCTGTCCTTTGTCCCCACACACAGTTCTAAGTAACTAAGATATCAGCTGTTTGCGTCAGATAATTTTAGAGTCAGCGTTGGGACAGCTTCTTTGGATTTACACATACACATACATACCTCTACAAACACGCACTCCCACATTCACAAACACAGATAGACACATACCAAACACACATATCCTTGAATTGCTATGCTTTTCACAAGTAAGGACCACACCATCAGCAGGATGAATTTGACAATTATTTATTACGCATAGTGGATAATAAGCAACATAATAGATACATGAAGTGTATAATGGTTTGGGGAAACTTCGTGGGAAATCTGCCGAAGTTCCTGGGCATGACAAACCCCCTTTAAAAGACCCTAAGGAAAGAAGGAAGGAAGGAAGTTTAAAGAAAGGGGTGGGAGGGAGGAGTGTGTCGGGTGAGCGAAACAAAAGAAAGAAATCATCAGGTTAGACCAGTTTATAGGAACACCAGAAGAGGCGTGGTTGAGGTGTGATCCTGCTCCTGAATTTCTGCTTTAAGCTCCACTAAATGTGAGCACTACTTCGCATGTCTTTAGACTTTGGACTGCCCATCTCTGGTCCTTTAATTGTCCTCAGTCTTGCAAGCCAGTATTTTTTTCTATTTGTAAGTAAAGCTCACAAAGGCAGCACTTGGTTCAAGATCCTTAATTTTTCATCTTTTTCATTCTTTTGGGATTTATACAAATTTGCCATTATACATAACATCGGGCTGTATCTGAGTGCATTTAAAGGCAAGGAGAGGCATTCATTTGATTGGTAAAGGTTACAATAGCTGTGTTAAACCCACTCATGCCTTACTGATTATATTCATCTTGTCTTCTTTGAAACTAAGTGTTTTAGTGTTCTTTTTATGCCTGGTGGCCTCTGGAGAAGTGAATCCCAAAAAAAAAAAAAAAAAAAAAAAAAGGTTTAAACTTCGCAGTAACACCCCAAAAAATACCACACGAGGAGTTCATACTGGCAACAGAATTGGCGCTGGCAACAAAATTGTGCACGGGACGGAGGCGTGGTGCCCTCGCCACGCCCAGAGTGCGCCATCCAGGAATCTTGCAAAGTGTGCTGACACAACCCGTCAGTGCGGCGCAGCACAGGGTAGGTGCATTGCACCTGCTCCTGGTCTACGAAATTAGAACCCTAAGTGTTGATGTTAATCTTCAATTCTCCACTCTGTTGAGTCATAATAACATAAATCTTCCAGTTAATATAAACGATCAATGTTCATCAGCTAGCGCAGGGGTAGGCAGGTAAGTTTGGCCTTGGGCCAAAATTTTTCTGAGCAACTGAATGGTGGGCAAAAACATCGCATCAATCAGAAACATGTTTTCTCTTTCTCTCTCTTTTTAAAAAAACAACAACAAAATAACGTTTTCCCCTTATCTATAGGCTACTTTTATATCGTGTGAATACAAAATGTAGTGTTATTTAGGAAAGAATTTGTTTTAAATAAAGTAACTTTATTTCTCAGACTATTAGTGTCAATACTGCTTTAACTCCACTGTGCCTGCGTTATAAAACTGCTTATAATAGTAACTTGTTGATAATAAAGCTGCCGTCTCTAATCAGCAACTTGGCTGTCTTTTAAGTCATCATAGATGTGCCATAGCCAACTATATTTTTTCCTCCACACATTTAATAAAAATGTAATTCCATTTTGAAAATAACTACTTCTTTGAGCACAGCTAACACATTTTAAATAAAAAAAAAGATTTTCAGAATTGTTGATTAACTCAGAAGAAACCCAACTTTAACCTTCTAAAAAAATACATCGAGATCACAAAACCCAATACCAGAAATCCAACACAAAAGTTCCCTTTTCAGCAGATAAACCAGAGAGATGACTTCTTACTAGCCCCTTATGGTTTGAAAAGTCCTCTTTCCATGTGCTTCCAAACTTTTGCGTTCTCTGCTTCGCTTCTCACAAGCCAAATGACTGATACTCGGCATCTATTGTCTCTAGAACTCGGCACACGCCGCTGATTTCACAAACTCCATTCACCTGCGCTGCAGGTGAGCGTGCAGCCGAGGAGCGGGCAGCAGCTGAGGAGCGTGCAGTTGAGGAGTGGGCCGTTGAACAGCGTGCAGCCGAGTGCTGCAGAGTGCTGCAGAGTGCGCCTGGAGCGGAGGGGCAGAGGGGCAGGGGAACATGATGGTTGATTTTGGAAGGCATACACCTGCACTTCCAGACAGGGCGCCACAACAATGATTGTCGTTTTTGTGATGGTATCTAAATAATTTTACTTTTTTTTTCAATACTCCTTTTCAGGGACGAACTGGGGCTGAATATCTGCCCAGGAATTTTTTGGACCAGACCGGCCAATTGTCGTTCATCAGGGCGGGGGTGATAGTGGTGCTGATTGATATTTTCAGCCACTCCCAGTCGGACGAACACAAGCCACTGCGCTGCGGCCGCCGGCCGTCTAATTTTGTCAGCTATGCGGCCGTGATGTTTGCAATCGCGGTGGCTTGTGTTCGTCCAACTGGGGGTGGCTGCTGATTGATATTTTCAGAGGTGCAAGCTGTGGCCACTGGCCGTCTAGGTGTGCTGAGCTTTCCCGGCTTCCCCAATTTCATCTAGCGGGCCAGATAGTATTGGAGACGGGCCAATTTTGGCCCGCGGGCCATTAGTTGCCGACCACTAGCTAGAGGATGAATAAATATTTTGAAAGAGTAGAAGCAGCAGATAAAGGACTGCATCTTGTGGTAAAGATGCACACTGAAGAGGCTGTGTTGTTCATTAAATAGTAAATTTTCTCCTGTGTCAACAATGCAATGCAAAACTAAGCCTTTTTTTGAGGGCATATATATGACAATAGAACACTGATCATATTTTTTATGATGGGAGGTTTTGGGTGGATGTTGTGTGGCAGATGGTGGGCTAGAACCATTTCCCAAGCATCCACCACTTGAACGTCAAATCCTTTAAACACAGCTCTGAGCACTTTGTCCAACTGCATCGAGAACAAGTCACTGTTACCCATGACATTGGTGGGGCTCAGACCTTGAAGAGTTCAGTCCTGATGACCACCAGCGTGCCTGGGGCCCTGTTCAAGAGGCGGACCACTGCCTTGCGGATGCTTTGAAGCCGGCGGATGTAGAGCTGAATTGGAAATGTGCTGAAGTGGGCCCAGATGCCTAAAACTACCACCGTGTTGGGGCCGCCAACAAGCGTGTCCAGTTCATTGGCAACATAAATTTCCTTACTGGCTGGAATTGATCCAATACGCAGAGGAAGACCATGGATGCGATACGTCACCAAGATTTTGTTTGCATTGTCCCATATCATGTAAGGCCCTGCTTCCTTTGGACTGTTCAGGTCCACCACCTTAGCATCTGAAAATTTGGAAAAAGGAACAGATGAAGATGAAGGATAAACATACATCAAAATGTGTCGGAAAGTGTTGTGGATCATCTACCTGGAAGTAAAGCTTGAAAATACTCAAACCACTGCCTAGTGGTGGAGTCTCCAAACATGTGGACGAACTTGCCTTTCAGACACTGACTGATGGATGATGAGTTGTCAAAATGGCGAACTTGAGGTCCACGCAACGATTGCCATAACCCGTGGTAATAAAAACCAGAGGGTTCAAACATTGCATTCCCTTGATCGACGACTGGTAGTCCTGAAAATAGATAATGAAATTGAGAGGGTTACTTTTTGAATTCTGTAATAATTTTGTTCTTGAGAGAAAGAAGCTTTTTTTTGTTACACTGCTTTGATGAAGTTTTTTCCACAGTCAAAATCTCAAGCTCATCCAGTGTTTAATTTATATCAATAAAACCAGGCCAACAAGCTTACCTTTCTTTTGGGGCAGCACAGTGATACCTGCAGGTCCAGAGGCCTGGATGAAGACTTTCAGGTTTATGCGTTCCTGAACAAAACTTCACGTTACACAGTGTATGCATTTTTATCACTTTTAATCACCTTTTCTCTTTATTTGCACTTTAAGTGACATCTTTAACCAGAGAATTTGCATTTCATTGCAGCAAATGCGTTGAAATGCTAAGTCTGAATGCTGGAACTGTGAAATGAAAATTCTAAAGCCAGTGCAAATAAAGCTGAAAATGTGACATAAGCAGTTACAGAAACAGTAAAACAAAGCTTACATGCTATGCTAAATAAAAATGTTAAAAGTTGTGAATATAAGCTAGAAACCGAATAAAGGTGAGCCAAATTTGCATAAGGCCACTGATATGTTTGCCCACCCTGAAGGAGTGACAATTGTTAAAAGGGGTAAATGAATAAGACCTAAAATGACAAGGACTGTAATCAGTAGCAGAAGTTTTAAATATGTTCTGAAATAAGCATTCTAAAAAAAGAAATAGAGTATGGATATATTTCTGTTCGTGTACATATGCGTGCATATGTGCGAATAAATGATTATGGTCATTGGTCTATATGTGCATTTGTGCATGTATGTTTGCATGATGGATCTATGCATATATCAGAGTATGTGCATATGTAAATGAAAAGGTATCTTTCATTATGGGTATGTTTCTGTTTATGTGTATATGTCTGAAGAAAATGATGCATATGTATGTATGTATGCATCTGTAAAATGACTGAGAGTGACATTAATGTGTGAAAGCAAAAATGCAGTATGTAGGTGAAACTATGCCAAATGTGTAGAGCTCAGAAGTTGAAGCAGTTTTAGCAGGACTGTATAAATCTCCCATTTATTTAAGTATATTTAAGTATACCAAATCTGTATAGCTTGAAAGATGAAGCAGGTTCAGCAGAACTGCATAAATGTCCAATATCAAAGTATTTTTGTCTTTTAAAACTATCACAGTTATGAATTTGAGAAAAAAACTGCAGACTTCTATTCAACAATATGATTTGCGCAATTTTGTTGTCTGAACATTACGTGCAAGAGTCCGTGCATTGTGTTTTAATTTGAAACTTCCGGTCACTCCACACGGTGACTTCCTGTGAATTTACGATGTTTGGAAGCGGCCGTGCTGTAAACAGACCTTTACTCGCATGTAGCGAGCACGGAGCTGTGAACATCCCCGCCTCGTGTCTCACCAAAACCTCCGCTGAATGTCTCCGTTTCACGGAGGCTTTGTACGTCAGCTGCGGGTCTGTTCCTCAGTGCTGAGCCGAAGCCGCTAGCGCTAAGCTAAGCTAAACTAAGCTAAGCTAAGCTAAGCCAAGCTAAGCTAAGCTCCACCTTTCACAGCCAATCTATGCAGGAGCTGAGGGAAAAGAGCAGGGTACTTCTGGGTAAACGAAGGCTCGCTGTGCCAAAACCATGATAGATATCAGAAAACGGATTGCACTGTGAGCATCTCAAGAAAATGCTGAAGCTATGGGTGTAATTTTTATGTTCATAAAGTAAAGAATGTTGACATAGTGGCAAGTTAAAAATAGGCTTCAAAGTGAAGCGCCAAGCTGTCTGGAGGTGAATTTTTGCATACCGCAGATGAGGAGATTTTGAGTCATACCGCAAAAGCTGAAGCTCACTGAGACAAAACGATGTCAGATTAAACTTTGAAGCGGATTTCACGTGTAAGAGGAGAAAGTTAGCGACGTTTTGATGCATAAATCATGTCTGCGGAGGACGTTTTGACGAAGTTATAACAGGATAATTCTGCTCAGTCCGCGAGAATTTTTCTGTGTCTGTCCACTCTAAGAAAACGTCACACTCGCTTTCAGCCATTGATTGCCTCAAAACTTGGTGTTGCTTAAAAATTCATATTTAAAAAACTGTAGAAGCCAGCAAAAAGCTGAAGATATTTAAAAATGGCTGAGAAGTCAGTGCAGCTTTTAAAGTACGAATGAAGTCTGTAGGTGGAAACATGCCCAAGCTGCGGAGCTTCAAAGTGGCTGGATTTTTCAGCAGAGCTGCGGAAACGTCCCATTGATTTCAATGTAAAAAATACATGCAGAAATTATTTTTTACTGTAAAAAGTATAACTGTTAAACCTGTGAAAAATACAAGCGCAATTCTCATGAACATGCTGCATATGTCAATTTTTTTCTGTGAAAATCTGTGCAAATTTAAAGCCTGTGAAAGGTGCTAAAGTCCCAGAACAAAATGTAACAAAATGGCGCTAGGGAGAACAATATGTTGAAATGCTGACTCAGCATTTCAACATAATTCACAATGTAACTCTGTGGTCTCGTCTAGGTGGAATTGGTGTACTCACTAACTAATGTTCACACACTGACATGGACTATCACTCTGTGAACTGGAATAAAAACAAGTGTGTCAGGGTACCACACACCTACACAATGCTGATTGACTGTCGCTGCACAGCCACATGGGAAACCACCTAAAGAGTTCAAACATTTGCAACTTTGGTGACCAAGCATGAGTGACATAAGACAGGGTGCCATTTGTGTGACAAACAGAGAAATGAAAAACTGAAGCATGGATTCCACAATGAAATCTTAACAAGAACAAAATCATTATTTTTTCATAATAATGTTGGATAAAAATGTCAAATGGATTTAAATTAGACACTTTTTGTCATGTAAAGCAAATGTGTTGGTTTTTGTATAGATCAGCTACTTTAGGAATTTAAGGGAATGTCTTGGCAGGGGTGTGGCTAAATCGTGGTTTGTGCTCCCTGAAATTATGACACCATCTGACAATTAAAATTCTTCACTGTGATTAGGTTTTAACCATGTTAGAGATGGCATTTATGTAAAATTGCTTGGACTGTGTAACATCTGGTTTCTGTTTAGTTCACTTGGTTTGAGTTGATTACTCAACTTTATTTATAAAACACTTTAAAAAAGAACCACAGCTGAAACAAAGTGCTGTACATAAACAAGACATAAAACAATTTATTGCAATGGATAAAATGAAGCAGGTATAAACACTAAGGGCCCTAATTTCATGGTGCAGCACAGGGTGGCAAAGGGTGTGCAGAGCCTGGCGCACCCCGCGCAGTGTTAATTTCATCCGGCGCACCACCGTGTGCTGCCAATTTGACAATTAGGTGGATGTCAGCGCAGAGATGGGTGTGAAGGCACACCAGGGGGAGGTGCTGACTGATTCAGGTTGGTGAAGTGACAATTTGGTGCCAAAAAACTGTGGAAGGTGCTCTGAAAGCTCGCCAGCTGCGACCTGGACTATTCTCGGCGCAGGCGAAGCGCAACCTCCGCAGCTGTAATTGGGTGACAGGCGCACATATGCGCACACGTCACCAAACCCTCAGAGGCAGGTTTCCAGAGTGTTAGGACATTCTAAAGCAATAAACAATCACAGCAATTACTATTTAATGTAACAGTTTGAACCAGCATATACATTTGTATCTATATTAACTGTCCCGTCACATCTGATGTCGGATTAAAGCCGTTTGTCATGATGGAAACCGCTGACAACAGCTGGAAGTTTCATGCACATCCTACAAGTAAACAATAAACAGCCTCCTCATCCAACACCGACTATGTATCTGGCTTCTCTCATTTCATGAAATAAAAAAAAAAATAAGGAGAAAAATGACAGGGGAAAAAAGAGAGAAAATAAATGTATGTCACTCAGTGTTTTAAGGATTTACCTGTGATTGCCCATATTTCTCTGTTTTGGTCTTAATTTTTAACGTGATCTAAAAAGATGGAGTACATTATTGCAATGAGGATGAAGATGTCGAGGAGATACCGGGAGAATATACAGTATATCACCAAAGGCTCTGCTATTTGGCGATGACAGGCAAGGAATGCAGGTGGATCACAAGCATGATGATTGGATAAGCCTGCTGCTGTGTAACTGTCTCTTAATTTATACTCCTACAGATTACACCTGTCCTGGGAGCTGGCCCACATGGTGACGCGCTTTGTAGCCTTCCATGTGCACCCAATTGGCTAGTCCATTCTCCCAGTTGCTGAAGCCGCTCTGACCGTCTCCACAACCGGGTCTTTCCAGCACACTGTTTTCGTGTTGGCGGGGATCATTCAGATCAATCAGTCACTGCGCCTCGGCCGCAGAGCATTCAAAGGCAAGGAGAGTTGTTCATTTGATTGGTAAAAACAACACTTGGCTGTGTTAAACCAACTCAAGCTTTTTCTCCTCCCTCTCTGGCACTTGCGCAGAGGGGCAGGGACGGAGGCATGGATGCACCTCTCTGCGTCTGGAGTGCGCCTCTCTTGGCACTGCAGGAAACTTGCAAAGTGCGCTGGACACACTGTGTCAGCACAGCGCAGAGGCGACGCAGGGCAGGTGCGCCGCGCCTACGCCTGGTCTACAAAATTAGAGCCCTGAAAGAGTTGTTTCATTGCGGCAAAACACTAAAACAGAAACAGAGTCTCATGTGGGGTTAAAAGCCAAGGAATAAAACTGGGTCATAAGCCAAGTTTTACATAGACAGTGAAGAGGCTTGTCTAATATGGAGAGGATGATTGTTCAACAGTTTAGGAGCAGCGACTGAGAAAGCCTGATCCACACTGAGCTTCCGTTTTGACCGTGGTACCTCCAGGAGCAGAAGATCAGCTGACCTGAGGCACCGAGCAGGACAGAAAGGCTGGTGGAGCTCTGAGAGATTCTTTTAAAACCATTTTAACAAACAGTTTTCACAGATCAGGACATCAGAATAATGAAACTGAAATAATTGACAATTTACATGATTGCCTCAATTGGGATACTTTAACATTTATTGATTGACTCTGAACCTGGCCATTGACACTGTCCTTTTTTCCATTTTTTGGGCATATTCCTCTTGGTTGATGTTGTTCAATAGAATTTTTATTTCCTAATAACTTGAAATTTTTACTGTACTTCAATCTGTTTTTGGAATCCACAAAATAATAGGTAAGTGAGAAGCCAACCTGTTGCTTAGATTGTTTAAATGTTGGGATTGAGGAAGAATACCATTTTAATTCATAAAATAAGAATGGCAAAATAGATTACTGTAATTTTTTGATTATAATATACACTCAATTATAACATGCACCCTTATTTTCAAGATTTTCACCTGAAAAACATCGTACTTAAAATATAACATGCAACCGAATTTTCCCAAGTTACTCTATCAGACAACTCAAAATTACCTTTATTCAGTCAATGAAATTTTAATATTTCACATAATATACTGTCCATGATATTCTCTCTCAAATAGACGTGAAAACATCTGTGCTTCATGTATGTGCAATTACTCAATTTCTGCCCAAGCATGCTTACTCCAAGTGTACCTACCAATCAGAGAGCAGGTATCAACATACTGATGTCTCTAACCAGCTATTTTGCATCCCCTTTATTTACAAGATGACAGCATACTGTGTTTGCATGCGTTTTTCGCAGAGAAAGTGAATATTTCAACTTTTTGTATCAGATGTGTAGAAATCAAGTTTTTGGATTTCAGTAAGTATTCTGCTTGTACTCGTGCATAATACGCATCAAAAAAAGTAGTGCTCATTTAAAAGCAAAAAATGCATGTTATAATTACAGAATTGAATGTCTAAATGAGAAATTAGTGTTTGCATGCTTGGATGCATTTGACGAATCTCAGCTTCATCCTGTTACCTTGAAGAAAGCAATAAAAAAAACACTTATCTAATCAAAGGATGTTGTAACTCTACATTTAGTCCTCTCACATCTGGGGTAAAAGCTGAGTCCTCAACCTTTGCAAATGAACATCCCCTAAATCAGTTGGCAGTCCATTTCACCAATTCTGTAATAGACAAGAACTATGCAAGCTATGTGTTGTGCTGGACTAGGCTAGGGGAAAAGGTACCTGATCTGGAATCTAAAGCTTTTAATTCACCACTGTCTTTCTTCTGACTCTCTACTGTCCTAATCTTTGGGTTGGCTGAGACAGTGAGGCAGTTTTTAGAAGCGTCATCAGATGGATGGAAGGGCACAGTCTTAGAAGGTGAGGTTGTCAGATATTTGGGAGAAGCCAGTGCCCCTTTTAATCAAGGGAGACAATATGGTTTAGTATATTATGCCTTGTTTCTACTGAATGGCTTAGTTGAATCTGAGCTTGTTTGCATTTCTAACGCCAACTGTACGTTTGACTCAGCATTTCAACACAAAAACATGACAAAGTTGAACAGTTTGGGGGGGGGGTTCCTTAGTCACAACACCAGGATGGTTGCGGTCATCACAGGGAAATAACACATGGATTGAAGCCTATTGTCGTTTTACCAAGTGTTCCTCTTTACTCACATTACTGAAGTTGAAGATCAGCAGATCAGTGCTGGTCTTGATCGGTCTCAATGGAAAATCCAATGCTCTCGAGTCTGAGACAAGACCATGGCCTTCAAAATGTGGTCTCGAGACCAAGACCAGTCTTGCGTAACACAACACTATTGAATGGTCATTATGGCCCAGGCACCAGATACAGACCCGGCGGCATGGGCAGGCATTGGAAGGCCGTGCCCACCTATAGAGTTAGATGTGCCCGCGCTGGACTGACAGCAAAGTTTTCTGTTTTATTTGAGTTTTGTTTTTTCCGTTGGAGTAGCCATCTTCACTTAATCCCATCAATCTTGATCTGCAGTCAATCAAACCAAAGGAAAGCAATGCCTTAGCCAATTGCAGGTAGTGGGGGGCGGTTCACTGAGTCATAGTGATACAAGATATTCATTAGATATTCATGATCGGCAGTCTCTCGCCCAGTAACAATTTCGAACGGCACACCACCATGCACAGCCAGTTTGACAATTTGGTAGACCGTCTGCACCGGGATGGGTGTGATGGCACACCAGGAGGAGCTGCCGACAGATTCAGGTTGGCGCAGTGACAATTTTGTGCCAAAACACCTGCATGGAAGGTGCGCTGAAAGCTTGCATGCTCCATTATGGTCCATTTTTGGCGCAGGCGAAGCGCATCCTCCGCAGCTGTAATTTGGTGACATGCGCGCACACTTCACCAAAGCCTCAAAGGGCAGGTTTCCAGAGTGTCAGTGCATTCTTTGTCCCATGTGGCATGCCACATAACAAAGCCTTACACCATGGATGTGACTGCTCCCACGGAGGAGCCATTACAGGACTTGGGACGTAGAGAGGCAGAACTGCGTGTGCTCTATGGCAGGGAAAGCAGCTGCATGCATGGGGGAGAGAAGGGGACCATGTTACTTCACAGCTCTGTTTTTAATTGTGCTTAAATGCCTCCCATTTATACTTTTTTTTTTGCCACAGTTTATTCATTCAAATACTGTGACTCTTCTCCACCAGATGAGGCGAAATGGACAATGAAGCAGGTTGTTAAGGCTAGGCTAAAGTTAAGAGAGTTTATTATTAAATTCAAAAATCTCAAAAAGCTACAAGGCTCCTTTTGAAATTGTTAAATAGCCTGTATTGTCGAGGCATAGTCAATTAGGACCTTTTAAAATAAACTGAGATATTTCGGCATAAAGCAGTAAACATAGCACACATCACAACTGACATGATTTGGTTCAATGAAATGAGCATTTATTTGATCTACATGATGTTAGTTGCTTACATATTTAAAGTATATTGTTATATAGGAAATCATAACGGTTCTAATGAAAATTATTTCAAGCTTATTTCTTAATCCTGACAGATTGTGAAACAGTACCAGAGGCCTCTGGAGGCAATGCCCACCATTCTCACAGCATTTAAACATGGACTTACTTTTGGAGCCAGCACCGTATTCTGTGAAAATTAATTTGCCACTCTTAAAATGTCTTCACAGAGCATCGCTGAGCTATGCTTCATCAGCACAAGGCCAACGTCATCCAGTTGGCATTTTAGAAGAACTTGACTAAGAAATTAAGGAATGAGTGGAAATATAGGGTTTTAAGAAGGTTTCATAGTTCACAAATGCCATCTGCCACTCTTCTTGAGTGGTTTTAACTTTAACTGGCTCTAACTGTTTCTTACTTGCAGGCAGAAGGGTCTCACTGCATTGTTCTCCTCCTCCTCCTGCTCCCTAGTTGCTGTAGCTAACCCTCTCCTAGCATGACCGTTGACATCTTATGTTTCTAATAGTGGCTGTATGGTGCTGCTTTTTTAACGCCTCAGCTCCCATTGCTGTTCCTCATCTTCTAAGTTTAATAAATGAACACAGCACTATACTACTGCATTTTTTGTTGTTTTATATTTATATTCATGGATGAACTGTTTTTAATGAGAGAAAATGATATGTCAAAACTGTAGGAGTGCCCACAGAACCACTGTTCAGCCCGAGGCAGATAAAAATAGGTTCAAAAAAAGTATGACCCCCCCCCCCCCCTCCAATTTGTTTCTGCAGCTGGGTCTGACCAGATAAGAGAAGCAGATGGATCAGTGAAAGTACAGTATTTTTTTTCTCTAGTACATGTGATCTTGATCCAGGACAAAACCAAGAAGTAAAAAATAACAAAATACCTAAAATAAATAAAAAAGAAATATTTCAAGTACTGACCTTAGGAAGAGCTTATTTTCTTCTTTACTGAATACACCCTTATATCCTGTTTTCATGTGGTTGAGCCTGGCATCACAGCTCAGATTCTCTGGCTTGTAGCAGAACCAGGGGTCACCTGTACGGAGGTCGGTGTAGTTGCACTGCGGTTGGCTGGTTTGACGCAGGCATACATTACAGAGGGTAGTTCTAGAGACCGGGCCTGATCTAAACATGCTCTTGAAGAAAATCCTATCAGGATGTTCTGTGTTCAGCCTTTGCAGGACTGTGATGGCCTCACTTGGGTGAGAGAAAATCACCTGGTAGAAAAAAGAACAGTATAATTAGTAAAGTAGACATGGACGGACGGACATACAGACAGACAGAGAGATAGATAGATTGATAGATAGGTTTTGATTAATTGATTGAAATGTATTTTGAACATGAGGTTAAAGTAAAATCATTGTCAAAGACAGAAAAAAATACAAACAAAACAAACAGACATTATCTAATCACATATTTGAAAAGGAGTGGGATGTTTAATAAGTAAAAAACGTATTAATTCCCACCCCTTGACCAAACAATTATTTAGAAAACCAAATGCAGATGTTATGCACTTACTGTACATATATTCATAGACAATTAAGTCCACGCACCCTTATTTCATGCTTGGACATTGCAACAGAAAACTTCCATCCACAATAGTAATTATAATTTCATACAGATATACATAATTCTCAAACCATCATTATATTTTTATAATACTCTCTTCATTATGGTATCTTCCAAAATCATCATTTTGTACATTTTTTAAAACTTGTTTTAAAAAAAAAAAGTACAAAATGATGATTTTTGGAAGATACCATAATGAAGAGAGTTCAGTAGCAGTAGGTTGGTAAGTAGAAAGATAGATAGATTAATAGATGGACTGTTTATAGGTAGATACGTAGATGGACAGCCAGACAGATGGCTGGATAGGTAGGAAGATGGTTAGGTCCCTCTCTGATGGACAGAGATAGATAGATGGATAAATGAGAAAGAAGAACAATTGACCCTTGACACCACCTGAATCTTTGCTATGAAAAAGTTGTGATCATGTTTTTTCATATCACATGAAGTTTCCCTGCTGTACATTCTACAGGTGTTTTAAATAATTACCATGTTATCTAATGACCACTGAAGTCTGCTTTTGAAAACTGATATCATTAAAATCTCCATTTTATATACATATATATCTCACCTCATGTCACACAGAAATAAATATGCTCATTTGTACAATCATTTATTTACCTTCTCTCTAAAATTAGTATTTTTGTAGCTTGTCAAGCTGACTACTTCCAATGCTGAGGAGAACATTAGGGTTAATTCTTTTGTATCTTGTCAAGCTGACTACCTCCCATACCGCAGGGCAAACCAAAAGGCATGTCTACACTTACCTCTACAGTGAGATGGGTAAGCTGTGAAATTATGACATTAGGACAGTCCTGCCTTCTGTGATTTGGCCTGCTTCTTAATTCAGAAGTTTGAACATGAAAAATCCTAAAAATATCAGCCAAGTTGCGTCATTTTGGAAACTAAAACAGAAATGAATAAAGTGGGCTACAGGTGTCAAAACAATCAAAGTTCATGAAGCATTTGCCTTAAATATTTGCATTGTTGCTGACTGTTTACCTGTCTTGGCTACTTTACAAGTGGTGTGTAATGCAACATTAAAGCTGTTTGCACAATGACATTTGAGCAGAGAGCCTCGATCTTTACCTCAACCTGTGCACTTCCTTCCCATGGTAACGGAAAAATGGCAGAGTAGGAGCCATTAAGATGATCCACCACTCGCCCGGGCACGCCTGCTTCTAGTTTTGTGTTGTGCAGCCGAGCAAATATCAAATCTCCTCCAGACCTCTTGGGATTACCTTGGAAGTCATGTATGTTTATCATGACCTCCAGCTGATCTCCTACATGCCATTTTCCTCCATGCCCCCCTGGAAGAATGGTGAAGGTGCTGTGGGCAGGGTCACTTGTTCGAAGTCCTGGAAAAGGAGATGGCAAAGGTGGAGTTTCAGGCCATGCAATCAAGTCTAATATGAGATGTTCCTCCTTCTCATCTGCAGGAGACAAAGGCTTGAATATGCAGAACTCTTGAAGTGCAGATGTAGATGAGGGAGGTGAAGAGGGCGGAGCAGTGATCACTGTCTTGAGGATGACGGCAGAAGTATAATTTTTAATTATCTGGCAGGAAGCAAGGGAGAAATATAAAGTAATTCAAAAAAAATTCAAATAGTGATTCATGTTTTACTTTCTGCTTTTAACTTTAAGAAAAAAAAATACTGTTTGTTCCCATGTGTCCTGATACATGGACATTCTTGTGTTAAACAGAAAATACAGTTTGAGGATCAGTACATAGTTGCTTCCACTGTGAGAGTGAACACTGCCATATGACCAGAATATTAGGCATGTCAGGAAACCATCTTACTGGTCTCAAGTCACTGGTGAGACTCAGCACTGACAGTTATCCACTATCATGTGTCTGTAAGCACTGCACCTCAAATGTCAAGCTGAATCCCTCGACTATAAAGGAGCTCCAGTCTACAGATCAGTCCAATGATTGTCTCTCAGGGCAGGAAGAGGTGGGTAGCTAGCTACAACCCCTACAATACAGCTTCAGCAGTCTTATCAGATTAGGACTGTATTTCTATCAATATTCTTTATTTATATATCATATGTGGCAACAAAAGCAACATACACAGCACAACGTAACTTGTCAATTATATAACAAGATAATAGAGAGAGGAGCTTGGCTTTGGACCAGATTACACCCTCTGGTCCAAAAGCAGCTGTTAACCACATGCTCCATTAGGAGGTGGTCACATGAATTGAAAAGTGCCCTGAGAGACTGCTTCAGAACCATGGTCTGGGATGAGTTGATCAACCCCAATGGTGAGCACATAGAGGGTCTGACACACTGTCTGACAGACTACCTTAACTTGACGTGGTTACCCCTGCCAAGACTGTCACTGCCACTGTGATAATAATATACCATGGGTAACACAGGAGGGCAAAGTTGTCCTCAACAAGAAAAAAGTCGCCTTGAGGTGCAGAAACAAGCAGGTGGTGAAATCAGCACAACAGGAGGTTACACACTGAGTGAGGGAAGCTAAGGATAGCTACAAGAGAAAGATAGAGCAAAAGTTAACCAACCTGAGGGAGGTCCGGGAAGGTGTGAAAAACAGGGTACAACACGAAGACCTGTCATGTAGGGGGGACAACGGAGATGGCAAATCGTTTGTTACATATCATAACTCCAGATTCTATGAGTAAAGGCGCAGCCCTTTAAGGCTATCGCGAGTAGGTTTCCCTCGCGCACCAGCGCAGCACTGAAAAAACTTGGTCTACGCCCACTCACGTGATGGTCCCTTCCCACGCCACCTGCCTATAAATGGCCCCGGGTTCATACAATCTGCTCCCGATAACAGCCTTTTTCTTCAGCTGATAAAGGGAACCAGTGAGGCCCATAACTTAAAGGGCTGCACCTTTACTCATAGAATCTGGAGTTACAATACGTAACTAACATTCTATTTCGTATAGGCTTCGCCCTTTAAGGCTGTTGCTAGTGGGTTAAAGGCGAAGCAGGATGTAGTCTATGCCTCACTGGGTCCTCATCCGAAAAATCCCAGCATCAAGGCCTCCAATTAATATAACTTAGGCACGCACACAAGTCCATTCACAGAATTCTGTAATGAGAACACCTGTGGCCCGTAGAGGAGAGAGGGGAGGGCCTGCCGCCGGCCGCCAATCAGGTTCGGCTGAACCCCGAAGACAGCCGCCAGGCCTGGATCCAGCGGAGGGACGGGCGGGAAGCCCTCGTCCGTGAGCCCCCTGACTCTGGTGATGGGGCCACATGAGCCTGAAGCTTCCCTGGTTCGGCCATGGCCCCGGACTGATAAGGGATGATGGCAAGGAAAGGTGGCCAGACAGGTTCCCGGCGGGCTGTGTGAGCTGAAGCAAAACAACCCGCCATATCGTCTGGCTCTGGCGGAGCTGGAGCTGCTGGCACAATGAGACCCTTGTACGCTGCCACCCTTTCGATGATGCCGGGAAGCTCCTGGATGAGCGCTCTGATGACCGGCAAGGGGGTGGTCGACTACAGGGGGACCCCAGCAAAGCCTGGGCAACCTCCTTTGTGCTCATCCTCCAGCTGGAGTGAGATCGACGGTGCTTCCGCAGGGCTGACTTCATCCAAATCCAGCCCTGCGAGTAGGCTGATAGCTTCCTCCAGGCTGCAAGTGTTGTTACAGTGAAGGCATCTTCAGCAGCGTCAGTGAAAAAATCCGCTTCTTCTCCGCCGGAGTTTAACAGTTTGCAGTAGGGGCATCTCGCCTGCAGAGTCAGCGCTTGTCCGGCTTGCTCCGGGCCAAGACAGGACTCGCAGCGAGAGTGCAGGTCGTAGCCCATGATGTAGCCCATCTGACACTCCTGACAGACTCAGATGGTCTTCGTCGACGCCATTCCTGCTGTTACCGCTTCTCTTCGAGTGCTGCTTCTCATGGACGCTGAAGAAGAAGAGGGAGCAGATTGTATGAACCCGAGGCCATTTATAGGCAGGTGGCGCGGGAAGGGCCCATAACGTGGGTGGGCATAGACCAAGTTTTTTCAGTGCTGCGCTGGCTAGCAACAGCCTTAAAGTGCGAAGCCTATACGAAATAGAACTCTATGGGCTCTAATTTCATAGACCAGGCCCAGGCGCAGTGCACCTGCCCTACGCTGTGCCTGCTCCGTGCCAACGGGTGGTGTACAGGGCATTTTGCAATTGTCATGCACGGCATAGTGAGGCGCACTGCAAGTCTCCATTCCTCCCTCTGGCGCAAGGGGGAGAGAAGGCGTGAGTGGGTTTAACGCAGCCGAGTGTTATATTCACCAATCAAATGAACAGCTCTCCTTGCCTTTAAATGCGCTGCAGGGGAGGTGCAGCAACTGATTGGTCTGACTGATCCCTGCCACCATGGCCACAATGTGCTGGAAAGAGCGCCGGTCACTTTTACAGCAACTGAGAGAGCACAGGGGCCATCAGTGATGCACATCGGAGCCCCTCTCCCTCAATGCAGCCATCTCTCCCTCCCTCAGAGATCACATCAACAGCCCCTGACTCCTCCTCCTATTTACCCACTCCTTTTTGCACCAGGACAAACTGAACAGGCTGTGAATGGACCCTGCATGGTGACCTGTATCTCCAGTTACCTCAGTAACAGGCCAGAGTATGTCAGACTGAAGGACACCACGTCTGACACTGTGATCAGCAGCAATGGAGCACCCCAGGGCAAAGTGCTCCCCTTCTCTTTGCCCTTTTCACAGCAGACTTCTAGTACAACTCTGATCTGTGTCTGTCCAGAAGGTCGCCCGTTGACACTAGGGCACGACCGATATATCGGCAAGCAGATTAAATCGGCTGATTATAGCCCTTTTAAAGTACTCAGCATCTGCAAGAGTTTCACTGATGTAACGCCGATACATTCTTACTTTCTCATTAAACAGTAAATGCTGTTCGGTGTCCAAGATACACACCCACAAGTTCCTGACACTGCAGTTGAGCTAACTAGCCAGCTTATGCGTTAAGCGTAGCTCCTTGGAGCTCTATGACATTATCAGCCTGCTGCAAGGGACTTATCTAGGGAATGCTTCATCATAGCAGGGAATTTTAATCAGGTCTGATTAAAGAAGTTTGTGTAATACGTTCAGTGTCCCACAAAATATTCTGATTTCCCTTTACCTCATAAGTACAATAAAAAGAGATTTTACCTGCACTAAAACCTACTTCTGTTGCTCTCATGAAGACTCGGACTAAAAGGCAGACGTGACAACGGAGAATTCATAATTTTTCTATATATTTACATTTTAAATAAGGATATTTTATGCTGCAGGAATTGACAACAGTATTTCCCACTATTTTAATTTGTACTTGAAAGTTCATTGCCCATGAAAGTTGCATAAATAAAAGAGTCTTATGAAAAAATGTTGTTGCTTTCTTCTCATAGTGACATTCATTTTAGGCCAACCAGTCAATGTAGGAGGCAGGTATTACTGCGATGGCATATAAGACAGAATAGCAAACTTTTGTCAAAACATGCTGTAAGTGGACCCATCATTACTAAAAAATAGTTTAGAATGTTATTTCTTTTTTTATTTAATATAAAAATGTGGTCTGATAAAACTGCTGCTAAGCTGTTAGCATCTATGCTAACCTCTGCAGGAGCAGTCAGTTCCTGCTGTCATCTGCCTCGTAGCTCCAACCTCCTCCTGCTCCAATGGACACACATTGGTGCTGTTGCTCACAGTCATTGTAAATTGGAGCTTGGCAAAATGGATCTACCTGATTCTAGACATTTAATCAGACAGATCCATTTGTACTGGAAGGTTGAGACAATTTCTATGTCTATATATTCTAGGGCTGAGATTCTTTCCTCTTGGTTTATAACCAAGGTGAGTTAGGAGCAGCTGGGGCTTCTAGTTAGGGCTTCATCTGTATTTAAAATACTGTTTTCCAAATAACTAGAATTTTATGACATTTTCCAGATAGGTAAGAAATGGGTCAAGGACCAATCAGTGAGATGTTGTTGGTAATCCGCATCCATTGGAGATCACAAAATATATTTTCAGAATCAGAGTTGTTTTTATTGCTAACAATGCAACACATACACGAACTTTGATTCCAGAAGATGTTTTCTTTAATACAAGGAAGTAAACAATGAAACTAACCTCAAAAATAGATGACATAACATGAAATAAAATCAAAATGAATTTTTAAAGAGTTTTCGAGGAGTGTGTCATTAGGCAGTTTGCCACATTTTTGATGATAACTCAGCAGGTTCTGAATAGATTGACATGACCTTTTCAGAGAACGTTGGTGATGGTAAAATGGAAAAGTAATTGGATTTTGGGGTAGATTTGAATCTGGATGCAGATCCAGGGCATTTTTTAAAGAGAGTGAGAGAGGGCAGTTTTCCAAATTTTGACAACTTACTTGTTAATTTGTTCAGAGGATTCATCGGATAGCAAAGAAAAGAAATTTAACCCCAAGGTAAAAACATCATTAGGATTAAAGTGCATTTAAGTCAGTAGCATTTCATTAAAGAAATTTCAACCATTTATTTTTCGTAAATTGTTAATCCACAGTGTTAATTTGAGTAAGAGTTCCTACCTTGACTGGGTTCAAGTTTGGTATGACGACAAACGAAACCAGACAGAGGAGAATGGCACAGCCCTTACGATGACGCATGTTGATCCTTTGTTTGATCAAGTCTTTTATCGGCATGGAAAATTTGTACCTGGTTTTGGATTAAAACATAAACAGTAATGTGTAATACTTTTAAGCAGTTGAAAAAAAGCTGTAAAGTAAGAAGAATGGCGTTCAGACAATATGTTAAATTGTTTATTTTGATACCTTTGGCAAAGAGAGCAAACATTAGAATGACCTATTCATTTCAATATTTGGTGTGACCACCCTCTGCCTTAAACAGCTGCTGGTCATTTAATTATGGAGGTTGAAGCTCAGTCATTAACCATGGCATACAGCTGTGCAGGAAAAACATCCAAATTCTGCTACCAATGTGAGGTTGTCAGAGATACACCGAGACTGAGCACAGTAACATGACACATTTAAAAAAAAAACATTTGATCCACTAAATTTTTAGAGGAAGAAAATAAGTCAGTAAGAGAACCATTCTACCTCAATTCCAATGAAGTTGGGACTGTGTAAATTATAAATAAAAACAGAATATAACTAGAAAGCACTCAAAGTAGTTAAAAAACTGCTGTTACATCTATAAGCAATAGCTCCATGATAAAGTTACCATCACAATATGATTCATTGACCCTGAAAAACCCACACCAAGCAATCAGAATCATGTTTACATCATTATTAGTGAGACAGTTATTGAGCAAAAACAATTATACGCTAATGGCTGTTATCAGGTTCACCACCAAAATCTAATCATTTTATGTTGGGCCATTACCAACATCTCCTGAAAATTTTACAAAACCTCTTCAGTCATTTTTGTGTAATCTTTACAGAATGATGTCCGTTTTTGATGCAGAGCTGTTTGAAGGATCTTAGGTCACAGGTATTCAATGTTGGTTTTCTGCCTTACATTGCAGAGACATCTCAGGACTCTCTGAATCTTTTGAGGATATTTTGGACTGTAGAGGATGAAATCCCTAGATTTCTTGTATTGTATGATGATAAACATTCTCAAAGTGTTTGCCTATTACTCATGCAGTTGTTCACAAAGAGGTGAACTTTGCCCATCCTTGTTTATGAACAACAGTGTCTTTTTGGGATGGTCCTTTAATATCCAGTTACGACACTCACCTCTTTCACATTAATCTATATTTAATGATCCAAACTGATGTTTTTGAACATTCCTCCAATTTCTGGATCTTTTGTTGCCCCTGTCTCAGCTTTTTTGGATGATATTACAGGTATCAAATTAAAAAAATAAATATTTGCCAAGAAACAAAGTTGATCAGTTTGAACATTAAATATCTCAGCCTTGTAGTGTACTTATTTGAGTATTTGTTAAAAAAAAAAGGATCAACTGAATTTTTCGATGTATAATGTAAAGATTTGGAGGCTTTCTGTCATGATGATGGACTGGAAGAAGAGGGACAATCCAGTGTGCCATCATACTTATGCAGACACACACAAAAAGCAAACTCTCTGTTTTGCGCTCCACATCATTTAATCTGTTTTTTTTTAAAAAAGCCTTCTACGCACTGACAGTGAGTTTAGGAGCCCTCAGTGCGTAAAAGGCAAGACTACCCATGCAGTCTGTATGTGCCTAACTACAAGACTGCTCTTAACATGACAGGTTATTGATAATGAAGGTGTGTTACAATTTATATGTAATTTAGATTATGCTGAATTGTAATCATTCTTTTGAGAGGCAGGGCACATCCTGAACTGGTTGACCGTCGATCGAAGGGCCACATAGAGATATAAACAGCCATTCCCTCTCACACTCATAGCCAAGAGCAATTCAAGAGTCACCAATTCACCGAATGAGCATGTTTTTGGTCTGTGGGAGGAATCCAGAGTGCCTGGAGAGAACCAACGCATGCACGGGAGGAACATGCAAACTTCATACAGAATATATAAAAATATATTTTCCCCTACAGTACATCAAAGCTGTGCATGGACAGCTTTGTACTGACACGTCCCCTACGCACTGTGGAAGAAGCTGCTTCTCTTACCAACAGCATTTTACATATGCACAGACATGTGTCCACTTTCCATGGTGGAGGACACAGGATTTAAGAACATGATCAAGGATTTCAATCCAAACTACACGATGCCCTCCAGAACACACTTCACAAATGTAATTGAAGCATTATATTCCTGCTTTGTAAATCAGTATTGTCTTGGCTTTGTTTTAAGACAGTACTGGTTTAAACTTTGAAAGTTGTTAAAATGAAAAAAACTCTTTCTCAAGGAAAAAAATTGCATTTGGTTGCTCATTTTGAAAGCCCTAACATAATACATTGTATACAATTGATTTATTTGTTTAAAAACAAAAAAATATATATTCTGTTAGAGTACTCGATTACTCGAAGAAATAATCAACAGAATACTCTATTCCAAAAATAGTCGATAGTTGCGGCTATAATTGGTGTTGCTTCCCGGTGTTGGAGGGAACTCTGCCAATTGAAAGACCTGAAAATGGGCGCGGATGTCGCTGTCTGCTGGATAAGTAAGCAACATTAGCTTTG
Organism: Scarus forsteni; assembly: GCA_036419115.1. NCBI lineage: Eukaryota > Metazoa > Chordata > Actinopteri > Labriformes > Labridae > Scarus > Scarus forsteni. Next base: position 16,004 of record JAZDUH010000204.1, on the reverse strand, counting down.
TGGTGCTTCACATAACAGTAGCAAACAGCGGGCATTCATCTTATTGGCTAATCTGACAGAATGTACTGTTGTTGTGATGTTATCAATAATGGCAGTCGAGTTGTGGCTACTATTGTCTGAAGAGTCAGGGTTACCTCAGCTACGCTGGTCAGCTGGAGTCATTCCTACAATTCGTGCCATTTCAGCATTGTGACTTTCTTTTTAAAAAATGTAAAACTTTGCAAGAGTTTTTAATATACTCTGAAAGAGGGCTTGTTAAACTACAAAAAAATGATATCTGTCAAGCTCAGGATATTGAACTCTAATAATTTTGACCAAACTCTTGACATGCAACACGGTCCAAATGTCCACCCCGTTATGGGACATTTTCATCTTTATTGATAAGTGTTCAAAATGTAGTCATTGTGCTTTTTACATTTTCAGAACACCTCCATTGAAAAAAAAAAAAAAGACATGTTTCATTCCAACACAAAATGGACATTCAACACATTTCATTTGCAATAAAACTGTTGTCATGCAAACATGAGTTGGGACACATGAGTTTGGCCTGTTTGCAAAAAATAAGATACATTATTATAAAATAATATTTTTTTTCTTCCATATTTTAATGCTTTATGGTAGAAGGGGACTGACTGTTTAACATGTGATTTTTAAAATTTAAATTGGGATGTTTTTAAACAAATATTAAAGGTATAATGTGATGGGGGCTCAAATGGCACCGGATTGTAGGATTGATCCAGCTACGCAGTTTCTGTTTCCATGGCGATGCACGCCCATCAGCTGGGTGGAGCCAGGGGTGAGGTATGAAGGGAGAGGGATTATTTGATGAACAACCTCTCTACTTTTCTCCCACATCACTGACTACACATTTAAGGAGATCTGAGTGACAGGTAAGCGGAATGACAGCAGAAAAGTGGAGAGGGGTCCAGCTGCAGACCTCCACTCTCAGCCGGCCAATGGCTACTCCAGTGTGAAATGGAAACCACCTCCAACGTGAGACGGACGTGATGTAAATATAAATAATTATATAGCCCCCTTCACACCGCCACGTTTGCGCCACCTCCATTCATTTTAATGAGTGACGGGCTGCGGACGGGGAACAGTTTCAGCCACGGCGGCAGGACAGAGAAGTGGTTGGCACCACGTCAGCGCGCACAGATTTTGTCATAGAAATCATATACGTGTAACATATTACGTATACATATAAAATACGTATTATATACTTATGATATATGTATATAATGTCTATAGACTTTGCCCTGCCGCACAGAAACTTTCTAGCGGCAGCCATCTGACAGCAACCAATCACATCTGAGTAGGGAGAGAACCTGGAGATAGCAGACTTCACGGGTCAAAACTAACATTAAATGAGCTCTACCAAACGGCTCTACCTTCATGTAAAGATAATCGGGAGAAAAACTTGGCATGAGACAGCATTTCACTTAAGAATGTTTGAGGAGGGAGTGTTATGAAGGACTTTTGGGCTCTGCTGTGACGTTCACCGAATCACCTCTCCGTCACTGCCGCCTCAGACTCTATGCTCGTAGCGGGGCGCAGCAGATGCTTCAAAAACGCTTTATATTTAATGGACTTATCTGGCAGGGAGGCTGTTTTTGGGGATGTTGCCGGGCGGCTTAACCAATAAAACCTTGAATTGATGCTGCCTTTGTCCCCGTGTTACGGTTAAAACAGCAGTGACTGTAAACACAGAGGCTGTGATAGGACTGTCAAGCAAATAAAGCAATTGTGTCTCTAGGAAATGAAAACGCTCGAGATCATTACCAAAGATTACGCATTTTTAACTTTGTGTTTATAATGTAACACGACTGGCGAATCAAGTTACCACGGTAACCGAAAACGCTGACACCATTTCCTTCTCACATTGGAGGTGATCATGATGTCACTTCCTTCTGACGATGGAGGAGTAGAGTCTACAAGTTAGTCGGCTGAGAGTGGAGGTCTGCAGCTGGACTGTCTTGGAAAAGTGACACTATGGATGAGAAATTTATTTCAAAGTGCAAGTGAAAAGTTTCACAAAGCAATTTGTCTGAGTGTGTGTGTGTGTGTGTGTGTGTGTGTGTGTGTGTGTGTGTGTGTGTGTGTTTGTCTGATCTTAGGTGGAGGTTGCTGAGGCATGCCTGGTTGCTAATTTCCTTAAAACAATCTGGCAACATTGACCTGGATTCGAGTGCATTCTTATTTTGCATGTTCTGCCACATAAGCAGAACTCAGTACGTCAGGTTTATTCATCAGTAAACTACCCCCCTTGTTGTTGGGAATTTTTTTTCATATAGAAAAGAGCTCTGAAAGGGTTGACACTGTCCATGGCAAGGAGCGGAAAGAGTTGGAACAAGTAAATGATTTTCTCCTGCATTAATTCATGGAACTAGAACGATGGATTTCTCTGTTATATATTTATATACTTGAATTAGTTGGTGCATTACAGTGCAGAGTGAATGCATTACACAACATTACACAAATGTCATGAATGGAAAGAAACAAGGAAAACTGCCAGAAAAACAAAAAGAGAAAGACGGGGACAGTTCAAGAAGTTCTGTAAAGAAAGTATAGAAAGTTGATTTTCAGTGAATGTGATGGTTAAAGAATTTATTAAAAACCTAAAATCTAAACCTAAAACTAAGTTATTATGTTCATATTACTATTCCTATTTTCAACTTTGCCATTTTACTATGATAATAATAATAATAATAATAATAATAATAATAATAATAATAATAATTTTGTTATTATTGTTATTATTATGCCCTGTTTTCTGTTAATATCCTCATCTTTGTGTTGCAATTTATACATTGTAAAAAATGACAGAAATAAATGAATCAATTAATTCATTAGAAAACTCTCCCTAATGTAAATGTTCTGCTCCTGACAGCAGAGGGGCCCTGTCCAGTGAGACTGCTCAGCCTCAGTGAGTGTGAGAGTGCTTTAAAAAATAATCAAAAAATACTGACAGACAGGTCGGAGTTTTTAAAAAAGAGAAAAAATGTGTAGTGCTCAGACATCCAATGCGTCTTTAGGCTCCGTTAACACCCATGTCGTAGCTCAGGCCTGATCATCTAATCCTGTCTAATCCTGTCTAATCCTGTTTTAGAGTCAGTTGAAACATTAAGATCCATTTTAAAACAGAGGTCCCTGAACGTCTCCTCTGTGGATCATTCTTGGTCAGCTTGGACAGTTTTCAGCCAGCAGGTAAGTTTGATTAAGGGAGCACTCGAAGCTCTGCTGTTCTGTATTTCTAAGCCTGCAGAACTTTTACTGTTTATGTCAAGAGAGAAAATAAAAAGATAGAACAAACTCACCTTTGGAGCAGAGCAGGGCTCGACACACATCAGTGATCCTTGATCCTGGAGGTCTTCTCAGTGCAGCACCAGACTCCTCTCTCATGTATCCTGATGATGAACAGCAAACTCAAACAGCCCCACCATCTGCATGCTGCTGCTTTTATACTACAAGAGAAACACTTTCAGTTTCAGGTTGAGACCTCCATCACATGGTTTCCATGGAAAAAACTCTTTGTTTGTTTTCCTGTCTTTGTTGGAGCTGATATCAGGGAATCAGAGGGTGAACTCAGACACACTGGGCCATCGGATAAACCACACCATCAACAGGATGAATTTGACAATTTTTTATTGCATACAGTGGATTACAAGCAACATAGCAGCGGGTAACGGTTTGGGGAAACTTCACAGGGAATCCGCCGTAGCTCCCGGGCACAATTAACCCTCTTTATAAGGCCCCGAGGAAAGAAGGAAGGAAGAAATTTTAAGAAGGGGAGGGAGGGAGGGGTGCATCGAGTGTGCAAAACAAAAGAGGGAAATGGTCCATTGGAATTTATAAGAACACAGGAAGAGCCGTGGTTGAGGTGTGGTCCTGCTCCCAAAATCCTGCTTAAAGCACCACTTAGAAAAACAGCTTTAGTCCCTTTAAAGCACAGAGACAGGCTGAGGCTGACAACTTTGTTTGAAAGCATAAAACCAAAGTAACATCAGAAATACTGTGCACTGTAAAAAAAAAAAAAAAAAGTCAGTCAAAAATAGCAACAGTAAATGACTGTAAAACCAAAAAAAATCTTGAACTGTATTAACTACATTACATCACAGTAAATCAACAGAAAAAAACTTTGATTTTTAATGTGAAAAATGTTAAAATTATAAAGCTTTACAAGGATATATTCTTAAATTAAGAAAAAAATAGCGGAATGTTAGAAATATCAAAAAACCTTCAATTTTAGGGTATTATTGGTGTAAAATACAGCGTATGGAGTTTTGCACATTCAAATTCACAGTATAAATTTGCTGAATGTAAAGCACATAACATAAACATAAACCTTCAATTTTCAGAAGTAATATGTCAAAAATATGGTCCACTGTAAAAGGCAGGTGAAATTTCAGCTATAAAATTTAGTAAAAAAAAAAAAAAATGATTAATTAATTAATAAAAACTGAAATGGTATTGTAAGACCTTGAACTCAGAGGTGCAGAGACAAACATACAAACTCCAGTCTAAAGATCTCACTGCAACAGAGAGGAGTCACATATGGGAATCTATATCCCACTGTGTCAGTGCAGTCAGTGGGCAAACGCTCTTCTCCAGAGTGCAAAGAAGATGGCATGATCTGAAGATCCAAAGAAAAGATCTCATACAACCAAGCATCTGCTCCTGGTGGGGGGCCAGCCCAGGAACAACCTCTAACAGATCTTCAGCAGACCCTCCAGCCTGAGCAAATTGTTGGCCTGAGGGGAAAGACATGGGTAAGTGTGTTTCATAAGATTATCAAGGTATGAATATTAAAAATGTTCATTTCTGTATGCAGCATGTGTCATATGTTTAACTTGGGTTAGTTTGGATAAAAAATATCACATAGGCTAGCATAAATTAATAGCCACCCTTGCTTAGATGATCCACTGGTCACCCATCCAGAGGACACCACCACATCCCACCACACAACTCTCGCTTCGGTGCCTGTCCAGAATTTGGTTGAAATATTTTTGTCTTTTTCTGTTGTTCATGCTGTTTTTTTATTTATTTTATTTTTGGCCTTTGTCGTTGAAACAGCAAAAACAAATGCAGAAAATACTCAAATGACCAACAAGTGGTCAAAGAGGGTCATAGGAGTTTTTAAGACTTTATTTAGACAAATTATTCATGTTAACTTCAAATGGAGGAATGGTCACAGAGACAAACACAGCAGACTATAGTAATGAAAGCCTTGTCACTTCTTTTTAACCCCAAATCAAAGTTAGAAAAATGTTGCATAACAGAAACTAGGCACACTGCTTAAAAGAATGTTGGAAAAACTGAATTCTTTATATAAAACACAGCATGTCATTTAAGATAAGGTTATGCCGAACTAAAATAAAATACTGGAAATGATTCTGAATAATATGCTGTCTGACACGCCTGCCCCCATCCTCCTACACATCAACCAGAGGGGCAGGTGGCTCCTGTTCTTCATCCCCTGAGTCACTGTGATCCTCATGGTCCTCAACACGCAGCCCGGCCCTCATGGCTATATTGTTGAGGATGCAGCACACCACTTTGATCCTGCATATCTTGGGGGGACTGTATAGCAGAAGGTGGCCTCGTGTCCTGATGTGTGTCCAGTTGGAGGCTGCTTCCCTAATCATTGGCCGGACTATGCACCGGAGTCATCAGCCATGGCAGAAGTTGGTAGCCCCCTGTCGGCTTGAATGAAAAGCACATTGCCCCACATGTTAGCAATCAGTAATAGAGTACGGACATTTTCTGAAAAATACACAGATAAATAATTTAATAAATAAATAAACTTTCTTACCCAGTAGCCTGCAGTAGTCATCCATGTCCTGGACCATCCTGTCCACAGTGCTGTTCCTACATATAGAGCTGTCGTGCACAGACACAGGGAATTTGGCGCCCACATGCGTGTTGAAGTTATTTGGGTCACACACTCCCTGGACGTTAATAGAATGGCCATGCTTCCTGTTTCAGAACTTATTATTAGTGTCTGATGTTGGAACAACAAGAATGTGTGCACAATACAGTAAATTGGCTTTGAAAAATCTTCCACTGTTTTCCTCCCTTTGTTGGAGCTGATATCAGGGAATCACAGGGTGAACTCAGACGTACTGGGACATCAGATAAATTAGGAGCAGCTTAAAAACAGCTTTAGTCCCTTTAAAGCACAGAGACAGGCTGAAGCTGACAACTTTGTTTGGAAGCATAAAACCAAAGTAACATCAGAAATATTGTAACATCACCTGAGATGATGATGTCAGCAACTGGACAAACAGTAAGACCAAAGAGTAGGTCAGTGAAGTGACACAGTCCTCAGCATGACTGCTACAGAAGGAGATGAACTGTGAATGCATCACAAGCTGCAGCAATAGATTAAACATCAACATTTACACCCACTGGACACTTTATTAGGCACACTGTGCATTAGAGGAAACCTAAATGTTTGGAGGAGGAAAGTCAATTTTGATCAAATATAAGTAAACTTTTGCATCAACATGTTTTCCTGCCTGTGAGGCCAAAAAAGTCCTTTATCAGCATTTTATGTTAAAAAGTTCTTTATCAGCATTTTATGTTGATCTCAAAACTGAACAAAAAGTCATGTTAGCTTGAGATTTGATCCAAACTTTGTACCAAGGGAAAATGCTGAAAATATTTAGAAGTTAAATATGACCAAATCCTCTACACTGGCATGTTTTCCTGCCTGAAATGTGTCTGAAAAGTCATGTATCAGCATTTGTTGTTGGTCTGAAACTAACATGCCCGGAGTGGCTAATCGGGAGGACCGGGACAATTCCCGGTGGGCCGGCCTGACGTTTGGGCCGCGAGGGCCGGTGTTATACATTTTTAATATTATTTTAATTTTCTTTGTTTGGTGTTCCTTCATGGCACTGAGTATTACCTCCATGCTGTTACCGCTGCCCCCGTGGGCCGTCTCCCTCGGCAGCCTTTTTTTTTTCAGAGGCATCCTGACGTAACAACACGTCCATGCAGGCTAAAAACAATTAGCTCCACCAGTCGGAGTCTGTGAGATGAGCCAGATAGTAGCCACGGTGCTGGACTGCCGACAAGATGGACAAAAAGCGCAAGGGTGGCACGGAAAAGAGAAGAATTAAAAAGACAAAACGAGCTCGCAGTCTGAAACGACAGAGGATGACGATGAAACCGGTAAAGCAAGCTGTTGACTAAAACACAACTTGCGCTGTGCGATGCGACGACGCCACATAACTGGAGATACTTTGTCTTGTAGCCCCTCAGAAGAGATGCAGCAGCACCAAGCAGCAGCCATGAGCCCAGCACTGGTGCAGAGTGGGCAGGTAGGATTGTTCACTGAGGCTACGTTTACACATACACGGGTATTTTTAAAAACGGAGACATTTCCCCTCGTTTGTGCCTTTCATTTACACGCAAACGGCGACCGCCTCGAAAACGAATCTTTCTAAAAACTCCGCCAAAGTGGAGATTTCGGAAAACTCCGTTTTTGCGTATTCATGTAAATTGAGAAAAACGGAGAAATACAGGCTGAATCTCAATCTCCTCCCTGAACCCTGAGCCCTGAGCCCTAGACATTACATACGTAGACGCCTCATTACGTGCTGGACCCATGGATGTATTATTTTTTCTCATAATACATCCATGGCTGGACCGCATCGGGCGTAGCCGCCATATTGGAGGGGTCTCTTCACTCTGGTCTAGCACCAGAAACAAGTGGAGTGAACGCATTTATGCCCGTGTTTTGTGCAGCGTCCAAAACAGCTGAATAAAAACGTATTTAAGGTTTAATACGCATGTCAACATGATTTATATAAGATGTCTGGTTTGTGTGTGAGAGCGCACGTACACGTGCCTGAAATAATTGCATTGAATATTCTTACAGCACACAAAAACAAAAATACGAAAATAATAATAATAATGCTGTTGTTGTTACTAGTATTACTATTACTATATTGTCATTATTACTTAATCATCAGACTTACTCATTTATTTTCTTGATCCCCTTCTTATTATTGTATATATATATATATATATATGAAATTGTAATTATTATTATTATTATTATTATTTTCATATTTTTGTTTTTGTGTGCTGTGAGAATATTCAATGCAACTATTTCAGGCACAGGCACATTTACTTGCGCTCGCACACACAAACCAGACTTCTTATATAAATCACGTTGACATGTGTATTAACCTTTAAATATGCTTATACTCAGCTGTGTTGGAATAAAACTAAAAAAAGTCATCTGCTTTCAATATTGCACCGTTTACTGTCACTTTAGGCTGGACAAAACGAGCATAAATGCGCTCGACATGTTTCTGGTGCTAGACCGGAGTGAAGAGACCCTCCAATATGGCGCCGACGACCGATGCTGTCCAGGCCGCAATGAGGCGCCTACGATATATGTCTATGGTGGTCGCCGATATGAGGCTTCTGATTGGCTTGCATGGTTTCTCCTTCTTCCTACACTTCCACCCTTAGGCTTGGCATAGTTATGGCGCCGACGGCGATTTATGCGAGGTTGATGAACGGAAACTTTTTTGAAAACGATGCTGTGTGCACGATGTTATTTTGGAAAACGGAGGGAGGGAAATATTCGTTTCTCAAAATACCCGACTACGTGTAAACGTAGCCTGAGTGAATGTCAGAGTAGGGGAGAGTGGGGTAAATTGAGCCAGTGGGTAAGTTGACCCAGCACCTGTTTCTGGGAAACAGTAAATAATTCTTGTCATGAGGCCCTAAATTCAGAAAGCCCTGATTATTTCACCCTGTCTCTGTTGAAGAGAAGCACCTGGTACAAACAGTTGGTACTTTTAACACAAAAACTCTTTTGGTGTGTGAGAGTAAATTTACAGCATGTCTTTGAGCTTTTTTATCATTTCTAATTTATCCAGGTCTAAAATGGTGAAATATACATATTTGTTATTTACCAATGTATAAAACTATATGAGTCATTTGGCTACAGATGAGCCTGAAGAGCAAAGTGAGCAACATTTTTCCAAAATGTTGGCTATGGGGCAAAGTGAACTATATGCTGTGGGATAAGTTGAACCATTGGGTCCTCTGATATCACAAAAAAATTATATTAATGTGTTGAATCATAAAATACTTTTTCAATGTTATGTTAACCACCTGACTTCTCTGATCAAATATTAAAGCAAAAATAATCATGCTAAGAGTGAACAAGAGGAAAACCAACTGGGGCTCAACACCCTGCTGAGATGGAGAAAAAGTAATGAAGGAAGTCATGATTGACAAGTCGATCAGATCGTTACAAAGAAGTGAAATACTGACAGGTCAAACATGCAGAGGTAAATGAAGAAGAGGGATGTCTGAACTTGCTTGTTTTTAGCAGGTTTGAACTTTTAAAAAATTAAAGAATATAAGTAGATGTAACTTTTCTGGATGGAATAACAGTTTTGTTTCTGCCAAGAATTCATTTTTGTTTGTTTGTTATTCAAAACTTGGTTGGCTCTCATTTTACTATATATGAGTATCTAATTTTCCCAAAAAGTTGCAAAATATGTCAATTTCTGGCATTAAAATTTTGAAGTACTGTTTTTTTCTAGGTTGTTTAGGTTAGGTTTAAAAAAAATAAATGTGACTGTTTGTGATGTGAACAGTCTATTGTGAAATGACTTTTTTTGACAACAATACATTATCTCTTAATAATTCTCAGATTCAAAGTTATGAAGTTATATGGTCAACTTACCCACAGACTTGGCTTAACTGCCCCCTAAACTGGGGCAAGTTGAGCCACAGAAGCGCTTTTATTTTGAAAGGCCACAGTTTCCAGGCCCTCACTGATATGTCCATACAATATCAGTTCTTGCAAACATTCTTAAATAACAGTTGATGTTTTCATTTTCCTTTTGCTGCATTTTTCTTGCCTCAGTGACAACACAAGTAAAATGGCTCATCTTACCCCATCTCCCCTATAGTGTAAAGCTACTCTATATGAAAAATGCCCCGAGATAATAGATGCTTGATGATTCAGCACTACAATAATGAAACAGACTTGAATTGATGAGAAGGCTGACTATTGACTATTTTTTTTAAATGTGATTTAATGTCAGAGGCAGACACAGGGGACAGTGGTGAGGAGGGGATTGCTGCTGTTGCTGCTGTCAGTGTTGAAGAAACAGGTGAGCTGTTGTAACAGTGTGTGAACAAGCAAGCATCAGTTCTAATATAATAATCAATATCAGTTCTGTGCCCAAATGATAGTAGTGACAATTTTTTATCATCAAAAGTAAGATGGTAAACAAAGCACACAACTGAAAATGAATAAGATGAATGTTAGATAAAATAGACCTGCATATTTTGCCAGTGAAAAGATACGATTGTTTAGTATTATTAGCTTTAGAGAACAGCTCACTAAACATGTTAATTTATAATTACATTATTTTAATACAAAAGGTCAAGATATAAAGTGGGCCGGTCTGAGGCACGAAATTCCAGGGCTGAAAATGAGTCCCACTCCGCCCCTGGAAACTAACCAAACAATCAAACAAACAATCAACAAAAAGTTGGATTCAGATTTTTTTTCTAAACCTCCTGAGGGAAAATTCTAGTGTGAACTACTGATTTCACAAATGTTAGTAAAATCAGTATGCATTAGTTACAGATTTAAAGTCTGGTTGTTAATCTACCCTCAGGCTTAAAGTTTAGGAGTTTGAGTTCAGCTCCAACTGTCATGTGGATGTGTCCTTGGGCAAAACACTTAATGCCAAGTTGCTCCCACTTCTGTGCCAATGGTGTGTAAATAAGTGTGACGAGGGAGAGTCTGCTTTAGCTGATACTGATGGACAAAAAAAACACAGAGCCATCATTGAGTGAGTGTGAGAGTAAATGGGTAAATGTGACCTGTGATGTAAAAGAGTGTTGATCTGTAAGAGAGATGAGAGATCAGTCAGTCAGTCTGTGTTTGTATGGAGCCAAATCACAACACCTGTTAAATCAAGATGATTTACAACATCATAGATTGATGCCACACCCTCTTATACATATTTATATTATTTTATAAATACATCTACAAGGATTAAAAGGCAGGCAGAGACAAAGAGGGACTAAAATGAACATTTTGGGTGCTGATGAGTTTATCAGAATCAGAATCAGAATCAGAATGACCTTTATTGTCATTATACAGAATGTACAACGAGATTGGAGAGCCTCTCCTTTCAGTGCAATAGATAGGTAAAAAAGTATAAAAAAAATAGTATAAAAAATAGTTTAAGTACAAAGACAAGAATTAACAAGTTGCAGGGAGGCGTTAAATATGCGAGGTATATACAAGATGAGACGCAGAACTGTGCACAGCACAATTGAGGCTCAGTGTTAAAATGAGGTAGATGATAGATATAAATGAATGGGAAATAGTCCAGTTCCTAGTTCTCAGTATTTCTATGTTGTTCACATAGTATTGCACAGGAGGTGGACAGGTATTGCACTCATTCCAGAAAATGTATTAACTTTTAGTGCAAATGATGGACGGTATATACAGATGAGTTAGAGTCGCATAATTGTATTGCACATGAGTTGTTAAATAAATAAATATAAGTTTCGAGGTAGTGTTAAGTAGCAGCAACAGCAGTGGCAGTGACAAAGTATTGCACATTTTACATTATGCTTGTGACCGCAGTCGTTGTATATCCGAGTTCAGGGTGGTGATGGCTCTCGGGAAGAAGCTGTTTCTCATTTATGACCATAAATCTGTTTTGATCATATTTCTCAAACATTAGAAAAACTTTATACAAGCTAAAGTCCATTAACCATCACCCATTCTGCTCATCTTTTAACATTTTCAGTGCCTCAGATTCTGTTTCCTCTGGAAAAATCTGTTTTCTGTGTCAGTAACATCAAATAAAAGGCACCTTCTTGAAAAAAATGTAGAGCTACATGGACAAATGTTTCAGCATGAGGCTGGTGTTTCTGTCCTTTATTGAGACCAAAAACATGCTCATTAGGTTAATCGGTAACTCTAAATTGTCCTTAGGTATGAGTGTGAGCGTGAATGGTTGTCTGTCTCTCCATGTGGCCCTGCGATCGACTGGCGACCGATTCAGGGTGTACCCCGCCTCTCGCCCGATGATAGCTGGGATAGGCTCCAGCCCCCCGCAACCCCGAAAGGGATGGCCGGGTATAGCAAATGACTGACTGACTGACTGTTTTCCTCTCTTTAGGACATCAGGTAAATTAGGAGTGGCTCAAAAACAGCTTTAGCCCCTTTAAAGCACAGAGACAGACTGAAGTTGACAACTTTGTATGGAAGCATAAAACCAAAGTAACATCAGTAATACTGTGCACTGTAAAAAAAAAAAAAAAAAAAAAGAAAAAAAAACCCCGGTCAAAATAGCAACAGCAAATGACTGTAAAACCCCAACAAAGTCTTAGACTGTATTAAATACATTACATCACAGTAAATCAACAGAAAAGAAAAAAGATTTTTAATGTGAAAAATTTTAAAATTATAAAGCTTTACAAAGATATATTCTTACATTTTAAAAGAAAATAGCGTAATGTTAGAAATATCTAAAAACCGGGGTGCTGGTTTGGCGGTTTGGTTAGCAACCAGGCACCCCATGTACTTGCTTCTGGCGGTTCAGGTTCGAATCCCACCTGTGACCAGTCTGCAGAGTGTCTTCCCCTACTCTCTCTCCCCCTTTCACAAGCCTATCCACTGTCTCTCTCCTATCAATAAAGGCACAAAATGCCCAGAAAATACATTAAAAAAAAAATCTAAAAACCTTCAATTTTATGGAGTTTTGCACATTCAAATTCACAGTATAAATTTGCTGAATGTAAAGCACATAACATAAACATAAACTTCAATTTTCAGAAGCAATATGTCAAAAATATGGTCCACTGTAAAAATGCCAACAGTAAATGACAGGTGAAATTTCAGCTATAAAAATAAATAAATAAATAAATTAATTCAAAAAATAATTGATTAATAAAAACTGAAATGGTTTCAGAGAAAAACATTAAATTTCCAAAAATTACAAAATAGAGAAATGAATAAAGGTTCCCCCTTTTTTTCTTTTTCCTGTTTCCTAGTTTTTCTTTATTAACAGATAGAAATAAGGAATAAGAGAAAATCTTTAAAAAAAAAGAACAGAAACTTAGGAGAAAACAATGTCATGTCCAAGCAAGTAATCTCCTTCAAATGCATATTTTTATTTAAAGTTTCAGATACTGCTGATATGAACATTGCAATAAAACTAACACCCGTTTTCCACACACAAACAAAAATAAGGTTTATGGTTTCTGAAGTTTATTTTAAGAATATATTTTTTTATTCTGTCATAAACATACCATCTATAAAACACCCTGTAACACAGAGAACATCAACTACATTTGTCTGGAAAGTTTTTTTTCTTGGAAAATGCTTTGGGGACCAGATTCAAGAAACCCTGCGCATTTTCTCATTTTCCAAACACTGAAGACAACGAGAGCCAAAAAAGAACAACAGAAAAGAAGAGAAAATTAAAGGATAAAGTTGATTAAAAGTCTGTGTGAAAAAAGCTGAGAAAAGCTCGAAGTCCACAAATTAAATCGTACTTTATTTGAGAGGTCTTACTTTAATTTTCAAATATGATTTTCTTAAAAGTCTTGATTTTTTTAGTCACAAAGAGTTTTATCTAAATATAAATTCATTTATTTATTTGCAGTGACCCTGATCTTTTTCTGTATATCAGGGGGCCAGATGGAAAGCTTTGAGGGGCCTGATGTGGTCCAGGGGCCACAAGTTGGTGATCACTGCTCTAATGGATGCTGCCATACTGCAGAACTCAAGTTTAACCTCCTCAGAGAGATTATCTTTAGGCAGGACTAAAGGCCGTCTGAGCAATCAACTTTGAATTTGAAAAACTGGAAACTCTCAATAAATCCTCACTAAAAGAAAAGCTGGCACAATAAAATAAAATAAAATCACTGCCTCTCAAAGCAAAGCATGTATATGCATTATAGTTTTAGACTGAAGCCATTTTAACTGGGCTGAATGTTTGAGAGTAAAGGTGTAAAAATGTGTTTTCCATGCACACAATCATTAAGGTGTCAGGTTACTGCAGCCAGCTCCAAGTGGACACTCTGTGTATTTCAGCTTTTGGTAGTTTCACATAGACCTTCATTTACATGCTTTAGGGTTGGCGCCCAGACCATGGCTCAAACATATGGGGATTCAAAATCTGCAGTGAAACTGATTAACTCTAACGTTGTAGACAATAAACAAACATAACACAAAGATTTATAAATTGCAATGATAATGTTATATATAATATCAATACTGTTACAGTGTGAGGTTTATTATTCATGTTACATGTCAGTGTAATTCAGCTCTGTGTCCACTAGGGGGTAGTGACATGTCAGATGTAGTTTTAATACTGCAGACTGAAGATTATAACATTTTATAAAACATAATACTAATATATTGATGTTACATTTTGTAACATTTGTAATAAACTGACCTGTTTTTAAATCCATCCAGATTTTAGAAAGTAAAGCATCAGTATGTTGAAGATGTTTAAGCAGGTGTCTTATCCTCAGTTGAGTACTGCAGAGCAGAAATGTGCCCTGTACCAAGATGGCCGCCATGTGAGGACGTCCGTGGCTCCACCTCCAGCCATCTAGTCTTTCTATACATGTCTATAGTATTCCCGCTCCTGGCTTGGTGACAGCTTTGTCCTGTGTCTATTTCTGCTGTTTTCATGCCATTCAGAGACAAGTGCAGTATTTTTGGCTAAGAACTGTCCCATGGTCTTTTCTTGTGGAGAGCAAGTTAACACAAATACTTTGTATGACACACAAATCTGAAAGTGCTCTCACAGTGTGGATAATTCACAATAATGAAGTCCTGTATGTTGAGCTGTGGACCAGATGTTGAGCTGTGGATGGTGGCTCTGCAGAAACACCCTACTCACACCTGGGGTGCATCCTAATGTGCTAAAATGCAGTCCTCTCTCCTCTCTCCTCTGCGACACCAAGTACTTTCTGAGCAGACATATTGAAGGATCGCCCAAAGCGCAAAATGCGCACGGGGAGAGAGGAGCGAGGAGACTGATCAGGAGGAGGGATAATCGAGGAATCACAAGTTCAGGGTTTGCAGAAGTCCATAAGACAGGTCTGGAGTTTTCAGCATGAAGGCAAAGACAGTCTGACACTGGCTGTGTGTGGAGCTGTGGTTTAAATAGGTGGCCTGATTGCAGCAGATGAGGTGCAGGTGTGAGCAGGAGCACAGGTGAGGTGAGTTGAGCTGATTAGGCTGCAGCAGAATGTGGCAGGCTGAAGGTTGAGACTGTGACAATATCTCTGTTGTTTGATTTTCTTCACTGTGCAAAGAAATATTTGACTCATCATTTAAAAGAATTACTAAGCTGGTCTTTATTGATATCACAGAAAATATTGAACACTATCACGGGGCAGTTCTTTCCAGGTTTTCCATCTGTTGTCTGTCCTAATTTATCTGTGTTGTTTGTGTTTATGTCTGTAACTGTAAGGCTGCTACAGCAGGTCTGTTCAGGAAAACACATTTTAGATTAGATTAGATCAGACAACTTTGTTTTTCCCAAAGAGCAATTCAGTTTTTAGTCTACCCAGCACATACATACATTTACAAACAGCAAACATGGACAATAATAAATTAAAAAGTCAGTAGGTGACAGAGATGCTCATTGACACATATCGCCCTCAACAGACCCCATGGTCAGGCAGATTATAATGCACATTAACGAAAAGCATGTTTTATGACGTTTGTGATCCAACCAAGCTAAAATAAGGAGAGAAAGTAGTGAATTGTTCATTGTTATCACACGCCTTTACATTTTTTTCTTTATAAATGCGCAGAGAGGGGGTTTAAGTGCTTATTGTAGAATAAAAACATTATTTATGAACACAAAGTGGCCACAATATAACAATTAAAAACTCCTATCATTCTGGGCCTGGGAAAACGTGACATTTTTCTTTTTCGTTGATGTACATATTCATGTTGAATTGATATAAAA
>JAZDUH010000203.1:387500-636897 GCA_036419115.1 Scarus forsteni | reverse complement strand
AGTAAATCAACAATGGAATGGCTTCAACAGAAGAAAATACAGCTTCTGGAGTGGCCCAGTCAGAGTCCTGACCTCAACCTGATTGAGATGCTGTGGCATGACCTCAAAAGAGCGATTCACACCAGACATCCCAGGAATATTGCTGAACAGTTTTGTACAGAAGAATGGTCCAAAACTCCTCCTGACTGTTGTGCAGGTCTGATCTACAACTACAGGAAACGTTTGGTTGGGTTATTGCTGCCAAAGGATGGTCAACCACTTATTAAATCCAAAGGTTCACATACTTTTTCCACCCTGCACTTTGAATGTTACATAGTATGTTGAATAAAAACATGAAAACTTATAATTTTTTGTGCGGTTTTAGTTTAAGCAGACTGTGTTTGTCTAGTGATGTGACTTAGATGAAGATCAGAACATATTTTATGACCAACTTAAGCAGAAATCCAAGTAATCCCAAAGGGTTCAAATACTTTTTCATGCAACTTTATCAGGTCAAAGTTTAAAGGAGATCCTTCAAGGCTTTGAGAGATAATAAGATTTGACTCCTACAGATAAGTGAAGTATGGACATCCAAATAAGAGCCTAGTATATGAGGCAAAGCACAGGTTTCTTCTCTAATTTTAAACTGATGCAAGTGCCATTCATACGCTGTGCACTCAAGCTGTTCAAATAGCAAATGATTGTGCTCTCCCTTTTTGCATCCAGGGGTGTGTTTGTCTAAAAATGCATTTTCTAACATCAGGGCGGAGGAAATGACTGTGTTTGAACCTCCTCATACTCACCCTAAAGTCCTGAACCAGATTCAGAATTCTCAGCTGCAGAGGTATAAAAACGTGATCGTGATCGCATCACTACATTAACCTCAGAGCTGATGCAAATGTCTCTATTGGCCCTTTTCCACTAGCACGCCTTGGCCCTCTTCTACTCGGCTCTACTCGATTTGCAGCGTGTTTCCTCTAGCCTGGTTTCTCCTAAAACAAGGTAGTTTTAGTACCTACTCCGCTCAGGTTCCAAGCGAGCTGAGTTGATACTAAAAGATGTTACTGAGTGCCTGCTACTGATTGGTCAGACAATGTCGACGTCGATGAGTCATGAGCGACCTAGCATGCTAGCGGTAGCTACCGTTAGCTTACCCTCATATGCCTTTGCAGCTCGATTGCTCTCGTCCTCGGCTTCATTCTGTTGTATAGCTTCCAAAACTGTCCTGTGCTTCTCAAGGGGTATTTCTTCTTATCACCTGCAGCCTTCTTCTGCTTTCCTTTTTTACTCAGTTTGTGACAAAAAGCCACAGATTGTTGTATCGCGCTTCAAATGACGTCACCACAGTGCCGCTCAACTGTTTACAGCAGCACTACACGCCGTTGGGCAGGCGACTGGAGCTAATGGAAAAGCAGCACAAGGCGAGTAGAGTAGAGCCGGGTAGAGTCAAGTAGAGTAGAGTAGGGCTAATGGAAAAGGGCCTTATGCGTCACCTTTCTTATTTATTACATGTTGTGTGGTCTGATTCACTCTACAGTAAAAACACAAACACTTAGGGTCACCGGACTCTGCTAAAATAAAGTCTGTAATAGTTTAAAACAGCTTTGACTCATCCATCCTCTTCCCTTTTTTCTCCAGAAAGTACTCTGACGATCCAGAATGTCCAACTTCATAAAGATTTTCACTTTTTGTGTCTTATAATCTGATTCATTTGTAATTAGATTTCCTCAAATTTCCTTTCTTCAGCAACACAGAGCCCTACGGAAATGAGATTTCTTCTTTTCCTAATCGGTTATTAGTGATCACTCTCCAACAAAAGTGTTTTAAATATTAACCTTTATAAGCTCCAACAAAGAGAGGTGTTATTTTTATATATAAGTTTAAGTGAAATATTGACTCTCTCTTTTATTTCTGCTCTTCAGTCTGTTTTTGTCTCAGTCTGCGTCTCGCCCTCCAGGTTGAACTTTTCTTCCTCTCTCTGTTTTCCTTTCCCACAGGCTGTTTTTTCTCACAGATGCATTGTGGGTAAAACTATCAGATGTCTGCGTATGGAGAAAAAAATAAAAAGAGAGAGAGAGGAGGGGGAAACCACAAATCAGGGCAGATAAACAGAGGAGTAAGAGAAGAAGTGGGGCTTTGTGGTTCAAGGAGAGACGAGGAATAAAAGATGATGAGAAATAAAAAATGTTAAAGTTAAAACATGAAAAAAGAGGGTTCACATGAAGATTTAATCATGCTAGCTTTAAAAACTGTTGCTCCATTTAACACTTAGCTCCAGCTGTTCAGAAGAGACCACATGACTCTGAGGTGGACTTGACTTAATTGGGTTGAAGCTTCAATGGTGAGGTAAAAAAAAAGTCGTTAACTAAGCAAACAGGTACGAGCCTCCTATTGGATAATTCCTGCATGAGTGATTATCTTTTAGCTGGAAACAAGTTATTTAAACCCACCTGATGCAAAGACAAGCTTCTCATTTCTTAAACAACCATGTCAAAGACACATCCTGTGGTTTTGGAAAAGATGTTAGTCTGTTTAAAGCTATGGTCTACGATTTGGAAGCTTTGTACATATTAATAACACCGTTTATAAGGCTGTTATGGTCCTATGGTCCTATCTACACAGTGTAAAGACCAAAAAGAATGAAAAAATCCATTCAGTATATCCGCTGAAAAGCTGCATACTAGCTGACCAATCAAGCCTAAGAACCTGCAACTATTAATTGGTCCGTGAGTTAGTCCATGAGTCCATCCAATCCTCGTCTCCCTCACTCGCAGTCGCAGCATCTTGCCCATGGTCCGCCTCCTCCCTCTACCTCCGGTGAGCAGCTAGCAGCGTTAGCTACTGAACTATCATGGAGCAGGAAAAGCTTAGCGCCAAACCTGGGAATCCGCCTCCCTCTCCCAAGACAGTCTGGCTGCAGACCACCCTTCTCCTCTCCCCTCTCCCTCGTCTGCCCTCACTCTGATGCAGCATCTTGCCCATGGTCCCAGACCTCCTCGGCCCTCTACCTCCTGGTTGATCAGGTAATGGCTTTGTTTACTGAAGTGTGAGATGTCTGCTGAATAACTCTGGTTAGTTTGTGCCTGTACGGGCTAATAACTTGCAGGGGAGCGGGTTAGCCTGTTAGCCGCTAATCGTTTGCACTGTAAGCTGAGCTGGGGAGGACAGGCTGAGAAAGATTAATCCTCCCCACACTCGGCTCCGCTCTGGCGGCGCCAAACCCGCATTACCGCCCGGTCCAGTTGAAATGGCTACTGCTGTGTGTTATAAGCGAGATGTCTGTCGTGTTTGATACTTTCAGTTGAGCTGAGCTGTTTTTGATTGAGTTTGCTGCTGATATATTGTGCTAGTCGCTCGTAGCTCTGCCGGAGGGGGCTTATATAGGCGACACGAGCTGGGGGCGGGATCTTGGAACACGGAGGGGAGAGGTGAGAGAAGGAGGGCTGCGGTTTCAAATCGTGACACCAGCTTTAAGAAGGGTCAAATCATTGGCATCAAGCAGAGAAAACATCTAAGGAGATTGAAGAAACTACTAAAACTGGGTTAAGAACTGTCCAACACATTATTAAAAACTGGAAGGATAGTGGAGAACCATCGTCTTCAAGGATGAAATGTGGTCAGAACAAAATCCTGAATGATGGTGATCGGTGAATCACTTAAACGTTTAGCCAAATCAAATCAAAGAAAAACAACAGTAGAACTCAGGCGTGTTTAATAGTGAAAGAAAGAGCATTTCCACACACACAATGTGAAGGGAACTCAAAGGATTGGGACTGAACAGCTGTGTAGCCTTAAGAAAACCACTAATCAGTAAGGCTAACCAGAAAAAAGGCTTCAGTTTGCTCGGGAGCATAAAGATTGGACTGTGGAGGACTGGAAGAAGGTCATGTGGTCTGATGAGTCCAGATTGACCCTGTTCCAGAGTGATGGGAGCATCAGGGTAAGAAGAGAGGCAGGTGAAGTGATGCACTCATCATGCCTAGTGCCTACTGTCCAAGCCTGTGGGGGCAGTGCTGTGATCTGGGACAAATCTGTGACATTTCAGAAGCTAATCAAAACAATGACACAGGGAGTACTTCACCCACATGGCAGAGCGAGCTTGGTATGCAGAGCTGTGATCGCCTGAAAACATCATCGAAATCAGTCCACAGCTTTTCTAGTTATTCTGCTCACAGACGAACAGACAAACAAACAATGCATAGCCTCATTGTTGGAGGGAATGAAGATCACGCCTACTTCTGGAACAGATAAGGAGCGCTGTGCCGCCTCTTTCGCAGTATCTTTTGATTCACCTGATTCTACCTAAATTTCTGGAATGTGCTTTGAAAAGTGGCATCTCCCGAAAACTAGACCAGAAGAGATGATTTACATCAGAGAGGAGCGAGCAGAAACAAGTCTGACAATCAAAAACCAACATTCCTGAGCAGAACGACTCCACGAGGAAGACGACTGTCTGACAGTGAGAGTGGATGAGGGTCAAGGTGAAGGGCTGAGGTGATTATTTAAAACTGATGAATTCAAAAGATTTCAAACATCTATTCACTTCATCCTTAAGTCAGACGGAACAGACGATCCTCACAGCGTTATGACAGAAAAAAACACCCTACATAGATGGACAGAGGACAAACCTAAAGAGTGATACCTTTTTCTTATAAAACAGGAAGAAGTCGACAGGATATAGAGGGAAGGAGTTAAGAAAACATGGCTGAAGAGAAAGGAGGTTTGACTGAATTAGAGACACTTAATTTTTTTAAACAAGGAGAAGGAATAAAGATGAAGGACATTTAAGAGGAAGAGGAAGTAGACACAGGGCTCCAGAGTGCAACCATGCACCCAAAATTTGTGAGAGTGCACTTAACATTTTTCTTGGGCACACTGATGCACCAAGAAAAAAATATTAGGCACACTCTTACAAATTCAAGTTGACAAAAGTAACCAGGAAGCAGAAAAATCTGTCGAAACGGACAAAACACAGCACCTGCTTCCAATGTTTTTCTCTGTCCCTGCATTGCATCTTCACAGGCTGCAGGCCGTAGGCCCGCCCACAGGTATGCACATACAAACACAGCCCTCAGTAATCATCCAATCAGCTGTTAGTATGCAAATGAGCCCAGACAGAGCCTGACTGTGGTGTCAGGTTTCAGCATGGAGCTGTAACTCTGAAGAAGCAGCAAAGCTCTGCTAAATTCGTCTCAGTGACTGTTAGATAATAAATCATGAACAACAAAAACAAGTAAAACAAAGTAACGTGAACTATAACATCTATATTTGTTCAGTTCTTTCTCCTGTTAAGGGGAAGTTTCTTAGTCACACAGGTGAGTGTCCACGATGTCCACTGAACATAAAACTGTAAAGAAAAAGGAAAGCCACGAATAGAGAAAAAAAATAAAGGAAAAGGTCATGAAATGTTCTGTCCTATTTGTCGTTTTTTTAATAATTAGTTTGAGAATTGTTTTTTTCTTAATTGACCTTAGTTTCAGTTTTGTAAATATTGACTATAGTGTGTGAAGTCTTATCCTAGGTTTAAATTTATTAGAGAATAAGCCCATCCAGGTAAATGTTATTGTCATTGGTTGTTAAAATCTGGATATTTATTTCATTTTTCAGTTCAGTGTAGCAACTTAAACATGAGCTCTTTTTGTTTTAAAGATTTTATTTACTTGAGATGCTTGAGTTTGAAATGTTAAATTTCATTCAGTTAAGCACTTTAAACGCTTAGTTTTTCTTTTTAAAATTTTGCTTCAAATAAGTATTTCTTTACATCTTATTCTTGCTTAGAAATCATTAACATTATATGAAAGCTATTGAGAGTGATAAAATGGTGACCTCATGGCGTTAAAGGTGACACTATGAGAACATTGGGTGCACCTAATTTTTGTGCTGGTGCACCCCAAAAATTTTTTTAGGTGCACTGTTGCAACCGATGCAAAAAGTTAGTGTGGAGCCCTGAGACAGTAGGGCTGGGCCGATACATTTTTCTCCTGATTCAGTGTTTTACGATTTTTTTAGGTGCTGATTCGGTTTAAATTGCGATTCTACAATATTGCGGATTTTTGCAATATTTAGTTCGCTTTTTTAACACCAGCGAAAAAGATGAACAATGATGATGCCTGCAGACTATATCAAGAAAAATACACATCACATGTGAGTCCATTTAAGGATTTACTAAGCAATATATTTTAACCAGCTGTTTAAACTCTTTCTTCAAAAGCCTGGACTGCATTTAAAAGTGGCTTATTAACACAGACTAAAATGAAGCGTTTAAAGATACTTAGGTGAATCGATTTCTTCTCCCACCCCTAGTAGAGAGGGTTAAAAAGAGTAAAATAACAAGAGGACATGATCAACATGAATTCAAAGTGTTACTGACCTTTGAGGGGACTCGTGCTGTCAGCAGGTACGCCCGATGTGAGGCTAAAGCCTGAGGACACAGAGATAGAGATACATCAGACTGAGAACTACGCCACATAAATACTCAAAAAAAAAAGTTCAGATATCCTGAAATCTCTCACGGTCCTTGTCCACACATGTATCTCACTGTCAGTCTTTTGGGGTTTAAGGAGGACAGACATGAAGTAAAAAGACTCTGGACATCACACATTCAAACCTACCTGTGCACTCGGATTGTAAAAATCAAGGCAGCGTCAGATCACCCCGACACACCAGATGGACCATGCAGTACATTTCATTTATCCATCTGGGCAACTGTCCATAGGAAGTGTTTGGGAATGGGCAGACCCTTTCAAAAGCATATCTGGCAGGTGACTGGACGATCGCTCTGTCAATCACTTTCATTACAGGGCAATCAGATAATGTAGAAGGCAGGCGCTACAGCAACGTCATAAAGAGTCACTTCATGAAACAAACTCTCAGCAAACATGTCAAAAGTGGCGTGAAAATAGCATTTCAATTGCTTTCACTGTTGTTTGTTTTTAATTTAATAAGGAAATGTGGTTCAGATCTGACAAAACTGCCACAGAAGCTGTTAGCATCTATGCTAACTTCTGTACATCTCACTTGTAGCTACCTCTGCTTCCTGCTTTTAAGGACTCTGATTGGGCCATCCTAAAGACACTCGTTGCAGATGGAGCTTAGCAAAGCCGATCAACCTGATGACAGACATTCAATCAGGTGGATCCAGCTGCATTGCAACGTTAGTCTGATTGCCCCTGTGAGTCTCTGTGTTAGTCCGTCCTGACGTTTCCCAGCATTCCCCATCCTGTTTCTTCGTGCTTCCTAGCTATCTCCAGACTTTTTATCAGTTTCCATTCATATTTCAGGCCTGTTTACACGACAACGTTGCCACTAGAAAGGTTTTCCTTTGTGTTTTCAAAAGTGCTCAACGCTGACACTGAGACACAAGAACAATTGAAAACACGGTCATGCCAGGCCAGTAGTTGGTGATGTAGCTTAGTGGTGAAACAGGGGTGTTAAAAACATCCATCTGTGGACTTTACGGTGAAGACAAACTTTCCAGTTCTCTTTGTCAAGGATGTGTCTTCACTGGTCAGAGTGTTTCTGCAGCAGATCTACATTTTGTTGAAGGAGCAATAAACCGAGCAAGTAAGCAGCACACATGTTGTTCCTGCGGGCATGTTTACACAGAGACACTGTGACCTAAAACACCAAGATTTTTCCTTTCCGTATTTAAAGTCGATCCACATTCAGACAGAGACGCTAGCAATAATTTAAACCGCTGTAGTGTGCATGCCAGTCCAGTAGATGGCGATGCGGGTTTGCAGATAAACAGAATTGCTACAATACATGTACAGAGAAGAAAAACTTTTCACAAACAACGAGTGGACAACAAATCTGTCTGTATAGTTTTCTCTGAATGGAGGTGCATTTTAAACTCTTCACTCTAGACCCTGGTTTTAAAAGTTTGTGGATTTAAGCACTCCAGGTACCGTTCCCATGTAAACGTGAGGCCAAAACGCAATGAAAACTTATCGGATTTGGCCGTATAAGGCAGCGTATAAACGGCCCCTCAAAAACACTGAATCAGGTGGATCCAACGGCTGTGCTAGGTTACTGGTAATTATTTATAAATTAAAAAAATCAGTGTTTACCCTGCTCTCAGGTCAATCAACAGAGCCTTTGTCTTGTTCTCCACATATTATGGCCCTTTTCCATTAACCCTACTCCACTCTATTCGACTCTACCCGGCTCTACTCTACTCCCCTTGTGCTGCTTTTCCATTAGCCCCAGTCACCTTCCAAACGGGGTGCAGTGTCGCTGAGCGGCTCTGCGGTGACATCATTTTGAGCACGACACAACAATCTGTGTCTTTTTGTCACAAACCGAGTAAAAAAGGGAAGCAGAAGAAGGCTGCAGGTGGCAAGAAGAAATACCCCTTGAGAAGCACAGGAGAGTTTTGGAAGCTATACAACAGAATGAAGCTGAGGACGAGAGCAATCGAGCTGCAGAGAAAAGGCGTATGAGGGTAAGCTAACGGTAGCTACTGCTAGCATGCTAGGTCGTCATGACTCATCGATGACGACATTGTCTGACCAATCAGTAGTCGGCAGTCGGTGACGTCATCTTTTAGTATCAACTAAGCTCGCTTGGAACCAGAGTGGAGTAGGTACTAAAACTAGCTTGTTTTAGGAGGTACCAGGCTAGTGGAAACATGCTGCAAATCGAGTAGGACCGAGTAGAGTACGGCCAAGGCGTGCTAGTGGAAAAGGGCCATTAGTCCTCCAGTAAACGGCCCCTAAGTAGGTGAAAGGACTCTGATTTATAAGAGCATTGCGCATGCGTCACAGTTTTCCTTTAAAACACAGATTCCTGTTTACAGGGAGACGGATATGAAAACATTTTCAAAACTTTCACTCTGACTCTGGTTTTAAAAGTTTGCAGATTCAGGAGCTCCAGGCACCGTTCTGTCATTTTCATAGACATGTAAACGGCCCCTTGGTTTGTTTTTTTTTGATGATACTGATGTTGAACTGATGCTGATGTGCAGCACGTGAACGTCTTTGGTTCTTCTGTCAGAGATTTTTGCCTCTGCAGAGGAATTTTTAGAAACTTGGAAAAGACCATATCTGCTCTTTTTTTTCTCTCCATGTGATGAACTTCTGTCCTGCAGACTGAGAACCCGTCAGGAGGATTTCTCCAAAAAAGAGGAGTCGTTATTCTCAAAGGCATGACGGCGTTTTACTGAGTTATGGTTTAAAATGTTGCGTTTATAGTGTATCTAATAAACAGAGGTCACTTGGGGTCAACAGTCTGTAAAGTTCAATTATTTCTGACTGCGGAGATTCTGAAGAGGACCTGCTGTCAGTGAGTAAAGTCTGGAAACATCTGGATCAGGTGTTTCCCAGATGTGCCTGCAGGTTGATTTGTGTGGGCGAGCTGATGAAGTCCACATCGGCAACACTTTCAGATCAAAAACAGATGGAAGCAGAGAGGAGTCTGGACTGTGCACGCTTTAGACGACGGTCGATAAGCGACTTTAAAAAGGAAGAAAACAGCTCAGTTCAGTTTGGAGGAAAAGTTTCTTAAGATCACAACACTGGATCTACAACGACAGATTTTTAAGTTACAACAACTGTAAAGGTTTGGAAACAAAATGACCAGTTAATGAAGTAAAAAGTGATTATTGTTCATGATTTATTAGTTATCAAAAATCTGATCTGAGACGAAACATGAGCTCTTTAAATTCTCTCTAAAGATAACAGCAGTGACGCAGCATGTAGAATTTTTACTGACATACAATTTAC
Source organism: Scarus forsteni (assembly GCA_036419115.1). Classification (NCBI taxonomy): domain Eukaryota; kingdom Metazoa; phylum Chordata; class Actinopteri; order Labriformes; family Labridae; genus Scarus; species Scarus forsteni. Next base: position 627,196 of record JAZDUH010000203.1, on the reverse strand, counting down.
TAATACTTTTAAAAAATGATCGCTCATCCTGATGTTGACGAGCAAAAAGCCTCAAAATATCCAAAACTGACCGGCTCCTTTCAGGACTGGAGTCCGACTGTGTTAGAAAAAGATGTGAAGCAAAAAAAAAATAAAAACAGCATTTAATTCATCAGTAAAAGACACGTACGGCCTAAATATGAGATATTTATGGTCTATTTCTACAGCTGATATACATAGATAGATAGGTAGGTGGGTAGGTAGAAAGGTAGGTAGGTAGGTAGGTAGGAAGGTAGTTCGGTAGATTGGTAGGTAGGTAGGTGGCTAGGTATGTAGGCAGGTAGGTAGGTTGTTATGTAGGTAGGTAGCTAGGTAGAAAGGTAGTTAGGTAGGTAGGTAAGTAGGTTGGGAAGGTAGGTATGTAGGTAGGTAGCTAGCTATGTAGGTAGGTTGGTAAGTAGGTAGGTAGGTAGGCAGGTAGGTAGGTTGTTATATAGGTAGGTAGGTAGGTAGGTAGGCAGGTAGGTAGGTTGTTATATAGGTAGGTAGCTAGGTAGGAAGGTAGATATGTAGGTAGGTAGGTAGCTAGGTAGAAAGGTAGGAAGGTAGTTAGGTAGGTCAGTAGGTAGGTAGCTAGGTAAGTAGGTATGTAGGTAGGTTGGTAGCTAGGTAGCTAGGTAGGAAGGTTTCTAGGTAGGTAGGAAAGAAGGTAGCTAGCTAGCCAGATAGACAGATAGATTAGATAGATAGATAGATAGATAGATAGATAGATAGATAGATAGATGATAGATGATAGATAGATAGATAGATAGATAGATAGATAGATAGATAGATAGATAGATAGATAGATAGATAGTAAAGTAAAAGAGATGTTTGTTCACCAGGCTGGGTTTGGTGTTCCAACAGTCAACAACAGCTAAGTTACTATAGTTCTGATATTCATGACCTATTTATGAATCTACTTTTCTATATAAAGGCTATAAGATTGAATTTAAACATATTTATCTCACGTAGAGCTGTATTATAAACTAGAAGATATGTCTGATCATCAGGCTGGCTTTGGAGCCACTACAGTCAACAACAGTAAAGTTATTGCAGTTTTCAAAGTAATTACCTATTAATAAATACACAGTACAGTACGTCAATAATAATAATAATAAAAAACAAATGACATTAAAACCCATATTTCTTAGGCCTAAATAACCTAGATCTTCAGAAACTATGACATGTAGTATAAACAACCTATGGTCATTTATGTGTGCTGTGATTATGAAGACGTTATATGTCCTTATGGTTAAGTTACTGAATTTCCATTTACACTATTACTCCAATGTGGTAATTTGCCATCGGTCCCTAAACTGCCGAGCCAGCCATCACCGGCAGTTTATTGAGACAAAGTGAAGCTTTCTGGCTCAAAAGAGGCGCGTTTGGAGGAAAACGAGGTTGTAGCTCACAGTCTTTGTCACACTGATTAAAATGAAGGGTCGGGTTGGGAACTACGTTGATCAATTGACCCGAAATATGAGTTTATCTCAAATTTGCAACTTTATAAAGTCACAAATGTACGACTTTTTCAAGTCATAAATTTGTGACTTTATAAACTCAAAAATTTCGAGTTTTTTCTCGAAAGTTTTCGAGTTTTCATTTATTTTTTTTATTTCTTCAAGTGGCCCTAATACGCCGTCGTAAAATATAACAAACAGATTAAATTAAAAGTTTTCAATCAGCCTAACAGAGAATCATCACCACCTGATGTGTAAAGCAAAACATTTTTTCTAACATATTTCTTAGGCCAGGCAAAGCATCACGATCCACTTTGGGTCACGACCCACAATTTCTGCTTTCGGAGACATGTTAGCCAAAGTGAAACTCTTAAAGTCTTCATCAGCAGGTGAAATGTGTCAAGACCAGCCTCAGGGTTACTGAGGAGACATAAACATGACCACTTCTTCATCACTCCAAAGATGATACCATCGGAACAATCACAAGACAACATTAGGCTATTAATGGTCCTTTTCTCCTTTTACAAACTAAAGCCAAAAATAAAACACCAAAAACTCTCTTATAAATCAAAAACTTTACCTGACCTCTGAAGTAAAAGAAAATTGATACAAACATAAAGTGACTTCCTAAACATAAAAATAGAAGAAAACGAAAATCCCCTACAAACCGAACTGCTCCTTAACTGTTTCACTTTTAATAAAATATTCACAAAATACACAAACTGAAAACTGAGAACGTTTGCATTGATGAGGCGGTTTCCAGACAGCTTGAGTAGCAGTCTTCACACACAACCCACAACCACAAACCACGGAGGCTAGGTGTGCTTTGATGTCGACTCGCTGAGAATATGCAGCGCTAAATTCTGCGGAATTACAAATAAGTTCCACGCAGGAGGCCTGCACACTCTGCTAAACGAAGAAAAGCATTTAATGGCTGTTATAAAGATGTTGACAACTTAAGATGTACACGGGATAGATTAGTAAATTAAGGCCTGTCCTGCAGTAATAATAATAAATAGAAAATAGATAGATAGATAGATAGATAGATAGATAGATGGATAGATGGATAGATGGATAGATGGATAGATGGATAGATAGATAGATAGATAGATAGGTTGGTAGGTAGGTAGGCAGGAAGGTGGGCAGGTAGGTGTGAGGGGAGGGGGGGTGCAATCTTTAACAGCTAAAAATGTCTGACTGAATGTGTTTTTAAGCTGCGTTACTTGTATTAATGTGTCAAAACACATTAATGTGCGACTAGAAAAATGTTATTTGAATGGTATTTTTGGGGGAAACGTCCCCTGCATAGATAGATAGCTAGATGGCTAGCTAGATAGATAGATGGTCACTTTTGAGAATCATGTACAGCTCCTTTTTCCTCCCCTAGTCATGGCATGTGCCTGTGACATGCAGAAAACACACTTGTAGGTGGAGGCTGTATATCTATGACATCATAGACACCAGGAAGTAAAAACAAAGTGTTTTGAAAGGCATCATCGAGTGGGAGTTTAGTCGAAGGTTTCCTGCTTTTTTGCTTCATAAGCACATTAAAAGCAAAGAAAATCATCAGATAATCAGATAATAAAACTGTCTCCCTCTCCTCAGTTTCACTTTCTCTCATGCTGATGAATTTAATAACCATAAAATAAAAGGCCAGCTTGTGTTGGGACACCTCTTCCTGATGTGAAAGCCTCTGACAGTTTCTCCATCAGAGAGAACTGCTCTTAATGACCTTCAACATGTTCAGATGTTTTTCAGGGTTCAAACTTCACCCGTCTGAGTTTGCTCTGTTGTTTTATCGATAACACACTCTGGTTTATTTTTCTTCAGGATTTTCAGGAATCAATCTGCACCGAACTTTCTCCAAACAAAAACTCTGCTGCTCACATTCCATGAAACGGCGAGTGTTTTTGCGTTCACCGTGAAATTACAGCACGAGTTTCTAATCTGCTGCTCCACAGCTGTGGAATGTGGTGTGTGCGCAGCTTCAGTCAAGTCCTGACAGGAGCCGCACTCACATTTTTCACAGATGTGGTCAAAGGAGGAGAAATGTTTGAAGAAGTCGGACTAAAAACCTGATTGTGAACTTTCTGTGAGGATGTTGATGAAGTTCTGGTGATAAAGGGTCAGCTCTGTCTGAGCTCTGCAGTTTAACACTCTTATTAAAGCGAGGAGAGATTCATGACCTGCAGCTACACCAAACAGAAACCTCAGAAACACCCGCCGCTGTCCTCAATCGCACAGGGCGGTGATTTTAGGATTTAGGAGTGCTCAGGGTGCTCAGGGTGCTCAGACACTTCGGCTTTAGGACGTCCAACTTCTGATAAATGCTCCTACTAAATATCTGCTCACGATTTTAGACCCTCGTCTGCAGCTTAAATTAACAAAAACTATGAAAACTCGTTCGCTTGAGCTTACACTAAAGAATAAACAGATAGAGAGAATACAAAACAATATAACTTTATTTATACAGCACTTTAAAACAACCGTTTACATGAAAGTTAAATCCCCTTTAACTCCCAGCTTAACTGTTTGGCAGAGGTCATCAATTACTCCAGGGATACTTCATAATACTTCAAAATAGAACAAATGAAATCATTATTATGATTCTGTCGACAATTAAGGGAACAGAGAAAACTACAAACAAGCAAAACACCAGATATGTTCTTGGTGTGCGACTTTAAGGTTTAAACAGTTGATAATTGATATTTGATAGGGGTGGGAGAAAAAAATCGATTCCCATAAGTATCGGGATTTTTTGATTGACGATTTTTAAATCGATTTTTTTGTTTAAAAATCGATTTTAATGCTTCATTTTAGTCTGTGTTAATAAGCCTCTTTAAATGCAGTCCAGTCTTTTGAGGAGAGAGTATAAACAGCTGGTTAAAATACATTGCTGAATAAATCCTAAAAACAGACTCACATGTGATGTGTATTTTTCCTGATATAGTCTGTAGGCATCATCATTGTTCATCTTTTTCGCTGGTGTTAAAAAAGATAACTGAAGATTGCAAAAATCTGCAATATCGTAGCATAGCAATTTAAATCCAATTGGCACCTAAAAAATCGATTGGAAGAAAAGTGTATCTTCCCAGCCCTAATATTTGATACTGTGAAGACATAAAAATACAAATAATTCGCACAAAATCCATCAGAAAAGGCAAAAATGTTTGTAAATAAAATAGCAATCAAAGAAACTGTGAAACTGTGTTTGACACACAAAAATGTTCTGATTAATAACAGATTATATATAAATAAATCATCATATCAGTAAGTGGTTTTAATTAAAAACTTTTAGCTTTTTGAACCTTAAATCCAAAACACAGAAAATATAAGTCATTTTGGTTTGTTTGCAGTTTTTTCAGTATTTAATTTTGAACACTTAAAGAGGACATATCATGCTTGTTTCTCCTTTTCACTATGCCAGACTAGGATGCCTGTAAAGCATTTCTGCCCTCAGTACAAGTCATTTAGTTCCTTCATTGCCCCACAATAGTGTTCTCAAAATCCTCATTTTAGGCCATTATCAAGCTCTCGTTGAAACACTCGGACCTCAGGCTGACCTACAGTAACCTCGCAACGTCACAGCCCTTTGTGCTCTGATTGGTCAGTTCTATCGGGGGTAGAGCCAGCCTGTCCTTCTTCTTCTACTGTATTTTCCAGCAGGCTCAAAGCAGCGACCGCGTATTGAGTCCCCCTACAGGCCAGAGCTGGTAATGAGTGAGTGTGAGCTAGGGACCTATATACCCCTGCTGGTGGATGTGTTCCTCTGTGACGGTTTTGTGGCTAACGGACATCACAGAGGAGGAAGTGTTTTATCAGATTACTCCAATGAAAAGAAATGTACCTCGTGTCGTCACGACGATTTAAATCTCGCGGACATCTCGCAATGACCTATTTTCAGAGGCATCAAATCTCGTTCTAGGATATCAGAAAAAATACAATATCTCATTTTTTGAAAATTAAGGGGGTGTAAGGTCTTGTTTTCAAATTTATTATATTATATGTAAGTATTAAATCATGCATCAGCATGATATGTCTCCTTCAATTCTGAAATTGAAAACATCATTTAACGGTGGCCGGTGAGCCAAAGAGCTGAACAGGTAAAGAGAATACAAAATAAATTAAAAAATATAAAAGAAATTAAAATGTGAAAAACATAGGTTATAAATAAATTAAAATACATAGAATGAATTAAAAAATGGACTAAAATCAATTAAAATTAAAATACCAAGACACAAAGCTAACATCTCAAGCAGAGTCAAAGGCCAAAGAAATTAATTTAATTTTTATATTTGTTGGGACGATGCAGATTAACCTAACTCCATAATTGAGCATGAATCTGATGTGCTGCACAGAGAGTTTATAGCAAATGCTAATTTCCAACTTGAGTCCCCAGTTGGGCCTTTAAATAAACAAATCATAAAATGTACAATTTTAAACTGTATAAAATACCACAAAAGTTTACAGAATTAAAATACCATACATTTTCACATTTAAAAATAAAGACTACAAACCTGTTCAAAATAAGTAAAAAAACATGGCAGAGTAAGAATGATTACATCTCTGGTTAGCTTTTAGCCAGCACTTTTGAGCTAAGGCTTTTAAATTTTGTGGTAAATATGGTTCTGAAACAGAGAAGGGGTTTGATCGATAACAGTGCTATTAACCTGCTCATTGATCCAATTCTTTAACGATTCTCTTATTGAGTCCTGCAGATTTTCAGTGTCAACAATGTTAAACACACGCCACAGAGATAACTGCTTCTGCAAAGTGTTTCCACTCACTTAAGGTTGTGCAGTTGGCACCTTTTTAAAAAATTAAGCCACAATTCTGACTCTTCTGAACCCTGTTAGTGAGAGGAATTGATAAGGGAATTGATTAGCAGAAAGTATCATGGTATTGATTCTTAGATGGAGCTGTTAACGACTCTCAACTGGAATTGGTTATTGATTCCCATCCCTTGTTTAGTTTGTCTTTATTTGTCTCCATACAGCTGTGTGTGACAAGAATGAAGCACTGATGAGACATTGGCCATTTTTGAATTCGCCTACTACATACTACGTATGAAAGTAGTATGTAGTAGGCACTGCATACTGCCTACTACACTCGAATACAGTATGTAGTATGACTGTTCTGTTAGGTTTATTTTGTAGTATGCTACACTGGTTTCCAGTTTGAGCAAAGCGGAAGCAGTCTACAGCTGATTTAATTCCCAAACTTAATTTTAATTGTACAAAACAAACAAACTATGAGTACATGTTGACATTTCAGTTATTAATCTGCAAAGATATTGCCAGAAGCAGCATTTTAAATTAAATAGTCAATGGTGGAGAGTACGTATTATTTCGGAGAGGACTTATTTTATATTTTTTGTGTGACGGCCACTTAAAAGAAAAAAAACAGTTCAAGAATAAACATCAAACGCACAATAAAGTATTAAGAATGAGGAGAAGCAGGAACATTTAAAGGAGACATATCATGCTGATGCATGATTTAATACTTACATATAATATAATAAATTTGAAAACAAGACCTTACACACCCTTAATTTTCAAAAAATGAGATATTGTATTTTTTCTGATATCCTAGAATGAGATTTGATGCCTCTGAAAATAGGTCATTGCGAGATGTCCGCGAGATTTCAAACGTCGTGACGACACGAGGTACCTTTCTTTTTATTGGAGTAATCTGATAAAACACTTCCTCCTCTGTGATGTCCGTCAGCCCCAAACCCTCACTGAGGAACACATCCACCAGCAGCAGGGGTATAAAGCTCCCTCGCTCACACCCCCTCATTACCAGCTCTGGCCTGTAGGGGGACTCAATACGCGGTCGCTGCTTTAAGCCTGCCGGAAAATACAGTAGAAGAAGGACAGGCTGGCTCTACCCCCGATAGAACTGACCAATCAGAGCACAAAGGGCTGTGACATTGCAAGGTAACTTTAGGTCATCCTTGAGACCAAGCGTTTCAACTAGCGCTTGATAATGGCCTAAAATGAGGATTTTGAGAATGCTATTGTGGGGCAGTGAAGGAACTAAATGACTTGTACTGAGGGCAGAAATGCTTTACAGGCATCCTAGTCTGGCATAGTGAAAAGGAGAAACAAGCATGATATGACCTCTTTAAGGTGGTGGAAATACAGAGGAGAAATACAGAACATAACGGTAAAATGTCAGACTTGTCAGACTTGACGCAGGTATAGGACGGACGCAACACCACCGTCCAGCCATTACGTACAGTTAATGGAATAACAACAACAACTGACCTCTTTACAACTTATTACACACTATGTGTTGAAAAGATAAAGATAACAGTGGCTCATATATTTATTTTCATGTGCTGCTGGTTGTTGAAGCTTCGCTTCAGCCGCTTTGCATTGTGGGTAACAGCAGGTGAAGCAGACTGGTCCAATGCATACTGTGAATTTTTCTTCCGAATCGGTACGTCATCTGGGTATTTTTTGTATACTGCAACTTCGCTTTTGTTCACATACTGTATACTGCATATTACATTTTGGTCGAATCAGTACGCACTGCTAGTATAGTAGGCAAATTTAAAAACTGCCATTGAGACACACAGTGATCATCAGCTCATGACTCAGAGCCTCATGAGCAGAAGTCTTTCTAAAGATTTCCCAGCCACACACAGGACAGCTAAAGCTCCTCACATGAAGACCTGAGTTTACCAGCCTGTTTATCTGAGAACTGACTCTGAGACTCTACATCTGTGCTACTGTTAAAACTCTCTCAGGTTTAAAGTTTCACTTCCTTGAAGACCTTACTCTACCGTCTGATAAACCCACGCGTCATTGTTCTCATCTTATCTCCCTAACTCTACCTGCAGAAACACGCCGGCTTTCATAAAACCCTTTGGATCCTTCACCCTCATGGAGCAATAAAAGTGACGAATTCAGGTAATAAACGACCAGCACACTTCTCTGTGGGACAGTGCAGCCTTAACTTTGATTACTAACTGATTTTATGACTCTGAAAGGTGACAAATCAGGTTTGGATTTGCATTTTTGTTTTCACAGTAAAGCAAAGACAAAGTTTTCTCTCATTTCACACGGACCAGAGGCTGGACTCCAATCAATGCACAGATTAGATGCAACTGCACCCCCTCAAATCAATTTTTTTACCCTTAAATTACCAGTTCAACTGTTTGGCAGAAGTCTTCAAAAAATTCAGGGATACATAATGTTTCAAAATATAGAACAAATCAAATCACTGCTTGACTCTGTTAAAATCTCAGAAATAACTTAAAATAGATTATATTTAGTTTACAAACACACAAAAATGATTTAGATGATTCACACATCTTAAATATATATCACCATATCAGTAAGTGGTTAAGTATTTAAAATAATAATAGCTGTCAGCTTTTTAAACCTTTAAGTCCATCACAGAGAAAATATCAGTTATTTTGATGTGTTTGCAGTTTTTTTTTCTGTGAAACAAAGTTTGATGAATGTTTTTAAGACAATGAATATTCCTGAATTTACTGACCTCTGCCAAACAGTTCAGCTGGAAGTTAAAGGGTTATGGTAATATACCTTTAACAGCAATGCTAATTTTTGTTAGCATATACATGTAATATTCCATAATGTGTTAGCATCAAGCTAACAAACTTTTTGCTCAATTTGATCACATGGATGCAGCTTGTAAGAAGGAATAACAAATATTTGTTGAAGGATATAAATATCACACTGTTTGTTATTCTAAATCTGATGTTGTGACTTTTCTGGGCTAATAATGTTTTGATTTTCATTTTCATTTTCTAATGAGACTTTATGTGAGATGTATAAAAGAACGACAAAGCAAAAAAGAAGCAGTCTCTTATCTATCATGGACAGGAGGCTAAACTAGAACCCAGGCCACCCTCACAACACAACACAAGAGCCTTAAACATGAGAGGTGCACTGATTCAAGCCACCTGAATCCCCCCAAATCAGTCATTTTAAAGGTAAAATACCTTTAACAGCAATGCTAATTTTGTTAGCATGCATATGGAATTTTCCATTATGTGTTAGCATCAAGCTAACAAACATTTTGCTCATTCTGAACAAATAGAAGCAGCTTGTAAGCAGTTAGTCATGCTGACTCTGAATTTGTAATCATGTAAGGCAGCAGGTTATGTTTTGATTTGCATTGCTGTTTTCCAGAGACTTTGTGTGTGTGGCCTCAATGAGCAGCAAAACAAAAAGAAAAAATTTCTCATGGACCTGAGTCTGAACTGGGGCATCCTGCACAAGATGATGCCTCAAAACATGAGAGGTGCACAGATTTAAGTCACCTGAAACCCCTTGATTTCATCAGTTGCCTTGATAAAGTTCCCTGAACGGCAATGCTAACTTTTGTTAGCATGCATAAGGAATTTTCCATTTTGTGTTAGCATCAAGCTAACAAACATCTTGCTCATTTTAAACAGCTGGGAAGAGGGATTAATAGAGCTTTGTTGAAGAGTATCTCACACTGTTGGTCTTGCTGAATCTGACGTCATTGCTCTGTAAATTGAAAATTAAGTTTTGATTTCTATTTTTTTTGTTTTTTTTTGGCCTTTGTGTGTGAAGTTTTATTGAGCACCAAAGCTAAGAAGCTGTCTCTCATTTTGAGAGTTGGTTCATCTTTCTGTTAAAAAAAGGACTTGCTTTAAAGGGGGGCAAAATATCCTTCAAGGAACTGTCAAAATCAGGGAATCAAGAAATTTAAGCACATCAGTCGGGTGGTGCCAGAAGAAATATGTAGTTTTATCATTTATTTCTTAAATATTCTCTTTCCAACTGTCCTTAGACATAATATCAATGCAGTGTAAAAGGCCTCAGCATATTGTCCTGTCCTGCTGAAACATCCATTCCCACGCTGAGCCAAACAGTATCTCTGAACATGCGTCTCTTACCAGGACTCTGTTCTCCACTTTGTCAGCTTTGACCTCCAGCTGGACTTTTCTCCTGAGGGTCAGCTTCACCCTCCGGCCCACCGCCTGACGCTCTCTGAAACAGATGAGGAAACACGACACCGGACGGTTAACAGCACCACAGCTGGATGGATCGGATTACATCGAATGACACAAATATGGCAGGAGTTTTAAAGAAGACCAGATCGCCTGGAGCAGCTCTTCAGTCTGGGTTTACTACAGCAGAGCAGTGTGAATGAACCGACTCACCATCAGTGACCACATTTTTAACTCGTCCAAAAACAAACAACCAGACCGACTTGCAGACTTTTACTGATGGACTTCTGTCTGAGCTCTGTTAGATCTAAACATCTGAACTCATGGTGAGGGCAGAGTTGCCAGGTCTGCTTTTAAAAGTGACTCTGGGCCTCTTTTGGGAAAAGTTTTTTGTAAATATTGGCAGTTCGTTTTTCATTTTTATTTATTTTGTGTGTCATTTTCAAATTTGGGCTTGTTGTGGCCCCAAACCAAGGATCCAATGCTCACTCTACAACTAATATAAACTCAATTCAGAAGTTGCACAAACTATTTTTTCCCACTTTAAAGGTGCTATGAGGGGAATCAATTTCCGGCGACATAAAGACTCTGCTACCCATGAGCATGCGCGGCAACTGTCGTAAAGATGTGACCCAAGCCAAAGTGTGTGTTTGTTGTGATGCTAATGAATGCAGCTCGGACCTTCCTCAGAACTCTGCATTGCTTTACAACTTCTTTTTTCAACAACTTGCAGGATGCAAAGCGACGAGGTAATGTATCTCTTTCTAGTTACGTAGCGGTAGTTTTTGATGTGTGACAACAAGCAGTTTTTGTAAAAGCGTAGTATCGTAGTTTTGTAGCCGCAGAAAATAAACACAACAATAAAAAAAACAATAAAAACAATGGAGTTTATCCAGTTTCTGAATTGTTTGTGTCATGTACTTTCTTCTAGACAATTCATACTGTCTGTCAAATGTTTGTAACAATGCTGGCATTTCAACCGTATTGAGGGGCTGCATTTCTTTTGCAATGGCATACCATTTTGCTCTGCTTAATTTGTATTTACTTTGCCGACCAAACTCCTCAGTAACCACTGACTTTCAGGACGAAGGCTCCACTGCACCTCTCCTTCTTCATTGCCACTATTTTCAAACAAATGCAACATATCAGCTCGTCGGTGTTCATGAGCTCACACCTTATTCATTCTGTTTAAATCCAAAACATTCTCACACTGGGGCTGTGGCATTCAGCCTAGGAACCATCGCTTTTGTGCCTTCATTCATATTAGTGTTTGTTTCCTCGTTACTCCTCACGACGCTCACTTCAGCTGTGTGTGTGTGTATCTTGTGGCGGCCCGCCTCCCCCACAAAGATTGAATGAAAGACAGATGCTCACTCCACTATAAATCCGCTAAATCCGCTATAAAACAAATGTTGAGAAAGATGGACGTAGTAAGCCATCTTCTCATCCAGCCTGTTTGGTAGAACAAGAGGAGGGAAACAAACATGCATGCACCTCAATTTATCGAGGCTGGCAAGCTTACCAAGGACGTTTTTATTTATCATGCGGCTAATTTATTGATTGATTATCGCAACAGGCCTAGTCTCTGATATCTTGTAGAACCTGTTGGAAACTTGTCCTGTATCATTTTTCCAAATGCCCTGACTATTTTTGGTGGAGCAATCTGCACAAATGCTGAAAATGGTCCTATCTCGCAATGTTAAAGAATCCTTTAAAAACATTTCTTGATCCAGACAGTGATACGAATCACTCCCAAAATCTTATCATTAGTTTCTTGTCCCAATCCAGACATTTCCTGAAAATTTCATCGAAATCCGTCCATAACTTTTTGAGTTATGTTACTAACAGAGAAACAAACAAACATACAAAAAACCAAACAGATGCAGCCAAAACTCATTGTTGGAGCTAACTAACAAATCAAAGTGACTCAACGTTTGGGTCACTACATATCAGTCTAATCAAAATGAGCTTATCTCTGATAACTAACAGGAGGACGTATGTTTCCTTAGGATAACAAAACTGTTTCGCTGATCAGGCTGCTTTGTTGACGAGCTGGAGGGTGAACATGACTTCATCCACTGCTGTTAAACCTCCATGATGAAGCACAGCATGGTTTCTCAAGAGAATGACCATGAAATCTTTAATTGAGCTTGCTTAACAGTGTCCTTGTCCTTTTTTTAACAGCTGTAGGAAAATCCAGGGAGTGACGGAGGGAAAGGAGGAGAGCAAAGAACTTATGAGGATTTAAGAGAGAGACAGAAAACAGGGCGGTGCGAGAAGAGAGGAGGGGGAAAAGTGAGGGTTATACATGGGAAAACTGAGTGTGAGAGCTCGGCCCGGCCCTTCGTGACATCATGGCGTCTCCCCTCCTGCTCCACGATGAGGTCATGTGGACGGTGAAAACACTGGAGCAGCGGCGTGCAGGCTGATCACAAACACATGGGCTCTTTCTCCATCTGACTGGCTCACAGACCCACAGAGGAAACATTACAGACAACTGGGCACAAAACGCAACGACTATTCAGATACACAGGAGCTCAAAAACACTAAACTGGTCACATTTTTCACCACAACAGAACAGAACAAAAGAAATACTGAGCTTTTTCCCCTGACGAAAAACTAGACAATAACCAATGAAAAACAAGAGCACATGGACAATAACTCAAAATAAATCAGCTGAAATTTAAAGTGTTTTGGGAGGAAGCTAGAAAAGCAAGTGAAAAAAATATCTCAAAAGATCTTTTAATGAAACCCTGTTGTCTTCAAAAACTTTGGAGCTAGATCCAGAAGAAAACCGCCATGATGAAAAATGGGATTGTCATGAATAACTACTGAACTAAAATATATATCACTATAAATCCAGTAGCTAACGGTATGTTTTCATGGTCAAGGAATCTAAATATTTAGCTGAAATAAAGATAGGATTAATATATATGGTGAAAATCCCCATACGGGTGAGGACTGTGGCGCTGGTGGAGGTCTGTGCTCTCCGAGTGTTTTTCTAGTTCTGACGAAAACTTGAAGATATTTTAGGCAAAAGAGTAAAACTAAATTGAAAAGTGTTATCAATATGAACATTGGTAATTATACATTGTCATTGGAGGTAACGAGTAAAGCCGTGCAGCTCGTGTGTCAGCCTGATTAATCATATTAATCTATCTTGAGTTCAGGCTGCAGAGAGACTGACCAATCAGCTTCCTTTGAGGAGAAAGGGGCGGGATCTCAGAGCGTGACAACAGCGAGGAGTAACAGCAGGACTTCAATATCGTGCATAGCTAAACATTTTCATGATATACACTCCTGTTTAGTGTATAGTGCACACTTTAATGTGTTTTTTCCTGATGTGAGTCGAAGTGGATTTAGCCCTGTCCTCCCACCTACTTGTTATAATTGTTCTTTTATTCCACTAAAACTTGGATAAGCAATTATCATTTTCTCGACCACAATTGATGTATGATCACTACAGCTGCAAGATTTTGGGAAAAGATCAAATTGTGATTTTTCTTGCAGATGTTACATTTCAATTCAATTCAAGATTTTTCTTCTAATCAAGCTTCAGTGCCATTTTCACTTTGTTTACAGTGTAAACAAAAGGAAGGAAATCACTGATCAAATGGACATAATATATTATTCATCATCTAATATTGATGATAAATAATCTGCTTTCATTATTTGAAGGAATATTCCAACTTCTACTCCTAAACAGAGGCTTTGTGTTGTTGTAAATAGTTGACACAACAGATCCTGGATCAGTCAGGAGCGCTGTAAAAGACTGCAGCTTTGGTGTTCACAGGATTTTTGATCCAAAAATGATAAATCTGTCAGGCCTAGTGGTCACTGAACTGCACCCGAAAGAGAAGTTCTGTAACATTTGCTTTGCCAAAAAAATAAAACATTTATGGATCAGTGCCAAAATACTGCATAATGCACCTTTAACTGCAGCGACATTGGCCTTTGACTTCACATAAGGATCTGAGTTTGTTTCTTTTAAAGCCTCCTGAGCACCACTTCAGGCTGCATGCACGCAAAGAAAAGTCCTTCCAGTCTCTCATTTAGTTTGAGAATGATGAGCAGCGTCAGGTCGAAGCGTCCCGTTAAAAACCAACAGCAGCTGGAAACAAAAAGCTCCATTCATGGCCGAGAGCTGCAGACGCCGGAACAGAAAGCACGGGGTGTGAGTCAGCCTGAGAACCCTGGCTCTAGATCTGCTGTAGATTCATCACTCGTGTCTGAAATAACCGTTAAATGTCATACCTGGAAAATCAGAATAAGAGGTTTTTAAAGAGCGCACTAAACACACAAGCTGCCTCAGAGTGTCTCACTGATTATGCAACAACGGAGGTCAGCTGAGGTACAACTTCAGCTCAACCGATGTTTACAGCCACTGTGAGCAGTTTGGCTCTTAACACATCACATACAGAGGAAAACAGCCGCTTAAATGACTGGAAATGATGTGTAACTTCCCTCCAAGAGGGTTTTCCAGCACCTTTAGGGCAACAAGCACCTTCACACAGTCCAATGTTTCCTTACAAGCTGGTATAAGCTAGCCTTACAGAGCAGACGGACCTGCCTGATCCTGAAATCATGAATCTCTGTCTTGCCAGCCTCCACTGTCCAACAGTTTCACTCGGCTAAATGCTAAACGGCCCAATCAGGGAAGAGAGGCGGGAGCAGCGGGAGCAGCGGGAGCAGCGGGAGCAGCGGGGGCTGCAGGTGCAACGACAACAGGAAGTGACAGGAAGTGACAAATAATGGTGACTAATGTTGGTTAGCATGTGGTCATTATGGTTACACTCAGTTATACTTGGTGTAATATGCTCTGCTCATAAGTTTACTTCATAGGAATTGTCTTTGACGAGGTTCATGCCACATTTAAGTGTTAAATGACACATCTGTGTGGTATAATTTAACGTGAAGTGATAGTCTTAAGGTTGTTTAGCTATCGGCTAACCATTAGCCGCTATTTTTAGCCACTACATATGCTACGTCATAGCAGCGCTGCTTGATATGGATTGGTCTGTGATGAGCGAGATGAGCCAAACAATCGAACAATCACAAGCTGCTGTTGTTTTTGAAGGTTCTGCCCCTGAAAACATTTTTACAAGGCTCCTCCCAGATGGATTAGTGAAATATTTCCAATATGGAGCTGTCCATCTGGCATGTCAGGTAAGGTACGAGCAGGAATAACATGGAAGTAAGTTAGCATTTTAGCTCTTCCTGTTCCCTCGACCCAAAGTCGACGGGATCTTAGACAGCTTTTCAGATTTAAACCTTGACAAGGTTACTGATGAACACATGCATGTAAGATTAGAAGCTTTATTTTGCAACATAAAATGCTGGTTTCACCTCGCTGGTGATTCTTTGGTGTCCCATTTACTCTGAAACTGGAAAGAAGGGAGACGTAAGCCTATCCAAGCTGTCATTGGGCGAGATTCGGGGTACACCCTGAACCGGTCACCAGTCGATCGCAGGGCCACATAGAGAGACAGACAACCATTCACGCTCATACTCATACTGAAGGGCAATTTACAGTCACCAATTAACCTAATGAGCATGTTTTTAGTCTGTGGGAGGAAGCCGGAGAGCCCAGAGAGAACCCACACATGTACGGAAAGAACATGCAAACTTCACACAGAAAGGCCCCTGTTCGACCCGGGAATTGATCCGGGAACCTTCTTGCTGTGAGGCACGTGCACTACCTGCTGCGCCGCCCCTCAGTCAAACAACTCAGGTAAATACATAAACATGTCGTAAGTGAGGCTGAAATATCTTTGCTATATAAAGAAATTTGAGGTGTTGCTATGTGTTTTTCATTTAATAAAGAAATGTGGTCAAAATCTTTAAAAAATGCTACTGAAGCTGTTAGCATCTATGCTAATCTCTATAGGTGCAGTCACTTCCTTAAAAACCACAACTTCATGAGTTGGTTGGTTTATAAGAGAACAGGAAGAGCAACATAAACAACAGGTTATGTTTTCTGCCTGACGATCATTTGCTGTGGGCGTTGACATTATCTCAAGTATTAAGCTATATTTTGAAAAGACCCTAAAAGTCTCTTGTTTTCCTGAGATGGTCGATCTGCTTGGTGTGGATTAACATGGAGCTGAGGTGGCTCCAACTTAAATTAGACTTGCTGCGTATTTCTAGCGGTCTGGCATGGCCCTCTCCGCAGATGGAGCGAGGCGACTACAGACATATACTAATGTGGCTCTGCTGTGGACCTGCTCAACTCCACAACATAAATTCATATTTTTAGACCAGTTAAGCCAATTTATAATTTATTTATTTATTTAATGTTAATTTGTTTGTGTGAATAAAGTGATTGATCAATTCAGAAATGTTGCTCTTGCATTAAAGGCACCTTTTATACTCTAAAATGTCTCTGTATCACTCTTGATTCTTTTTTGTTTGCTCTTGTACTTGTTTCACAGCCCGGGATCATTGGTGTGGACGGCCTTCAGCTTCTGACCTACAAAGCTTGAATGACTACAAAGACAAATATGTGTCCTTTCCTTTGGCTCCATACTATTGTCAATACAGTGTCTGATATTAACTTTAAAGTTCCTGCTAACAGCACACAGACATTAGTAAGACCTTGACCAACAATCATGGCTGACCTGCTGCTCCATGTGCTCTATCCTGCATCAACCACCAAGACATAACTTCTTAAAATATGATTTTTTAATCAATTTAATTACATGCATTTCAGCTAGATGCTGATTTATTAGGGGTGGGAGAAAAAATTAGTTCTCTTGAGTATCTGGATTTATTTTTGTTTAATGATTTTTAAATCGATTTTTTTTTTTACAAATTGTGTTAATAAGCTACTTTTAAATGCAGTCCAGGCTTATGAAGAGAGAGTATAAAGAGCTGGTTAAATATATTGCTGAATAAATCCTAAAAACGGACTCACATGTGATGTGTATTTTTCCTGATATAGTCCGTAGACATCATCGTTGTTCATCTTTTTCGCTGGTGTTAAAAAAGCTAACTTAAGGTTGGAAAAATCAGCACATCGTAGAATCGCAATTTAAATCAAATTGGCACCTGAGTAATTGCAAAAAATCGAACCAGGAGAAAAGCGTATCATCCCAGCCCTATGTTTTACTGTTCAACATCAGTCCTCTCCACATTAAAATAAAAACCAGAGTTTAACCTTTTTGACAATAACTCACCTGACAAAGTTGGAAATGCCTTAGCGAAAGTTACATGGCTGTTTATTGAGTAATTGTTTCAGTAAATTAAATGATTAATTAAACATATCAATAAATTAATTTATAAAAACAAATGTTTGATGATTCATGAAGGTAACAAATTCTAAAAAACAAACTTTTTGGGGTATTTATTAGGGCTGGGTTTAAAAAAAATCCATCGAATCAACTTAAATCGATTTCCCTTTAACTGGTTCATAATCGATCCATAAAATCCAAAGATCGATCTTTTAACTTGGGTAGTTTTTCTTCATTGGACGTGCGAGTTGAACAAAAATTAATTTAATGTAACTGCATTAGGTTCAGTTTTTAATGTAAAAAAAATAATGATTTACCAGTTCAAAAGGGCACTTCTTAAATTTACAGCATTATTTAAACTGAGATATCCCACACTGAATTAATATCGAATTGAATCGTTAATCAAATCGATATGAGACCTTGTAATATCGAATCAAATCGATCCAGATAATCTGAATCGATACCCAGCCCTAGTTTTTATGAGGTTTTGTCAACACAAGAGGGATTTAAAGATTAAAATAAATACAATTTTGAAAGGAAATAAACTAAAGTAAAGAAAAGAAAGGAAGAAAAAAAAAACACTTTAATACTTAAGTGTAGTCAGTCATGTTGTGCTTTGGCTTCACAGAATTGTGAGACCCCGAGCATGTCTGACAACTTCACCGCCGTCCCAGAGCTGGACGGAGTTTTAAGAGCATCATGAGCTCGATTTAGCAAGTGAAACAAAAGTAAAATAAAAGAAAACAGGAATGAATCATGAGAGAGGGACAACCTAGAATCTCAGACTTCTGCCTCTCTGACAACAAGAGAGTCAAGGGCCTGCAGTGCTCATGACAGTGTGCAGACTCTGTGCTGGAGTAGTTTGTGTCCCACAGCAGAAAACAAACATGTTGACCTGCTGAAGGGATGGTGGATGCTCCATATTTGTGGTTTTAGATCTGAGGATTTAAAACAGAGTTAAAAGGAGACACCAACAATTTTGTTTTTCTATGACTTGCCTTACTCCTGAGTCCAAGACAAGCAGGACAGAAAGAGACAAGAGCTAATTAGCTTAGCTCAAACACTGTGAGCTAATGGGTAGTGTTAGCCTGCCTCTGCCTGCAGTCATCAGATAAACTCTTCAGCAACTCTTGACTGTCCTGTGTGCTTCTTGTGATTTGTTTTTTTCTTACAGTGTTATGTTTCAATATTTATTTTTAGGCTAAGATTAGCTTTACGCAACTTTTAATGAAACTAAACCACAGAGTGCATGCACAAATCACCGCAGACATGCTTGTAAGTAGGTCAAAAAACAAAGCCTCAGTTTAAGAGTAGAAGAAGGTTGGTACAAAGGATTACGGCCGATGTTGTAAGAGAGGATGGGAGGATTTTTTTGGACTGAAGAAGATCCACAGCTGTACCCATTTGAAGATGACACATTTGTTAAACCAACACTATGTAGCTTTTCAAACATGATTTAATCCTTCGACATTCACTGTGATGGTCCACCACTTTAAAGTGAGTTGAATGAAACCTCTGTCGTGGTCTGCCGTGGTCTGTATCCCTTTCACTGGCGCTATGTAACTTCGCGGTGGATGGTGGGAACCCTGCCACACTAAAAAACTACACGTTTGGACTGCTTTACGGCATACGTCACTTCCCCCGATTCCCAATTCATTTAAAACACGGAAGTCTCGGCGAAAGCCAGTCGCGGAGCTGTAACCATGGCAAACAACATGGCAACAAAGAACGTAAGGAAGAGAAAAGTTTTGTCGGAGGATACAAAACAAAGAAAGCGAGAGAAAAACAAGCTGAATGCTCGGACCAGAATAAACATAGGTTCGGTGTTCACTCGCTGGCGTGAAATATAAGTCGAGGAGGGATGTCCGACTACTATCAGGTATGTTGGGCGACTATGACGAAGTTCCTCAAAAAAACTTGACAGGAAAAAAGTACAGCACAACAAATCCAGAACGTACCAGTATGTAGTTTTGTTTAGACCTATTTCAAGTGTGTGATATCGCCAGCTCGTGGTTGTCTTTGCTTTTATTCACTTTATCGCTTCAATAGGACGGGGGCGACTTCACGGTAATAAAACCAAGTTGAACTTAGCGATTTTTAACATCGTCATTTAGTCAAAAAAAAACACATTACCTCATCGCTACCCATCCTGCAAACAGCCGTTGAAGACAGAGGAATACATTTTAGCGAAGCCCTGGCTTCTGTGATTCGCCTACAAAACAAATGCACGCGACCGGCAGATCTGTATCCTTACGACAGTATGTACGCGCTAGAGCTCATGGGTAGTTGTGTTCTCTCTCCGGTCAAGCGAGAATCTTCCGTTGTGCTGCTTTAAGATTTACTGAAGAGATTATCTGATGACTGAAGGCAGAGGCAGGCTAACACTACCCACTGACTCACAGTGTTTCAGCTAAGCTAATTAGCTGTAGACAAGCTCTACACCCACAGATAAAAGAACAGAATTTATCTGCTTGTCACTGACTCAGGAGTGAGGTAAAACATGAAACAAAATGGTGGTGCTCTAATCTGTTGTTGGTTATTCTTGTGAAACATTGTCCAACGGTTTCACTCGGCTAAATGCTTAACGGCTCAATCAGGGAAGAGAGGCAGGAGCAGTGGGAGCTGAGGGCGTGATGACAACAGAAAGTGACTTGGCAGGTAGTGAAGTCACTTCCTGTTGTATAAATAATGGCGGCTAATGTCGGTTAGCCTGCGGTCATCATGGTTACTCAGTTATACTTTGCAAAATCTGCTCTCCTCATAAGTTTTCTTTGTTGGGATTGTTTTTGAAAAGGTTTATGTCACATTTATGTGTTTAATGATACATCTGTGTGATAAAATTTAATGTGAAACGATAGTGTTAAGGTAGTTAGGTTATTTGCTATCGGACGTTAGCCGCTACATTTAGCTGCTACATATGCCACGTCATAGCAGCGCTGCTTGATATGATTGGTCTATGATGAGTGAGATGAGCCAAACGATTGTCCAATCACAAGCTGTTGTTTTTGAAGGTTCTGCCTTTGAAAACATTTTAAGGCTCCTCCCAGATGGATTAGAGAAATATTTACCTCCGCCAAGGAGGTTATGTTTTCGGGAGAGTTTGTCTGTCCGTCTGTCTGTGAACAAAATAACTCAAAAAGTTATGGATGGATTTTGATGAAATTCTCAGGAAATGTTCAGCATGGGAAAAGGAAGAACTGATTCAATTTTGATGTTGATCCAGATCAGCGTCTGGCCGCCATGACGAAAAATGTGATTTTTGTGAATAACTACTGAACTAACATAGATATCATTATGAAACCAATTGCTAATGGTTTGTTTTCATGGTCAAGGAATCTAAATATTTAGATGAAATAAAGGTAGGACGAATATTTATGGTGAAAATTACAATATGGGTGAGGTCTGTGGCGCTGGTCTGAGGTCTGCGCTCTCCGAGTGCTTTTCTAGTTCCAATATGGAACTGTCCATCTGGCATGTCAGGTTAGTCTTGACCAAGACTCCCCGTGGAAAAGAGATTTTTGTTTCTCAGAGGGAACACTGCTGGGGAAATAAAGGTTTGCTAGAAGATTTGGTTTGTTAGAAATCAGGGCGCTGAGGTCCTGAGCTGTGTGAGGGTTTTGTTGGGCTCCAGAACATTTTCAGGTCTTCAGTTTGGGAGGGGCTGCTTCAGGTTTAAACTAAAACATATTTTCATCTAAAGATGGAGACTAAATCTACAATAACCCTGCTCAGCCTTAAAGCTGCTGTGAGTGTCTCATGGAGAGTCGACAGTTTTCCTCCTCCGGCTGATTTACGGCCCTTTTCTCTTTCTCTCTGACACCCAGCCATCCAGTCGGTGTGAGTTGATAATATCTCAGGATCCAAAGGAATTTCACAGGACACACCCCTCTCTCCCAGAGCCTTCCCTCTCCCCCACTTCAGATAAGGAAGTAAGCGGCAGAGCAGAGCTCTCAGGTAGCCGACGGAGCCCTAAGGCACCAAAAAACAGCTTCATAGGAAGAGACGTGAAAATAAAGACAAGGAGGGAAAGTTTTAGGACATATCTGAGCTATGGACGAGAAGCTAACTTAAAGCTTAGAGATGGTTTACAAGTTTAAAGGCTCTTACATGTTCTTTCTTTCTACATCAGTTCTTACAAAGTAACATGCTTACTCACTGATAACTGATATTTTATGTAACTTTTGGCCACATTTCAGCCACTTAATGTCTCTAAAGTTGGATTATAATAATTTAATAACACTCCTGAGGAGAGTTTTTCAGACTTCAAGTGTTTACCACACCAGGAAGTCCTTGAGTTTTACATGAGTTTAATCTTCTCCTTACACCTCCTGCATACATTTACATCAGCCTTTGCTTGATACAAATATCTGAAACACCTTATTTGTTTAAGCACTAAACATAAGTAGCTTTAAAAAATCTTGAAGAAGAAATCAACAAGACTGTATTTATTGATTCACCATAAAAACAACTGCATCTGTGTCCAGCTGAACAAAAAGCTGTCACAGACAATGATTTTTAGGAGTCCCATTTCACACATGACTTTATCATGAGAAATTAGGACCTGATTTTTTTATTTGTGTGGATAAATTGATTGACTCGGACATGATGCTCATACATAAGAGACACCTTTAATACACTGTAATATCTCTCTCTGTATTTATCTCATAGTCTGGGATCATTGGTGTGGACGGCCTGCTACTCTGGACCCACAAAGCTTCAATGACTACAACGAGAAAAGCACTCAGAGAGCGCAGACCAGCACCACAGTCCTCATCCATATTGTGATTTTCACCATAAATATTAGTCCTACCTTTATTTCATCTAAATATTTAGATCCCTTGACCATGAAAACATACCATTAACAACTGGATTAATAATGATATCTATTTTAGTTCAGTAGTTATTCACAAAAATCACATTTTTCGTCATGGCGGCCAGACGCTGATCTGGATCAACATCAAAATTGAATCACCTCTTCCTTTTCCCATACTGAACATTTCCTGAATATTTCATCAAAATCCATCCATTATTTTTCGAGTTATTCTGTTCACAGACAGACAGACAAACTCTCCCGAAAACATAACCTCCTTGGCGGAGGTGACAAACAAATCAAAACAGACACTGGCAATAACAGAATCTTGTTGGCGGATGTAAATATGTAATGTGTCCTTTCCTTTTAGCTCCATTCCACTATCATTACAGTTCTTTTAAGATTCAGCCTGACTTCTGTTTATATATTTTAAGAGTCCTTCTGGGAAAGAGCCCATAGAAAGAGTTTGGGGAGGGCAGAACCTTTCAGAGGATCAAGGAGGTGATTGGACGACTGTCCTGTCAATCACAATCATTACAGGCCAATCAGAACACAGCAGGGAAAGAGCAGAATGCGAGCCACTTCAAAGAACAAACATGTCACAGTGGATAAAAACATCCTTACTTTAGAAGCATTGTTGTTGTTTTTTGTCAAGCAGTCACTTCCTGCTGTCATCGCCCTCGAAGCTCCTCCTCCTCCTGCTCTAAAGGAAGCTGATTGGACCATCCTGCTTTGGTTTACTCACAATATTTGTAGGTTGGAGCATGGTAAGATGGATCTGCCTTACTTTAAACATTAAATCAGGCTGATCCAGCTGCACTGCAAGGTTAAGTTTCAACCACTTATTCAGACAATGCTAGCATATTCCTGATAAATAAATAGCTATCTCTCTTTTATTAACTGATGTGTCTAAAGTTCATTAAGTTCCTGTTACTCCTGAAAAGACTCGAAATGTTTTTTTTAAAAACTAAATGAAGATGAATGGGGAAGGGGCCTCGTATGACTTTGCCCAGGGCCTCCAAATCAATAAACCCGCTCTACAGCAAACTACAAAAACTTGTCTAGAGTTTCTTTTTTCTTGATCAACCCTCAGCTTTCTTACCGAGCAGCTCATTGGGAAGATCCGATTTGTCCTCCGACATTTCCTCCACCGGGGTGACCGCAGAGAGAGATCCGACGGTGGGGGCAGCAGGAGCGGGTAAAGCCGAGAGGAGAGGCGGCTGGAGGGCGGAGGTCCGACGGAGAAGAACCGACGAGGAGCCGTGAAGGTGTAGTCCCGTTTCTGTCCTCACCTGTCGACAGCCAGCTTACCCAACTGTCCCGGGGTCCTCACTACATGTCTGTGCACGCGCGCACGCAGAGGCTAGGCTCACTCTCATCTAAAGGGTCAAAGTTGAAAACTCAGAGGTGTTTCAGAGTCTGAACATGCGGCTGATGATCGGAGTGAGCATGAAAACAAACTTCAGACTCACTTCTGCACTCACACACCTCAGTGACTCCTCCTCCTCCTCCTCCTCCTCCTCTGATTCACAGAAACATCACAGTTTGCTGTTTCTGCTTTAAATGGAAGAACAGCGACACCTCCCGGTCACATGTGTGTACTGCAAGAGCAGCCTCAACACTTGATTATACTTCACCTCATAACCCAAATACTCCAATCCTGTCATCTTAAAATATCACAAACACAAATATGTGCTCATTAAGTTATCTCAGTGGTTTGTTAATAAGAAGATCTGTAATATTTAAATCGGTTGAATTAAACAAGTACAAAGACATCAAATGCCTGTTTTTTTACTTTAAATCTGCTCGGTCCAATTATATTTCTTTATCACTTTTTTTATGTGTTTGATTGGTTCACAACATCATCATCATTAACTTGAATAGTCTGAATTGTTAATTAGCAAATAACAACAACTTAAGGTCACAAGGAATAACTAAATAACTTTATATTACCAAATATATAAATAACAAACAAGATATTAAACTAGATTTCTTTAAGGTAAAGCCTTTATGAAAAAATATTTTACTGCCAAATTTTAAGAGGAGATCATACATTATAAAATACAGAGGTGTTTATTGCAGATTTGATTGACGGATGAGCAACAAGAAAGAACTTAGAAATTCTGTGATTTTTTATTACATTTGCTGTCTGGGACATTTTGAAGTAAATTTTTCTTAATATTAAAACATACATTATGGCCAATTAAATAAAAAAATATTTTATAAAAAATCCTGAGCTCATTGATGTAAATCGTCTCCTTTGTCTCTTCAGTCCGATGGAGGAGGGATGGATCCTTGGAGGAAGACGTCTTCATCTGCATGACAAAGACAAACACGCACTAATAAATCAAAAGTCTTCAGGAGAGTTTATTCATCTTCTTCAACAGGTACAGATGTGATTTACAGAATCAAAACAGGATCAGCATCATGTCATCAGGCCGCTCAGGTTCAGATTTCTAAACTTTAAAGGTGAAGATCAGAATCTGCCTCGAGTTTCAGTCCCTCTACATCACTGAGTTCAGAGAAAACACATCACAACACGACAAAGGGTCACAAATCTGTAAAAATACAAAGTACACCGGGATTGTTTCAATATTTTAAAGACATTATTAAATGTTTTTGTCATGATTACTCTGTGACAGTCTTATGAAACATAACTAGGGCTGGACAATTACTTGCAAATTAGATTAAATCACAGAAGGTTCAATATTTTTAGCCAAAAATGTGTTGAACATTTTGACATTGTGATGTAGTTTCATGCCTATTCATACACTTTTATCCTACCTTTAGACCATTTTTACCTTTTTTAACCCCGTTTTTACAACTTTATGCCTATTTAGCCCCCATTCATCTTTTTTGGCCACTGTCAGAACCATTTTTGGAATTTTCACATGGTTTTTGAAATTTAATTTCAAATTTAATTCCCAATTTTGCTGCCATAATCAATTTTCTTAAGTCACTTTTGGATTTTTTTTGCCAATTTTTCCCAATTTTTTTGCAATTTCAAACCTATTTTGTTTCTGTTCTTCACTTCTCCACTTTTTCTAAAATCTTTTATCCTTAGATTAATTTAATGTCATATTGGTTTTACTATAAAAAGATCTACTGCTTATGTTTGTTAAAGAATACATAAGATGAGGAACATTAAAATAATTGCAGAGTAAATCACAATATTGGGGAAAAAATAGCAATTAAAATATTTTCTCAAATCGTTCAGCCCTAAACATTATTAAATTAATTTCAGAGCTTCAGTTTTGGACTCAAAATATTAATGTTGATATTCTAAATCCTAATTAAATATATGTACTTATGTACAAAACCTCACATATTCAAAATTTCTATTTTGTTGAAACAACACTCTGTAGTTTATGAATAAAAGCTGTATTATTATATTTAGAAAATGTTTTTTGTTCTTTTAATTGGTTTATATTGTCTAAAACTCTCTCAGGGCTGTTAATGGTGACCAGGAGGACTGATTTTCTGATTTCTTTGACATGATGTCATGTTTCTATCAGAGGAAACGCTCCTGTGTTTCAGTAGAGTCACAGGAACGTCTCTCAGTTCTTCAGTCTAATTGAAGTTCTCTTCACTTTAACTTCAGTAGATTCTCTGTGACTCTGTTCCTGTTTAAGAGTATTTTTCACCCCCCCACCCCTTACTAACCTGAACCGTCTCTCTGTCTCTCGGTCCAACGGGGACAGGACGCGCATGCGCCCCTCGGTACATCACGGAGAGACGCGCATGCGCCCCTCGGTACATCACGGAGACCCAGTAAGCTTGGGTTTGGGCCAACGCCTTCCTCCAGGAGAGGAGTGTCAACTGCTCTCACAAGGAGAAGCATGAGGAGCCAATAGGCGAGGACTCTCTGAAACAGAAGTTATGAAGAGAGAGAGAGCAAGGACAAGGAGAATATTTAAATATTTACTAAATAATAACTCAAACACTGACAAAAACTCTGGTCAAACTTTATTTATCATATCAGCTCTCAGCTCAGAGGATGCAGCAATCATGTGAAATGTTACATTACAGCTCTAATCATCACTGTCTGTAGTAATGTAACTTTACAGATCTAACTAAAAACATTACACATTATGAACTTTGCTGAGACAAGAAAAAAAAAATAACTCAGAAGAATATAAAAAAAATGAAATAATATTAAAATTTTTAGATTATCAAGATTGAAGATGATCACTCACCATTTCTAAAGGATCTGTCTTCACAGGTGAAGGTCGATAAAATCTAAACAGGCAGGACTGATGATTAAACAGGGAGGCTTATTTTTTTTTTCTTTATATGAGCCAGCTAAACCAACAGAAGAGCTGGACAAAAATAAACAAGAAACAAACAAAATCTTCAACTTACATTCCTCTACATGTACAAAAGTTTATAAACTATACATACATGTGAAACAAACATACCGTGGCTCTTATTGTCTCTCCCGTTGGTCTTTTAGCACTTGGTATCTCCCCTACCCGTGACGTCTTGTGCTGCCTGTTAAGCTGCTGTCACGTTCATACCATGCATCCTATAGTACCTTCAAAATAAAAGCAAATGATTTTACATCAACCTTACTTAGACGTCTCTTACAAACAAGTATAAAACCGATGATAAAAAGGCTTTTTGCGCTATAACACTCTCAGTGTGCGGTTTTTTTTTGTTAGGGGCGTGGAAACTAGTTTTGAAGGTACGCCCTGTGTAACCGGAAGTTCATTCTGAAAGGATGCATGTATGAACGTGACAGCAGCTTAACAGGCGTCCGGCGCTCAAGACATCCCGGGTAGGGCAGATACCAAGTGCTAAAAGACCAACGGGAGAGACAATAAGAGCCACGGTATGTTTGTATCACATGTATGTATAGTTTATAAACTTTTGTACATGTAGAGGAATGTTAGTTAAAGATTTTGTTCGTTTCTTGTTTATTTTTGTCCAGCTCTTCTGTTGGTTTAGCTGGCTCATAAAAAGAAGAAAAGTGAATTAAAAGTCACTTAATCATCAGTCCTGCCTGCTCATTCGACCCGACGCTTCACCTGTGAAGGCAGATCACACAGAAATGGTGAGTGATCATCTTCAGTCTTGATAATCTAAAATGTTTAATATTATTTCATTTTTTTTACGATATTCTGAGTTAGTTAATAAGCCTCTCAGCAAAGTTCATGTAATGTAATGTTTTTATCTGTGTAGTTAAACTCACAGACAGTTACTCTAAGTCTCTCTTTATGTTGTTCACTCAGTCTGCTCTCTGTTGTAAAAATGTTCATCAAAACTAGAAATAAAATCATCAGAAGATGTATTTAGAATTGAAGCCATGATCGCAGGAGGACACTGGAATATGTTTACTTATCCTGTCTTTATTTCGCCACGAACAACAGGCGACGGGTTCAGTCTAAAACTCGTCCTGCTGTGCCTGTGACACCGTCACCGGCGCTCTCAGTGCCTTCTCCTCTCCGCCCCGCCCACGTTTTCTTCTGCAGCTTCCCTCCCCTGTAACTGCAGTACGGCCTGGGACAATCTGGGGCCCAAGTGAGACTATGAACTGGGGTTCCAGATAACGTTTAACATTAACTGATCTCTCACATTAGATTGAATACTTTGGTTTTACAAATTTAACTCTTCAGTTTATTCTTAATTTACACCGTCCCCACATTTTACACAATTGTTGTAGAGAAATCTACATAAAGCGTGTTTTAATTTTCTTTACATTACATTTCAGTTTCACAGTGACATTTATTGTATTTGTCTTTAAATGTTCTTATTCAACATCCTTTTCTTCATACAGAAGTTAAAGTAGGGTCTTCTGTTATTTTCATCACTGAACAGTCTGTCTCACCTTGATTTTTGTGACCAAACAGACACAGTCAAACTTTTATCTCAGTTTTATGTTGATCCTCTACAGATTTATTATAGAGAAAACAGAAACAGCTACATGAGAAAAACATTAAATTCTGACCAAAAGAATTTCCGTTAGGTGGAAACATCATTTATGCTTCTTTTAACAGTCAAATTTAGGTGATAGGTGATTCGGTGATAGGTGATAGATGATAGGTGATAGGTGAAAAGGTGATATGTGATAGATGACAGATGATAAGCGATAATGATAGATGATAGATGATAGATGATAGATGATAGGTGATAGGTGATAGGTGAAAGATGATAGGTAATAGATGATAGGTGATAGATGATAGATGATAGGTGATAGATGATAGATGATAGATGATAGATGATAGATGATAGGTGATAGGTGAAAGATGATAGGTAATAGATGATAGGTGATAGGTGATAGATGATAGGTGATAGATGATAGATGATAGATGATAGATGATAGATGATAGATGATAGGTGATAGGTGAAAGATGATAGGTAATAGATGATAGGTGATAGATGATAGATGATAGATGATAGGTGATGGATGACAGATGATAGGTGATAGGTGATAGGTGATAGGTGATAGATGATAGGTGATAGATGATAGGTGATAGATGATAGGTGATAGGTGAAAGATGATAGGTAATAGATGATAGGTGATAGATGATAGATGATAGATGATAGGTGATGGATGACAGATGATAGGTGATAGGTGATAGATGATAGATGATAGGTGATGGATGACAGATGATAGGTGATAGGTGATAGATGATAGGTGATAGATGATAGGTGATAGGTGACAGGTGATAGATGATAGGTGATAGGTGATAGGTGATAGGTGATAGGTGATAGATGATAGGTGATAGATGATAGGTGATGGATGACAGATGATAGGTGATAGGTGATAGATGATAGATGATAGATGATAGGTGATGGATGACAGATGATAGGTGATAGGTGATAGATGATAGGTGATAGATGATAGGTGATAGGTGATAGGTGATAGGTGATAGATGATAGGTGATAGATGATAGGTGATGGATGACAGATGATAGATGATAGGCGATAATGACAGATGATAGATGATAGGTGATAGCTGATAGGCGATAATGATAGATGATAGGTGATAGATGATAGGTGATAGGTGATAGGTGATAGATGATAGGTGATAGGTGATAGGTGATAGGTGATAGATGATAGGTGATAGATGATAGGTGATGGATGACAGATGATAGATGATAGGTGATAGATGATAGATGATAGATGATAGGTGATGGATGACAGATGATAGGTGATAGATGATAGGTGATAGATGATAGGTGATAGGTGATAGGTGATAGGTGATAGATGATAGGTGATAGATGATAGGTGATGGATGACAGATGATAGATGATAGGCGATAATGACAGATGATAGATGATAGGTGATAGCTGATAGGCGATAATGATAGATGATAGGTGATAGATGATAGACGATAGGTGATATATGATAGGTGATACATGATAGATGATGGGTGATAGGTGATAGGTGATAGATGATAGGTGATAGGTGAAAGGTGAAAGGTGATATATGATATGTGATAGGTGATAGATGATAGGTGATAGGTGATAGGTGATAGGTGATAGATGACAGATGATAGGTGATAGATGATAGGCGATAATGATAGATGATAGGTGATAGATGATAGATGATAGGTGATGGTGATAGATGATAGGTGATAGGCGATAGATGATGGGTGATAGGTGATAGGTGATAGATGATAGGTGATAGGTGAAAGGTGAAAGGTGATATATGATATGTGATAGATGATAGGTGATAGGTGATAGATGGTTGATGATAGGTGATAGGTTATAGATGATAGGTTATAGGTGACAGATGATAGGTGATAGATGATAGGTGTCAGGTGATAGATGATAGGTGACAGATGATAGGTGATAGATGATAGGTGATAGATGATAGATTATGGGTGACAGATGATAGGTGATGGGTGATAGATGATAGGTGATATGTGATAGATGATAGGTGATGGGTGATAGATGATAGGTGATAGGCGATAGATGATGGATGATAGGTGATAGATTATAGGTGATAGATGATAGGTGATAGATGATAGATGATAGATGACAGATGATAGGTGATGGGTGATAGATGATAGGTGATAGGTGATAGATGATAGGTGTCAGGTGAAAGATGATAGGTGATAGGCGATAGATGATGGGTGATAGGTGATAGGTGATAGGTGATAGGTGATAGATTACAGATGATAGGTTATAGGTTATAGGTGATAAGTGATTGATGTAGCCATCCCAAATGATAGCAACATCAAGAAAAAGGAATATGAGAAACTGGAGAAACACCAGGGGCTCAAAGAGGAGCTGGAGAAATCCTGAAGGTGAAGTTAAGGTGGTGTCTGTGGTCACTGAAGCACTCAGACCTTCACCTTGGAGAAAAGTCTCCAGACATC
Source organism: Scarus forsteni (assembly GCA_036419115.1). Taxonomy (NCBI): domain Eukaryota; kingdom Metazoa; phylum Chordata; class Actinopteri; order Labriformes; family Labridae; genus Scarus; species Scarus forsteni. The sequence goes on along the minus strand of JAZDUH010000203.1, from coordinate 596,397 downwards.
TCACTCCAATGGAGGAAGAGCTAAGATACAGCAGGACCCTCAAGCTCCCAGGCCTCTGGTAGAGGACCAGAGCTGAAGAGGATGAACAGACACCCACCCCACCAGGGGAGAGGGGGGAGTTTTTAGACCAGACACTGTGGTACACATTCAGGCTCATGTTCCTCACACAACTCCACTTCAAGTACACAAACGACCCCTTTAACTCTGATTTTTTTTAAAATTTTTGATGATTAGAGCTGTAATGTAACCGTTCAGATGATTGCTGCATCCAAACTTTATGATGATAAAGTTTGACCAGAGTTTTTTTTCAGTGTTTGTTTTATTAATGAGTAAATATTTAAATATTCTCCTCGTCCATGCTCTCTCTCTCATCATAACTTCTGTTTCAGAGTCGTCTCACCTTTTTGCTGCTCATCCTGATGCTGGTGTCAGGAGTTCACACTCCTCTCCTGGAGGAAGGTGTTGGTCCAAACTCGACTGTCCCGGAGTCTGTTGGTGATGCACCGAGGGGCGCATGCGCGTCCTGTCCCCGCTGGACCGTCATGAACCTGTTCAGGTGCAGGACTGAGGAAGAGGACTGTGCAGACAGAGAGACAGTTCAGGTTAGTGAGGGAGGGGGAGCAAAGACTGAACTCAAGTTAGAGTAGAGTTACTCTGATGAAAATACTCTTAAACAGGAACAGAGTCACAGAGAATCTACTGAAGTTAAAGTGAAGAGAACTTCAATTAGACTGAAGAACTGAGAGACGTTCCTGTGACTCTACTGAAACACAGGAGCGTTTCCTCTGATAGAAACATGACATTATGTCAAAGAAATCAGAAAATCAGTCCTCCTGGTCACCATTAACAGCCCTGAGAGAGTTTTAGAAAATATAAAACAATTAAAAGAACAAAAAACATTTTCTATATATAATAATACAGCTTTTATTCATAAACTACAGAGTGATTTCCAACAAAATAGAAATTTTGAATACGTGAGGTTTCATCCATAAGTACATATATTATGTTTAATTAGGATTTAAGACACCAACATTAATATTTTTAACCCAAATTGAAGCTCTGAAATTAATTTAGTAATGTTTAGGGCTGAATGATTTGAGAAAGTAATCTTACTGCGATTTTTTTCCCCAATATTGCCTGATTTACTCTGCAATTGTTTTAATGTTCCTCATCTTATGTATTCTTAAACAAACATCAAAAAACATCCAAAAGTGGCTTAAGAAAATTGATTATGGCAGCAAAATTGGGAATTAAATTTGAAATCAAATTTCAAAAATTATGTTAAAATTCCAAAATGGTTCTGACTGTGGCCAAAAAAAGATGACTGGGGGCAAAATAGGCATAAAGTTGTAAAAACGGGGTTAAAAAAAAGGTAAAAATGGTCCAAAAGTGGGAAAAAAGTGTATGAATAGGCATGAAATTGCTAAAGATATCACAATGTCAAAATGTTAAACACTTATTGGGCTAAAAATATTAAATCTTCTGCGTTTTGAAAATTGCAACAAGTCATATTGCGATTTAATCTAATTTGCAAGTAATTGTCCAGCCCTAGTTTTGTTTCATAAGACTGTCGCAGAGTCATCATGACAAAAATATTTAATAACATCTTTAAAATATTTGAACAATCCCGGTGTACTTTGTATTTTTACAGATTTGTGACCCTTTGTCGTGTTGTGATGTGTTTTCTCTGAACTCAGTGATGTAGAGGGACTGAAACTCGAGGCAGATTCTGATCTTCATCTTTAAAGTTTAGAAATCTGAACCTGAGCGGCCTGATGACATGATGCTGATCCTGTTTTGATTTTGTAAATCACATCTGTACCTGTTGAAGAAGATTAATAAACTCTCCTGAAGACTTTTGATTCATTAGTGCTTGTTTGTCTTTGTCATGCAGATGAAGACGTCTTCCTCCAAGGATCCATCCCTCCTCCATCGGGCTGAAGAGACAAAGGAGATGATTTAATTCATAAATCATTCACATGCTCAGGATTTTATAAAATATTATTTTTTACTGAATTGTCAATAAAGCTGAGCTCTGAGTAAAAGTGTGTGTTCATCAGTGTGTGAGTGTTATTGGGATAATCACAGGGTTAAACAAGCAAACAAGTTTTCTCGCTCCCATTATCAGAAGAAGAAGCACTCTGGGTCGGAGCTTCAGCTTGACTACACGGAGGTCTGCAGCGTCTCTCTGCTAAAAACGTGTTTTCTTTTGGAATAATTCAGACTTCTATCTTCATTTACTCTGTCCCAGTAACACATATATTGATCATTCCACATCTGGACAAATCTCTCAAGTGTTACTTTAATCATAAGACCAAAATTATTTGATTCACTCTTTACTTTATGAGTATGTCCTTTTGAGCAGAAGGCTTAAAAAAGGGGCTGAACAGGAAGTGAACATAGATGGATTCTAATTTTTTGACATTTGTTCATATTCTGACCAGCAGGGACTTCATTTTAGACATTTGCCAAAATACTCAGGCTTACATTTATTTATGATTAAAAATCCAAAGACAAAAGAAACATTCATTTGATTTTCTATTTTTCTTTTTTCTTAGAGCTGCAGCATTCTTAGATCCAGCAGTTTATTTTATTTATTGTTTCCGTGAAGGAAAGTTTTAACTTTTATTTCTTCACGGGGACAAGAGAGGCGAGTTTGTTAAAAAAGAAAAATTTATGACTTTTGTTAAATTCAAAATAAAAAGGAGATGATTCAGACGGAGGTGTCTAAAATGTCTTATGTCATCGCTGCAGGTCGAGGTCTTTCAAGACAAAAATGTTTCTGTTTTTATTTTCTGAGATAAAGAAGAAAACATCAGCATCTGTGAGGAAATAACTTTAAAACTCACTGACTGTGAGTCATAATTATTGGATGTTACTGTTTGTTGTATCATGTAGAGGAGCGTTTTTGTTTCCCTCCTCTGTCCCTCTGCGCTCCTTCTTCTTTATCACGTGCTGCAGGTGGAGCGTCCTGATTGGACGACAGCAAACAGGCGCACCAGACTCTGAGTGGAGGAGACCTGTCGAGTTTGAGTCTGATTGACTGAGAGCTGGAGGCCGGCTTTTTAAGAATGAGTGCGGAGCAGAACCCCCTCCCCCCCTCTTTCCTCACTCCTGACGTGCCCTGCAACGCAGCTTTCTGAGAACCGTATGTGTTGTGCGATTGACAGTTTGTGTATTTTGTGACTATTTTGATAAAGCAAAGTGAAACAGTTCAGAAACAGTTCTGTATGTAGGGGAGGGTAAAAATGTTCGTTTTCTCCTATTTTTCTGTTAAGGCAGTCACTTTAGGGCTGTATCCATTTCTTTTACTTCAGAAGTCAGGTAAAGTTTTGGTGTTTTATTTTTGTCTTTAGTTTGGAAAAGGAAAAAAAAAACATTAAAAACGTTTTCTTGTGAATGTTTCGCTGGTCTCACCTTTGGAGTGGAAGTGGTCATTTTCATGTTTCCTTCAGTAACCCTGAGGCTGGTCTTGACATCATTTCACCTGCTGATGAAGACTTTAAGAGTTTCATTTTGGCTAACATGTCTCTCAGCACAGAGATTGTGGGTCGTGACCCAAAGTGGATCATGATACTTTGCCTGAGCGAAGAAATATGTTTGAAAAAATGCTTTGCTTTACACATCAGGTGGTGATGATTCTCTGTTAGGCTGATTGAAAACTTTCAATTGAATCTGTTCTATTTTCATTATGCAGGCACTCAGCTAAAGATTCACACTTTTCAGATTTTTCTAGACAACTTCTCTGACTTTTTAATTCCATGTTTCTGTTTAGTGTGACAGCCTCAACAGCTGCTGATTGAATCTTCTGAACACAGAACTGTTCAGTCTGATCCACAGCTCCTCTTATATTTATACTCACACTTAAATTTATACACTCACTTAAACCTTCTGTCCCTGAGAAGCTCTTCATCAGTTCTCCAATATCACCACCTGCTGGACAAAATGGTTCATCATTAAACTTAATGTTTGTGTTGACATAATGTGATGTTCTGGGGCCTGTACTACGAAGCTGGATTTGCTCTTAGAGAGATAACTTACTGGATAAGTTTCGGATTTTCCACACTACGAATGTGGATCTCTTTTTATCCAGACACGTTGCCCCGGTAACTGATGCTGAACGCCAAACCTGGTCCGGAGCAGGTTAAGTTCCAGGATAAGAGCTCATGGGATGTGACAGACCGCCCGCTGACCAATCGGTTCTCTGGGCGGGCAAAGACCGCACAGTCACCAATTTGCTGTCTTGGAAAAGGGCTTTCCCATTTCTGCCAGAACCGGTTAATGTCGGTGCACAAATTGTAAGAGGAGCGCTTCGTCTGGAGCGTTTTTTTCGTGACAGAAGTAGGGTGACTTCAGGTATATTGGGACAATTTTTGTAAATTCAATTTCTGAGCCACCTTTTGTCATTAAGATTAATAAATACCCAATAGATAGATAAACTTTATTCCAGACTCATGGTCCACACTACAGAAACTAAAAAACTAAAAAAAAACTAAAAAACAAATACAACAAATACAAATACAATACAATAGATGAGATATTTCTGTATTCCTCTAGATGTCTACATTCCTTATGTAAAAAGAAAAAGTACTAAAAATATGATTTTAGGGCACAGCACTCTATTTTAGAGGTGTTAACACAAAACTTGTTTTTCACAACTTGTTTGGTAAATTGGGACAGTGGGTTTGGTAATTTGGGACAAAGGCCTGTGGATGTAGAATATTGCATTGTGCTGCAATAACTTATAAAAATACATTGATAGACTGCATAAGTAGAACACAAGTAAAATTCATTAATTGATTTGGGGACATTCCATGCCCTGGCGATGAAACGCAGCAGTGGTTTTTTTACCCGCCCTCTCCTCCTCTCTGTACTCATCAATCGCTCCCTTCATTCTTTCTTCCTTCCACTTGTTATATTTCCCTTTTCTCAGTTCTCTCTCAACTCTCATTTGCTTTCTCTCCCTGGATGCCATTCTATTCTGCAAATAAATCAATTTCACAGATGAGGACAAATAGGCTGACAGTGATTGGGTAATGTGCATACAACGCTATGCCTGCATTAGCTTTCCTACTTCATAGCCTCCTGTCACTTTATAACTACCTCAATAAGTTTCTGGGTTACTTTACTAAAATATTTGTTATTGTTGTTGTAAATGAATTCTGATAACTTATAAAATTATAAGACATAATATCAATCTGACCAATTTTGAACCCCACTTCATATATCTGAACTGTTAGCAACATTTATCTCTGACTTGATGTGCTTAAAGGTCCAAAGGCACATGTTTTCCCCAGTATGTGTGAGAACTTCTTAATTTAAAGCATGTAATTTATGACTACACTATTAAAGTAATTCAATACAAACCCAGAAAGATTGTCCCAAATAACCTGAACATGCTGTCCCAAATTACCATACCATGTTTGGTAATTTGGGACAGCAAGAAAATGTCCAAATTAAGAAAATTTAAACATCATCACAAAACAATGTGTCTATTTCAGAACACCATTGCATCATACATCCGAATATAAATCACATAAACACAGTAAATAAGTCATAGAAATTTAACAGCCTTATATTGAATCCAACAGAAGCACATGCCACTTTCCTTACCTCCTGATATCAGGGGTCAGCTTCCTGTTTGATGCTATATGATTAAAATGAAGGGTCGAGTTGGGAACTACGTTGATTAATTGACCCGAAATATGAGTTTATATCAAATTTTCGAGTTTATAAAGTCGCAAATTTACAACTTTATAAAGTCACAAATGTACGACTTTTTAAAGTCATAAATCTGTGACTTCATAAAGTCAAAAATTTCGAGTTTTTTCTCGAAGATTTTCGAGTTTTCGTTTATTTGTTTTTATTTCTTCAAGTGGCCCTAATACGCCGTCGTAACAAACGGCGCTTATGAACTTCTTTATTGTCTCGGGTGGAGAAATGGAAAGACTCAGACAGAGAGACGGTTCAGGTTAGTGAGGGAGGGGGAGCAAAGACTGCAACTCAAGTTAGAGGAGAGTTACCATGATGAAAAATACTTCTGATTCATTAGTGCGTCTTTGTCTTTGTCGTGCAGATGAAGACGTCTTCCTCCAAGGATCCATCCCTCCTCCATCGGGCTGAAGAGAGGAAGAGGCAAAGGACACGTTTTAGTTAATAAATCAATTAGCTCAGGATTTTATAAAAATAATATTTTTAATATTAATTGTCAATAAATTGAACTCTGAGTAAAAGTGTGTGTTCATCAGTGTGTGTTCATCAGTGTGTGTTCATGTTTAAAGCTGCTGTCTGTCTAAAGGCTCCAGGACAAAGTGGATGTTCAGCTGAATGCAGACAGAGAGCGGGACTTTTCTTTACCTCTGATCAACTGTTTCTGCTGCTGCTGCATCAACAGGAGTCACTTTGGTTTGACTGAGTCTGAAATTCAGGGAATGAAGATCTGAGAGCAGAGAGCAGGCCGCACTGAGGGACTGAAGGCCGAGGGGCCAAAAGCACCTCCACACGGACACGAAACATGTCAGCCTCCTCCTCCTCCTGCTCCTCCTCTGATTCACAGAAACATCACAGTTTGCTGTTTCTGCTTTAAATGGAAGAACAGCGACACCTCCCGGTCACATGTGTGTACTGCAAGAGCAGCCTCAACACAGTTATACTTCACCTCATAACCCAAATACTCTAATCCTGTCATCTTAAAATATCACAAACACAAATATGTGCTCTGAAAAATAAAGTTAGCTTAGTGATTTTTAATAAGAAGGTCTGTAATATTTAAATCAGTTGAATTAAACATGTACAAAGACATTAAATGCGTGTTTTTTTACTTTAAATCTGCTTGGTCCAAGTATATATATATATATATGTGTATATATATATATATATATATATATATATATATATATATATATATATATATATATATATATATATATATATATATATATATATATATATATATATATATATATATATATATATATATATATATATATATATATATATATATATATATATATATATACATATATATATATATATATATATATATATATATATATATATTTATATATATATATATATATATATATATATATATATATATATATATATTTATCAGTTTTAATGCGTTTGATTGGTTCACAACATCATCAACATAAACTTGAAGAGTCTGAATTGTTTTTTAGCTAACAAAAAGAAAAACTTAAGGTCATAAGGAATGAATAAATAAATAACTTTATTTACAAAATATATAAATAACAAACAAGATATAAAACTAGATTTCTTTAAGGTATAGCCTTTATGAAAAAATATTTTTGTCAAGCTTCAAGAGGAGATCATACATTTAGAAAATACAGGGGGGTATTGCAGAGGTGACTGCGGGATGAGCCACAAGAAAGAACTTGTAAATTATGTGTTTTTTGATCCATACATACATTACATTGTCAACACATTTAATACATCAAACAGTATGGCTGAATCCAAGGCTGAATCCGGATCTCTGGACTATGCGGAAGTGCTGTTGGATTCAGCCATACTGTTTGACGGGCACTTCACATGAACGCGCCTTTTGCGCTTCAAATAGTCCCTACACCAAAAGTCCAAGAGGAGACCTCGTGGAAGACTCCGGACCCCGGGATGTTTGTTTCTCAGCTGATCAAGAAGAGCTGCTCGAAGTGACCGGAGAGAAGAGAGAAGAGGGAAGAGAGCTTTCAGCTTCACTGCTGTTCGCGAGGAAAACGAGTGGCGGAAGGATATAGTAGTCTATACGACGCGGGTGGTGCATGGCACAAGATCACACTTTGAAAAAGCAAAAACACACAAGAGAATCATTTGATCATCAGTCACACACTTGTTGAAGACAGGCTGCACTGAAGATGGTAAGTCAGCGTCTTACAGATTTTTTGTTTCATGTTAAATTTTTAATTCTACCGGATTTATTTGAGGTATCTTGACTAAATTTATCAGCCTCTTAATGTCATGTTTTCATCTCTGTGTGCTTAAACTTTCAAAGACAGAGTTACAGTTACACTATATGCTCTCATTTCTGTTCTGTTTCTGCTCTTTATAGTAAAAGCTGTGAATATAAACATTAAAAAAAATAGAAGATAATTTAGATTCCAGACTTTATCTCCAGTTTATTCTTAATTTGCACTGTCTATTAATTTCGGACAATTGTAAAATGCTTTATTCTAAAACTCTGAGGCCGTCCTAGAACCATATATGCCAAAATATAAATAAATATAAATCACAGGAGGTAAGTGGAATTATACAATATAAGTCCTGTTACATCCCCCTGCTAAATTCCACTTGCAGTCCGATAGAGACAAGAAAAAAAACACAATTCTGACCAGCACCAAACACCAGGTACAAAATACAAGAATATCACAAAAACACATCAACATTTGTCCATCTCCGTCTTCTCACCGCATGTAGAGGTCATGTCACCAAAAATCAGCAGTCACAATACCCAGTAATAGAACTACTCTCCTAAAGAGTTAGTGAAAGAAAAAGTTGGCCAGACCTTTTCAAAACACACAGGGAAAATATGCATGTTACATATCTCACACACCGCAAGACTGCAAAATTCACCTCAACATATCAATGAAAAACAAGACATTTGACCCTGGACATATCAGACACCTTCGCAAAGAGAGAGAGAGAAAAAAACAAACTAAAAATGTCCACCCCTCAGACCTCATAGGGCAGCTTACAAGGCCAAAACTGTCTTCTGCCGCATCATCTCAATAAGCCTCGAAACAGGCTCCAATAGCCTCCCTGCTCTATATCTCACCCTTCCATGAGCTACAGCGGGAGTTAGGGATTGTTACAAGTGAGCATGAGCCAACTCACTCAACTTCCTTGTTCATATCACTGCGCCCATGCTTCACATCGGCGCTCCTTTCGAGCAGTGGCTCATGTGTGCATGTGCAGTTTGTGCCTCTGAAAGTGAAAGAATATCAGTGTTAGTGCTGAATGGACAAAGTCTTTCAGTTTTGGATTTACAAGGGTGCCGAGGGGAAACTAACAAGTGTGTCTGCACAATATGAGTTAAAGTTTGTCCAGAGTTTTTGTCAGTGTTTGTTTAGTTATTTAGTAAATATTTAAATATTCTCCTCGTCCACGCTCTCTCTCTCTCTCTCTCATCATAACTTCTGTTTCAGAGTCGTCTCGCCTTTTTGCTGCTCATCCTGCTGCTGGTGTCAGGAGTTGACACTCCTCTCCTGGAGGAAGGTGTTGGCCCAAACTCGACTGTCCCGGAGTCTCTCAGTGATGTACAGAGGGGCGCATGCGCGTCCTGCCCCCGCTGGACCGTCAAGGACCTGTTCAGGTGCAGGACTGAGGAAGAGGACTGTGCAGAGACAGAGAGACGGTTCAGGTTAGTGAGGGAGGAGGAGCAAAGACTGAACTCAAGTTAGAGTAGAGTTACTCTGATGAAAAATACTCTTAAACAGGAACAGAGTCACAGAGAATCTACTGAAGTTAAAGTGAAGAGAACTTCAATTAGACTGAAGAACTGAGAGACGTTCCTGTGACTCTACTGAAACACAGGAGCGTTTCCTCTGATAGAAACATGACATTATGTCAAAGAAATCAGAAAATCAGTCCTCCTGGTCACCATTAACAGCCCTGAGAGAGATTTAGAAAATATAAACCAATTAAAAGAACAAAAAACATTTTCTAAATATAATAATACAGCTTTTATTCATAAACTACAGAGTGATTTCAAACTAAATAGAAATTTTGAATATGTGAGGTTTTGTACATAAGTACATACATTATATTTAATTAGAATTTAAGACACCAACATTAATATTTTTAACCCAAATTGAAGCTCTGAAATTTATTTAGTAATGTTTAGGGCTGAACCATTTGAGAAAATATTCTTATTGCGATTTTTTTCCCCAATATTGCGATTTACTCTGCAATTATTTTAATGTTCCTCATCTTATGTATTCTTAAACAAACATCAAAAAACATCCAGAAGTGGCTTAAGAAAATTGATTATGGCAGCAAAATTGGGAATTAAATTTTAAATTAAATTTCATAAACTATGTTAAAATTCCAAAATGGTTCTGACAGTGGCAAAAAAAAGATGAATGGGGCAAATAGGCATAAAGTTGTAAAAACTGGGTTAAAAAAGGTAAAAATGGTCCAAAACTGGGAAAAAAGTGTATGAATAGGCATGAAATTGCTAAAGATATCACAATGTCAAAATGTTAAACACTTATTGGGCTAAAAATATTAAATCTTCTGCGATTTGAAAATTGCAACAAGCCATATTACGATTTAATCTAATTTGCAATTAATTGTTCAGCCCTAATGTTTCATAAGACTGTTGCAGAGTCATCATGACAAAAACATTTAATAATATATTTAAAATATTGAAACAATCCTGGTGTACTTTGTATTTTTACAGATTTGTGACCCTTTGTGGTGCTGTGATGTGTTTTCTCTGAACTCAGTGATGTAGAGGGACTGAAACTCGAGGCAGATTCTGATCTTCATCTTTAAAGTTTAGAAATCTGAACCTGAGCGGCCTGATGACATGATGCTGATCCTGTTTTGATTTTGTAAATCACATCTGTACCTGTTTAGAAGATGAATAAACTCTCCTGAAGACTTTTGATTCATTAGTGCTTGTTTGTCTTTGTCATGCAGATGAAGACGTCTTCCTCCAAGGATCCATCCCTCCTCCATCGGGCTGAAGAGACAAAGGAGACGATTTAATTCATAAATCATTCACATGCTCAGGATTTTATAAAATATTATTTTTTACTGAATTGCCAATAAAGCTGAGCTCTGAGTAAAAGTGTGTGTTCATCAGTGTGTGAGTATTATTGGGATAATCACAGGGTTAAACAAGCAAACAAGTTTTCTAGCTCCCATTATCAGAAGAAGAAGCACTCTGGGTCGGAGCTTCAGCTTGACTACACGGAGGTCTGCAGCGTCTCTCTGCTAAAAGCGTGTTTTCTTTTGGAGTAATTCTGACTTCTATCTTCATTTACTCTGTCCCAGTAACACATATACTGATCATTCCACATCTGGACAAATCTCTCAAGTGTTACTTTAATTATAAGACCAAAATTATTTGATTCACTCTTTACTTTATGAGTATGTCCTTTTGAGCAGAAGGCTTAAAAAAGGGGCTGAACAGGAAGTGAACATAGATGGATTCTAATTTTTTGACATTTGTTCATATTCTGACCAGCAGGGACTTCATTTTAGACATTTGCCAAAATACTCAGGCTTACATTTATTTATGATTAAAAATCCAAAGACAAAAGAAACATTCATTTGATTTTCTATTTTTCTTTTTTCTTAGAGCTGCAGCATTCTTAGATCCAGCAGTTTATTTTATTTATTGTTTCCGTGAAGGAAAGTTTTAACTTTTATTTCTTCACGGGGACAAGAGAGGCGAGTTTGTTAAAAAAGAAAAATGTATGACTTTTGTTAAATTCAAAATAAAAAGGAGATGATTCAGACGGAGGTGTCTAAAATGTTTTATATCATCGCTGCAGGTCGAGGTCTTTCAAGACAAAAATGTTTCTTTTTATTTTCTGAGATAAAGAAGAAAACATCAGCATCTGTGAGTAAATAACTCTAAAACTCACTGACTGAGAGTCATAATTATTGGATGTTACTGTTTGTTGTATCATGTAGAGGAGCGTTTTTGTTTCCCTCCTCTTTCCCTCTGCGCTCCTTCTTCTTTATCACGTGCTGCAGGTGGAGCGTCCTGATTGGACGACAGCAAACAGGCGCACCAGACTCGGAGTGGAGGAGACCTGTCGAGTGGCGCTTTGTGATTGGCTGAGAGCTGAAGGCCGGCTTTTTAAGAGTGAGTGCGGAGCAGAAGCCCCGCCCCCTCTTTCCTCACTCCTGACGTGCCCTGCAGCGCAGCTGTCTGAGAACCGTGTGTTTTGTGCGATTTACACTTTGTGTATTTTGTGACTATTTTGTTAAAACTAAGAGAAACAGATAAGAAGCAGTTCGGTATGTAGGGGAGAGTAAAAATTTTCGTTTTCTCCTATTTTTCTGTTAAGGCAGTCACTTTAGGGCCATTTTCTTTAACTTCAGAGGTCAGGTAAAGTTTTTGATTTATAAGAGAGTTTTTGGTGTTTTATTTTTGGCTTTAGTTTGTAAAAGGACAAAAGAACCATCAATGATGTTTAGTGATTGTTGCGCTGGAATCACCTTTGGAGTGATGAAGAAGTGGTCATGTTTATGTTTCCTCCAGTAAATCTGAGGCTTGTCTTGACACATTTCACCTGCTGATGAAGACTTAAAGAGTTTCACTTTGGCTAAAATGTCTCTCAGAACAGAGATTGTGGGTCGTGACCCAAAGTGGATCGTGATGCTTTGCCTGGCCTAAGAAATATGTTAGAAAAAATGCTTTGCTTTACACATCAGGTGGTGATGATTCTCTGTTAGGCTGATTGAAAACTTTTGATTAAATCTGTTTGTTATATTTTCATTATGCAGGCACTCAGCTGAAGATTCACACTTTTCAGATTTTTCTAGACAACTTCTCTGACTTTTTAATTCCATGTTTCTGAAGTGTTTTGTGTGACAGCCTCAACAGCTGCTGATTGAATCTTCTGAACACAGAGCTGTTCAGTCTGCTCCACAGCTCCTCTTATATTTATACTCACACTTAAATTTATACACTCACTTAAACCTTCTGTCCCTGAGAAGCTCTTCATCAGTTCTCCAATATCACCACCTGCTGGACAAAATGGTTCATCATTAAACTGTTTGTTTGTGTTATAACTTTTTACTCTTGCTGAACAAAAATATAAAAAGTTGGCTCTTTGTTAAGATTATCACGAAGGGCAGGGCATGTCAATTTCATCATATTCATCAGAGAAAAATCTCAACTTCTGTACTGGATGCAATTTGTTAGATAAAGGGTCATTCCGCCAAAAGACTGCAATTTGATTGTTGTAACTCACCAAAATTAAACTTCATTTTTCATTCTATTTCAATATAGAATTTAGTAATATACACATTTACTCATTCAAAATGAGTACTGGTCAATCTCAGGCTACTTTATTTCATTTATTGCAACTCTCAACAGTTTATTATCATTGCAATTTTTTCTCTATTGTTACCAAAACTCTAATTTTTAAAAACATGTTTAAAAGAATATCAACCACATACAAAGTTTTCCCTTAGAAAAAGAGTTAATTTAGAAGAAATGGTTGGTTACATGATGAAAACACTAATATTTATGACAAAAAAGACTTCTTTTTTTTGCTGTTACTCTTTATTTGAGTAACAGCAATGAGGATATGAGCAAAGAGTTTTTAGCATAAAATTAGCAATTGTGTGAAATCTAGCCACTTAGCATCTATGCTAGTAGCTTGAGCACATGGAGCACATTCTTAAGATTTAACTGAATATTTTACTTTTGATATCAACAAATGTTTTCTTAGAGATAACTTAGGTAACAGGACTGAGTTTTTAGATTGACCATCTCTAAAACAGCTAATATATCATTAAATTTAAGGAAAAATAAAAGAGATAACTTACTTTTGGTCTTCCCATGACTATCAGAAAACCTAAATGATGTCACCTCCTGTAGAACATGTCACTGGTGGCATGTTCCAAAATTTTAAAGGGGGTAACAGCAATGAGTGAAAACCTGGGGACAGCACTAAAATGTGAATTTTAACCAAAATATAATGACTTTTTTGTAAAACTTTTGTTTTAAAAGTGTAGATAGAATATGGAGTCACACTTAAATGCAAAAGAAAATTTGCTTTGGAAGGATTTTGTTCATGATGCATTGTAGTAAAGTGTAGCGTTTGGCTGTGGGGACAGGCAAGAAATGCTATGTATAAGTGTTATGGATGTCATTTAAAATATTAAAATATATATATGTAATTTCTACAAATATTAATGTGTATGGTGTTTAGTATAATAATAAAATATAATTTGTAATATATTACTACTTGTGTTTAGACATTAAATATACAATAATATGCTAGGGACAGAAATTTCACTCTTTTGGCGGAATCACCTTTTGTATAAAACTAAATGAAGATAAATGGGGAAGGGGCCTCGTATGACTTCGCCTCGGGCCTCCAAATCACTAAAACTGCTCCAGCAAACCACAAAACCTTGTCCAGAGTTTAAACTTCCCTCTTGATCAACCCTCAGCTTTCTTACCGAGCAGCTCATTGGGAAGATCCGATTTGTCCTCCGACATTTCCTCCACCGGGGTGACCGCAGAGGGAGATCCGACGGTGGGGGCAGCAGGAGCGGGTAAAGCCGAGAGGAGAGGCGGCTGGAGGGCGGAGGTCCGACGGAGAAGAACCGACGAGGAGCCGTGAAGGTGTAGTCCCGTTTCTGTCCTCACCTGTCGACAGCCAGCTTACCCAACTGTCCCGGTGTCCTCACTACATGTCTGTGCACGCGCGCACGCAGAGGCTGGACTCACTCTCATCTAAAGGTCAAAGTTGAAGACTGAGAGGTGATCAGAGTCTGAACATGCGGCTGATGATCGGAGTGAGCATGAAAACAAACTTCAGACTCACTTCTGCACTCACACACCTCAGTGACTCCTCCTCCTCCTCCTCCTCCTCCTCCTCCTCTGATTCACAGAAACATCACAGTTTGCTGTTTCTGCTTTAAATGGAAGAACAGCGACACCTCCCGGTCACATGTGTGTACTGCAAGAGCAGCCTCAACACTTGATTATTCTTCACCTCATAACCCAAATACTCCAATCCTGTCATCTTAAAATATCACAAACACAAATATGTGCTCTAAAAAATTAAGTTATCTCAGTGATTTGTTAATAAGAAGATCTGTAATATTTAAATCAGTCGAATTAACCCTTTCATGCATGAATTATTAAATCACAAAGGAATATTTTCTTAAAATCTTTATTTTGACTTTCAGGCAAGTTATAAATCAGGGTCATTTTTTTCAATATTATATTTTGAGGGAGTTATGAATCTCTCCACTACACAAACATGTGTCTGTGACAAACATCTACTAAGAGCAAATCAAAGAAAAGCCAAATCTGACTTATATGTATAACTGTTGATCAATTAAACTATTGACTTGTGAGTTACACCAAATTTATAATAAAAAACACAAAGTTATGTGAAACCTGAACACAGGCATAATACCCAATTTGCCCTTTGTCTGATGGATTTATTGGATTTAGTATGCAGTATCTCAATATGATAAAAATGTGCAAAGATAATATTTTTATGAAACTTTAAGACAAGGCTATAGAAATCTGCCACCTGATATTTTGACCTGGTATTACAGCCAAAAGTACAAATACATCAAATTCTTGTTTTTTTACTTGAAATCTGCTTGGTCCAAGTATATTTTTTTTATCACTTTTTATGTGTGTAATTGGTTCACAACATCATCAACATAAACTTGAATAGTCTGAATTGTTAATTAGCTAATAAAAAAAACTTAAGGTCACAAAGCAAGACTAAATAACTTTATATTACCAAATATATAAATAACAAACAAGATATAAAACTAGATTTCTTTAAGGTAAAGCCTTTATGAAAAAAAGCTTTGCCTTACCTTTTATTGTCAAACTTCAAGAGGAGATCATACATAATAAAATACAGAGGTGTTTATTGCAGAGTTGATTGACGGATGAGTCACAAGAAAGAACTTAGAAATTATGTGATTTTTTTATTACATTTACTGTCTGGGCAATTTTGAAGTAAATTTTTCTTAGCATTAAAAACATACATTATTGCCAATTAAATAAAAATAAATATTTTATAAAAATCCTGAGCTCATTGATGTAAATCATCTCCTTTGTCTCTTCAGCCCGATGGAGGAGGGATGGATCCTTGGAGGAAGACGTCTTCATCTGCATGACAAAGACAAACACGCACTAATAAATCAAAAGTCTTCAGGAGAGTTTATTCATCTTCTTCAACAGGTACAGATGTGATTTACAGAATCAAAACAGGATCAGCATCATGTCATCAGGCCGCTCAGGTTCAGATTTCTAAACTTTAAAGATGAAGATCAGAATCTGCCTCGAGTTTCAGTCCCTCTACATCACTGAGTTCAGAGAAAACACATCACAACACCACAAAGGGTCACAAATCTGTAAAAATACAAAGTACACCGGGATTGTTTCAATATTTTAAAGACGTTATTAAATGTTTTTGTCATGATCACTCTGCAACAGTCTTATGAAACATAACCAGGGCTGAACAATTAATTGCAAATTAGATTAAATCGTAATTTGACTTGTTGCAATTTTCAAATCGCAGAAGGTTCAATATTTTTAGCCCAAAATGTGTTGAACATTTTGACATTGTGATGTAGTTTTAGCAATTTCATGCCTATTCATACACTTTTTTCCCACCTTTGGACAATTTTTGCCTTTTTTTTAACCCCGTTTTTACAACTTTATGCCTATTTTGCCCCCATTCATCCTTTTTGGCCACTGTCAGAACCATTTTGGATATTTTCACATGGTCGTTGAAATTTAATTTCAAATTTAATTCGCAATTTTGCTGCCATAATCAATTTTCTTAAGCCACTTTGGGATTTTTTGCCAATTTTTCCCCATTTTTTTTCAATTTCAAACCTATTTTGCTTCTGATCTTCACTTCTTCGCTTTTTCTCAAATCTTTTATCCTTAGATTAATTTAATGTCATATTGGTTTTACTATAAAACCATCTACTGTATATGTTTGTTTTAGAATACATAAGATGAGGAACATTAAAACAATTGCAGAGTAAATCACAATATTGGGGAAAAAATAGGAATTAGATGATTATCTCAAATTGTTCAGCCCTAAACATCACTAAATTAATTTCAGAGCTTTAATTTTTGACTCAAAATATTAATGTTGTTATCATAAATCCTAATTAAATATAAGATTTGTACTTATAGAGGAAATCTCACATATTCAAAATTTCTATTTATTTTAAAATCACTCTGTAGTTTATGAATAAAAGCTGTATTATTATATTTAGAAAATATTTTTGTTCTTTTAATTGGTTTATATTGTCTAAAACTCTCTCAGGGCTGTTAATGGTGACCAGGAGGACTGATTTTCTGATTTCTTTGACATAATGTCATGTTTCTATCAGAGGAAACGCTCCTGTGTTTCAGTAGAGTCACAGGAACGTCTCTCAGTTCTTCAGTCTAATTGAAGTTCTCTTCACTTTAACTTCAGTAGATTCTCTGTGACTCTGTTCCTGTTTAAGAGTATTTTTCATCAGAGTAACTCTACTCTAACTTCAATCAATCAATCAATCAATCAATCTTTATTTGTATAGCGCCAATTCATAACAAGTGTTATCTCAAGACACTTTACAATAGAGCATAAAGCTCTTCATTTTATGGATACACATATATGCATAGATACATATATACATATAAAATACACATATACATATATATACAAATATATACATCCAACACCCAACATGAATCCATATAGCCAATCATGAATCCCTCCATCATGGCGGCAAGAAAAAACCTTCTGTTAAGCAGCAGGAAATCTTGAATGTGGATCCCAGTCTCATGATGAACAGCAAATCCACACGATGCTGTGATGGGTGTGAGGGCAAAGGAAGGGAAGTAAGAGGAGACAAGTGGACTAAGTAAGAACTAAAGTTAGGGACAGGTCCATGTATCATTGGCCTGTCGCCTGATTCCTTAGAAGTTAGCGTCTTGAGATGCTACATCTCATTTCTGGAGGGTCCTCATGTCTGAATGGTTGTGGTGATCATTTTCTAGAAGTATAATCTTAGATATTCAAACTGAAAATAAGAACTTATGGTAGTGATTTAACTCATGGGTGCCCAGACCACAAGTGCATCCCAACCATATTTGTCTCCTAAGTATATAATGTGTTAAAGGCCTCTTGAGATGTGACATCCCATTTTCAAGAGGGACTTCATGACTATGTGGTAATAAGAAATAGATACTGTAGGTGTAACGATCATGGATATGGAGATCATGCTAATAACTACATGAACAGCTATAATGATAATGAGAATGGAGTGTTCCTAATAGAATGGCCAACTATGTGTGTCATGTTTATAGCTGTAGTTTTGAGGTTTCATGACTCCACAGCAGCAGGCAGTCTCCACCAAGGATCCCAGGCCACCTACAAGACAAGAGCCAGAGACGAGTACAGGAGCAAACAAAAGGGCAAAAGCAGATGTGGAGAGAGAGAGAGAGTGATAGAGCCCATTGTGCCAGACCCTCCCCGGCAGTCTAGGCCTATTACATCTAAACTATGAGTCTAGTTTATGAACTAATTTATTTATTTATTTATTTATAACCTATAAGCTGGTCCCTAACTGAAAGCTTTATCAAAGAGGAATGTTTTAAGTCTAACCTTAAAGGTAGAGAGAGGGTCAGACTCGAACTGTGGTTGGTAAATTGTTCCAGAGAAGAGGAGCCTGATAACTGAAGGCTCTACCTCCCATACTACTTTTGAGATTGATGGCACCACAAGTAGGCCAGCATCTTGGGAGCGTAATGTTCTAGAGGGGTTAGACGGCACTACAAGCTCTTCAAGATAGACTGGTGCCTGTCCACTGAGAGCTTTATAGGTGAGGAGAAGAATCTTGAATTCTATTCTATATTTAATGGGGAGCCAATGCAGAGAAGCTAATACAGGAGTAATGTGGTCTCTTCTCCTAGTTCTAGTCAGTACACGCTGCAGCATTTTGGACCAGCTGAAGCTTAATTTTGCTGGGACAGCCTGAAAGCAGAGAATTACAATAGTCCAATCTGGAGGTAACAAAAGCATGGACTAGCTTTTCAGCATCGCTCTGGGACAGGATAGGCCTGATTTTAGCGATGTTATGAGATGAAAAAAGGCTGTTTTTGAAATTTGCTTTATGTGAGAGTTAAAGGATAAATCCTGATCAAATAGCACTCCTAGATTTCTAACAGTTGTGCTTGGTGCCAGGGTAATGCCATCTATGGCAGTTAAATCACTAGAAAAGGATTCTCTAAGGTGTCGAGGGCCCAGCACAATAATCTCTGTCTTGTCTGAGTTAAGAAGAAGAAAATTTCTGGCTATCCAGGTTCTGATGTCCTTTAAACAGGCATCTAGTTTATCTAAGTGGTTTGTCTCACCTGGCTTTAAAGATACATAGAGCTGTGTGTCATCAGCGTAACAGTGAAAATTAACAGAGTATTTCCTCATGATATTACCAAGGGGAAGCATATATATAGAGAAGAGAATTGGACCTAGCACTGAACCTTGAGGAACCCTCAGAACTTACTTTATTGTACACAGAAGATTTGTTGTTCACGGTACAAACTGATATCTATTAGATAAGTAGGACTTAAACCAGTTTAAGGCAGTCCCTGTAATCCCAAGTAACATCTCCAATCTCTGTATAAGAACATCATGATCAATGGTGTCGAAAAGCTGCACTAAGATCTAACAAAACAAGAACAGAGAGCAGTCCTTCATCTGAAGCTGAAAGTAGATCATTGGTTACTTTAACTAGAGCAGTCTCTGTGCTGTGATGAGCTCTAAATCCTGACTGAAAGTCCTCAAGCAGGCTATTGTCTTGAAGGAAGTCACCTAGCTGATCAGCTACCACTTTCTCCAGGATCTTTGAGGCAAATGGAAGGTTAGAAATAGGCCTATAGTTAGCTAATGTTCCTGAATCAAGGTTAGGTTTTTTAAGGATGGGTTTGATTACTGCTGTTTTAAAAGACTGTGGTACGTAGCCTGTTGATAGAGATATATTTACTGTCTCCAGCAACAATGGACAAACTAGAGGAAAGACCTCCTTAAACAACTTAGTTGGGATTGGGTCTAAAAGGCAGGTTGATGATTTAGAGGAAGAGACGAGAGAATTTAGCTCCTGAAGGCTGATCGCAGAGAGACTGTCTAACTCAGGTCTGACTTCTACTACATTTAAAGGTAGGGCAGGTTCGGCTGGAGATAAAGAGTTGCTAATTTTATCTCTAATTTTCAGAATTTTATCATTGAAAAAGTTCATAAAGTCCTCACAGCCCAGGGCTAGAGGAATCACAGGCTCAATAGAGCTCTGACTCTGTGTCAGCCTGGCTACAGTGCTGAAGAGATATCTAGGGTTGTTTCTATTTTCTTCAATTAGTGAAGAGTAGTAGGCAGCTCGAGCATGTTTTAAGGCTCTCATGTAGTTAATATGACTCTCTCGCCAAAGTATACGTGACTCTTCCCTTTTATCAGAGCGCCACATTCTCTAATTTACGGGTTGTTTGTTTAAGTGTACGAAGTTTCTGAGTTAAACCAAGGAGCTGTCCTCTGACGCTTAATACGCTTTTTGTCTCAGTGGGGCAATTGAGTCCAAAGTGGATCTTAGTAGACTGGCTGAGTCATCAACAAGCTGATCCAGCTGAGTTGAGCTAAAGCTAATATCACAGTTATCAGTTGGCCAATTTATTGAGCTTAGGGCAGTAGGAATGGCCTCTGTGAATTTAGCCACTGCACCACTGGACAGATTTCTACTGCTCACAGTTTTGCTGCAAAACACAGAATCTTCCAGGAGGATGCTAAAAGTCACTAAGAAGTGGTCGGATAAAAATGGATTCTCTGGAAAAACTTTCACTTCATTGATATTGAGGCCATATGCTAAAACCAAATCAAGAGTGTGATTAAAATGATGGGTAGCTTCATTAACAGACTGAATAAAGCCAACTGAGTCTATTAATGACATAAAAGCTGAGCTAAGACTATCACTCTCTTTGTCCACATGGATATTAAAATCACCTACAATGACTATTTTATCAGAGCTTAGGACCAAGTTTGATATGTACTCAGAGAATTCTGATAAGAATTCAGAGTATGGGCCTGGAGGACGGTAAATTATCACAAATAGGACTGTCTGGCCAGTTTTTGAATCAGTATGAGATAAATTTAGAGTAAGGCTTTCAAAAGAAGTATATTTAGCCTTTGGTCTGTGATTGATTTGGAGACAGGAATGATAAATAGCTGTTACACCACCACCACGGCCTGTGTCACGTGGTATATGAATATTTGAATGACTGGGGGAGTGGACTCATTTAAACTGACATATTCCTCTTCTCGTAGCTATGTCTCAGTTAGACAGAATAAATCAATCTGATTTTCTGTTATAAGGTCGCTCACCAGTAAAGATTTGGACCTGAGAGATCTAATATTTAAGAGACCACATCTAATTCTCTGATGTTTTAAAGCCACTACATTTGAAGGTTTTATTTTATCAGATTTCTGTGGTTGACACCTTTTTTATTTGTTTTTGTGTTAATATCTAGGTGAGCTTTGGGTCGGGTACTGACACAGTCTCTATGGAATAATGTTTATCACTATTACAAAAGCCATAGCAGCTATCTAAGGATGAACACAACTGTCATAACAGTAATGGCAGGGAAACTGTCTTAGAGCAAGCGCAGAGGAGCGTGGAGGACTGCAGCTCTGCAACATGGTCTCATCTCTGAGAGGTCATAAGTGTGACTCTGCCATGTTTTTGATAGGAGAGATGCACCAGCCAGAGTAGGATGGATGCCATCTCTGCCTATCAGGCCAGGTTTTCTCCAGAAGGTTGACCAATTGTCAATGAAGCCCACATCATTTGCTGGACACCACCTCGATAGCCAGCGGTTGAATGATGACATGCGGCTATACATATCATCACTGGTCAGATTGGGCAAGGGCCAGAGAAAATTACGGAGTCCGACATTTCTTTGCAAAAGAGCACACTGATTCAATGTTTAATTTAGTTACTTCCGACTGGCGACGCCGAGTCATTCGTGCCGACATGGAGGACTATTCTAGCAAACTTACGCTTTACTCTTTTGCCAGCAACTTCAAATTTGCCTCAATGTCGCCCGCTCTGGCCCCTGGGATACACCTCACTATGCCCGCTGACTTCGCTATCTTCACGCTTTCTGACTATGGAGTCGCCAATTATCAGTGTTTGTTCCTGTGGGCGGGTTACCACCATCACTGAGGGGAGAAAACCTGTTGGAAACGTGAACCGGATGGTGGGGTACCGAGTGGGTCTTCGACTTACGGCTATGCTTGCCACGGATAGTGACCCAGCCATTACTAGCCGGGGGGGAGGCTAAGCTAACGCTAGCGCTAGCGCGGCCTGCACCGCTAGCTACGTCCTGCCTGCTCGCTATGGCTACGTAAGTGGATTTTGGTTCGGCGCAGAACCGCTTCTCCTAACTTGAGTTCAGTCTTTGCTCCCCCTCCCTCACTAACCTGAAGTCTCTCTATCTGCACAGTCCTCGTCCTCAGTCCTGCACCTGAACAGGTCCATGACGGTCCAGCGGGGACAGGACGCGCATGCGCCCCTCGGTCCATCACTGAGAGACTCCGGGACAGTCGAGTTCGGACCAACACCTTCCTCCAGGAGAGGAGTGTGAACTCCTGACACCAGCAGCAGGATGAGCAGCAAAAGGGCGAGACGTCTCTGAAACAGAAGTAATGAAGAGAGAGAGGCCTGTTTAGAGATATTTAGTCAATAATAGAACTAACACTGAAAAAAGATCTGGTCAGACTTCATTTAGGCCTCTCACTGTGGAGCCTTTTTTCCTTCACATTCTGCAGACTGACTTCAGTTAGTTTCCCCTCAGCAGTCCTGATAGTGGTGCTGATTGATATTTTCAGTCAGACAAACAGGCCACGGCGCTGATGCAGTCGGCCGACTAATTTTGTCAGCTGCGTGGCCACGATCGCGGTGGCTTGTGGTTGTCCGACTGTGGGCGGCTGCTGATTGATATTCTCAGTGCGTTTTCAGTGGCTGCTGCTGTCGCCGTGTACAGTGTGCTGGCCTTTCGGAAGCTTTCCTGGTTTCCGACGACCAGCACGCCCCTGCCCCTTTTAAATCATGTTTTCAATTTCATCTAGCGGGCCAGATATAATGGGAGACGGGCCAATTTTGGCCCGCGGGCCGATAGTCCTCGGCCGCTGGTGTCGGGACTTTTTGAAGCACAAAAGGCACATCATGTAAAGTGCAAAGTGCCACACAAAAGTATTCCCCCGCATGGCATTGAGCGCAGTCATATTTGTCACCACATCTGGCGGATCTCCAGATACTTTTCTTCAATGCTGACACACAGCAGCTCTGTTTCAGTGTTATTACGCTGTTTTTAAAACGATGAAACACATTTTAACCCTGTAGGCCTGATGAAAATTATATCATATTTGATACTTTTATAATACCTCGATCTATTCAATATGATCAACAAATTACAAACAAAAGAAAAAAATCTGAATACAATCAAATGATAAAAATGTCCTCAAATGGATTATTAATGCCAAAAACACCAAATGAAACAAATGAGATACGAAAAATCTTTATTGAAATCTATAATTGAATTATGTTGAATTTATGGAAATTTTGATTTTTGTAGGATTTTAGCAGAAAGTAAAATAAAAATTTAATCTCCAAAAAATTATAATTTTCTGGCTATAATCTACGGCCTTGGTCCTTAGAGGGTTGGAAACGTTCATGCGCTCTCATAAACACAGGAGAAAGTGTAGTGTTCATCTCTGCTGACTGTGCCTTGGCAAAAAAGAAAACTCACTAACTTTCACAACTTTCCCCTTAGTCATGATCTCTCTTCATACCTCTGACACGACAAAGAAGGATGACACGAGAATCTCAACAGTTAGTAAACCCTGTTTTACTGACAGGGGCCATGCAAGACAGGAACTGTCATGTCAGAGTTAGCTATAAGCTAATTTACATTTTAATATTATCAATATTTTAAACAAAAAAACATACTTGCACAAGCACACCAAAACAAAAGAACTGTATAAAAATAAAAACATACTCATAAACAAGGGCACTTATTAGTGAGCATCACATATGTACAAAAGTTATAAGATGACTTCAACTTTTATGTCAAACAGTTTTACAAGAAACATCAAACTGAGAAAACATAAATAAATAAATGAACAGCAGCTGAACAGAGATTTAGAGCACCGACCACAAAGTTCAACCAGAGACAAAACTTCAGAGAGGATGATTTAGTAAAAAAAAAGAAAAAAGAAAGAAAGAAAATAATTTTTCCAGATGTGTCAGACAATCGATTTGTAATTTTCAATAGTCCAGCTACTTCAACATTAAAACTGGCATTCGCTCTTATAAAGAAGGTGGTTAAAAGTAAAATATCACACTTTGCAGGCTGTGTGTGATTAACCTTTTTTTACAGTGGTGTTTTTCCCACGTTTTCAAAAAAAGATTTATCCGATGGCTTTATAGTGCAAACCAATAGACTATTACAAAAGCCCAAAGTACACAAAAATAACTTATTGAGTTGAAATCATTTGCTGTGACCCCTTAAGTTCAAAATCCCATCTGTTCACACAACCACAGGGAGATTAAACTTCAGAGATGCAGAATAATTTAGCAAAAACAGAACAATTAAGATATATTTTAACTTTTTACATCATCAAAATAACTTAACAGACATGACTTACCATGTTAAGTGCGACCAGTTTTCTCCAAAGTACAGTCAACTTCACAGAGCATTACATTTTTTAGAGGGTTGAGCAAATATTCTGGCGGAGTTATCAGCCAATCACAGTGACCATAAGTCCGCTGACTGAACAGAGAGTAGAGCATGATTGGACAATCCAGTTCAAAACCTCGTGTTTTATGCTTGCTTTCGTTTTCTTTTATCTTTTTATTCTTGGTTCCTTAAAGGTACTGTGAGGAGAATCTATTACTGGCAACGTAAAAGACTCTGCTACCCATGAGCCAGAATATTATCAAGTTCAAAAAATGTGAATGGGTTTTAGTTGGAGTTAGAAAAATATATTTCTTTTCAGTGATTTCCTGCAGCTGTAAATGCAGCCCCTGAAACTACTGGGTCTGTTTTACAGAAATCCACCTGTCAGCCAACATTCAACCAGGAAAATAAATGTATTTAAGTCAGTGCTGGACAACATGACAGACCAGAGAGAAACAGCCAAGATAGACTCGAAAGGACTTGAAACTGAAACTAAAGGACTCAGGACATGAGTTTGGACTTGACTGTCTTGTCTGGAAACTTGGTCCCACCTCTGGCTACAGATAATTTATCACTAAAAGAATTAAAGTTTGCTGAAAAATTCATTGTGTTATTGATGTATAACATTAGCTAACACAGCAGGAGAGGTAACACAGCAACAACAACAACAAATTCTCCAGTAAAAATTAAGAGACATATTTCATGACAGAAGTTGTCAGTCTCATTTCTTATGTAGCAGAATGTGACAATGTTTAGATAGATACTTTATTATACAGTCATACTGTCCTGTAATTCTGCTTCATGTTTCTCACAGAATGCATCAGATTGATGCTTTTAAATATGAAATATTCAAAATTCTCTTCTGTGGGAGCATGCCCCCGGACCCCCCTAGGAGTCACAGTCTTCTGACCTTTCTCACCACAGACCCATTTTCATGCTTGTATGTTGCAGTTCAGCAGTAGAACTGAAAAAACTGAACTGAAAAAAACGAGGCAAGCATATAGAGAGATTTTTTTTTCTATGAGGGTTCGGGCTCAGCCCCCAATGCCCTCAGTCTCAAGAAACGCTCCTGATTGTGCATATAAGCATTCATTTAGGCTGAAAATATAATATCAGAGATTAGAACATGACTGACTGGACAGTAAGGATGCTGCTTTTGATAATAGATGCTGTAAACTGAAAAACAGTCATAAAACTGTTGTATAAAATTGTTGTAAAATTTACAACAACCTTTTTACAGTGAAAGAATCCAAAGAAAAGTGATTCAAAATCATAGAAAAGAAACATACAGCATGAAAAACTAAACACACTGAACCTGTTTTTAGACAGACTGACTGATTTCTGGAGGAAAATGGTCTTTAAACAGCGGCTCATCAACACGTACATGTGCACATAAACAGTATATTTTTGTTTCTGGAGTAACAACGCCCTTTATAATGTGCACCAAAAACACAAAAACATACCTTTGACTTTGTGTTTTGGATTTTTAATTTGAAATGCACACATCTGGAAAGCAGCTAAAGCGGGGAAAAAAATAACATCCAAGAATAAATGTTTAATTCTCCCTTATATTCAGTCACTGTTTTGATTGACACAACTATTTTCATATAACAAGGCAGAAAAAAGTGAACATTACTGAGGCTGGGAACAGTGCATGGAGAGCTAAATGAGGTACTCTAAACAGTCGTGTAGACTTGTGCATTCTTCAGGTGTGACTCCTTTTTTATTTCCTTTAAATTAGCAGTAATTCTTTGCATTTGCTTCCTGAGACAGAGAGAGATAGACACCTCCCGAAGCAGAGAGGTCACTATGAGGTATGAATTTCTGCACCTGATGCTGCACTACCTCCATCTTTGTGCACTATATGTTTATGGACAGCTTGTGGGGACCTGATTGCAAATAGGTCAAAAAGAATAAAAAATAAAGTTGATTCAGGTTAAATATACTACAGCTCCTGAGGTAAAGACAGCACTGCAGGTTACTTGATTTGAGGTATGTAAAAAGAAAAAACTAAAAATAAAATTCTAAAACACAAAATCAAAAAAAAGACAACAAAATGGCAACAAGCAAACAAAATGTCCTAAAGATAAAACTTTTCAAGTTCAGTTGTGACTACGCCTGTCAGTGGGTTTTGGCTGAGCTGATTGTGTTTAGCATGTTCATAATGATTGATGAGAGTGTGTGTAACTGTTTGTAAAGGTGTGTGTGTGTGTGTCTGGTGTGTGTTTGGGCACGTGTTCATTGAATATTCTCGGGCTCTGTGTTCATGATTGGACAGCCAAGAGGTTGACAGGGTTGATGAGGTATTTGTTGTGCAACAGTTTGTTTTTTTTTCTTATCGGTTTCTCGTTGTAAGCTGTTTTTTCTTGCTGGGCCCCCCCGGTGGGAGAAGGGCCTGAGGAGCGGGTACAGCCGAGGGCCCAGAGGTAAGGGGACCCCTTTGGGGCCGCCTCGGCCGAGCTGGGTCCCTTGGACAAGGCGGAGGGGCTGAGGGTCTGAGCCAGGGGTGCAGAAAAGCCAAAGCTCGACACAGCGGGCCCCAGGGCCCCTCCAGACTTATGAGCAAACAGAGTGGGACAGAGACAGGTAGCATAAGTTAAGAAGCACCTTTAAGGTGGGTGGTGTGGCCTCGAAATACTTCATGGAAGACTGCAAAAACAATACAAGGTACGGATCTTAAATCATGAGACTGTTCTATTTAGAATAAACCACCTGGTTCAGTCAGACTGAAGGATCATCATGGAGGTTTGGAGTTTACACACAACTGCTGAAAGTTTTCAATTAGGGCCTTTTTTAACCCTTTCATGCATGAATTTATTAAATCACATGGGAATGATATTTTTTATATGTGATTTTGCTTTTAAACAAGCTAAAAATGATGTGCAGTTTTTTAATATGTTATATTTTGAGTGAGTTAATGATTAATAATTCAATGGAAATTAATATAAAAAATTAATATAGATCAGCAACCACATATTTGTTAAAACATTTACTAAACGTATGCAAAATATAAATTATATTTTATATTGCAATTTAATGAAATTAACATTTGACATAAAATAAATAAAAAATACGAAATCAGGTGAAATCTGAATACAGGCATAATACACATAATATACTTTTTACTGCATAATGTCCTCTAGAGACTAATATTTGCTCACAGATTAAAAAAAATCTGCATCAAAGTGTTCCTTACGCCTCATTGAATTAGAGTAAAACTCTTTGAGAACAGAAGAATTCAAGACTTTATCCTGAGGGATGTGGTGCATATCCATCTTTGTTGGACATTTCGGATTTATAATGGAATATCTCAAAATGAACAAAAAGACACAAAGATCATATTTTTATGAAACTTGAGGATGTAGTTTACCTGATAGTTGGGACATGGTTAGCCTAACTGGTCCAAAATATAAAATTAATAGCTATCCACTCTAGGTGACACTGTGCATGGAAGGGTTAATTCACTGCTAGCTACTGACTGAAGTGCATGTGATTTTACTATGGTATTGGAACATGATCAGCTCAAATGTTCAGAAATGCGTTAACTAAATAAATGAAATCAAACAAAACAGTCCCTGAATCTTTTCACTTACTAACTGAGGTGTGTGGGGATCACTGCTTGTCACAAGAGTGTGTTTGAGCAGCATCAGACAAGATTTTTATGGAGGCAGAGAGCATGCCTCAGTCAAATGCATTTAATTAAGAATAAGTTTGCTCATGTTGAAAAATGTTCAAATGATCATGCACATTTTCAGATACACTTCATGTCTTATACATCTATCTTAAGCCTTCATTTCATCATGTACGTTTTTTCTTTCCTTCATCATTTACGCCTGCTGTTTCTCCCTCACTGTCTCTAATCAGTGTCTTCAGTGCTATTGAAGTACAATGTCTTATACCATGGCATGATAATAAAACTACAGAGTTCATCGCTAAGTCAAATGTACATGCTCTTAATTGTTGATATTTTTGGTGAAGTTACTCTCAGGTTCGGGCTAAATTTAAAATAAAATTTTAAAGGAGCTATGAGGAGAATCTATTACCGGCGACAAAAAGACTCTGCTACCCATGAGCACGCACGGCGACTGTCGTAATGCTGCGTTCCAGTAACCTCGAACTGGGAGTGACGCTATCTCCGACTTATCGGCGTTCAGTTGAAGTCAGAAAAAAACATGCCAATCTAACAGGCTATTGTTAGCTGTTGTTAGCACGCCCTGCGTTGTTGTATGACAAATATGATTATCACTATGGCAGCATTTTTGTCAATATAAGTCTAACAATACTATGTATACAGCTGATCTAGAGCGACACACCCCAGTCAGAAGTGCAAATAAATTGATTATTACAGGAGCTAAATAACTGTTCACACTGGGGGCATCCATCTTCGATTGTCAACTCGGGGATGACGAGGTTTCACCGAGTTCCCAGGATGACATTCTGACTTTGGGGGATGTTCCAGTTGCAGTTTTCTACTCGAAACCCGGAAATTCCTACTTCTGCCTACAACTGGAACGCACCAAAAGACCCAAGCCAAAGCATGCGTTTGTTGTGATGCTAATGAATGCAGCTCGGACCTTCATCAGAACTCTGCATTGCTTTACAACTTATTTTTTCAAAAAATTACAGGATGCAAAGCGAAGAGGTAATGTATCTCTTTCTAGTTACGTAGCGGTAGTTTTTGATGTGTGACAACAAGCGATTTTTGGAAAACTTGGTATTGTAGTTTTTGTAGCCAGCTATATATGCCTACTTAAAGCCTGGTGCTCTAAGACGTGTCTGAATAATATAAATTTGATCTAGTTTTAATTGCCTTGTTCCTGAAGCTGAGTATCCAGGCCAGTCCAGTTATGTCCGACCCGCCCGTGAAGCTAAGGAATAGCATTTACAGATAACCTATTTTGATGCTATAAAACTCATCTTAGAGTGTGTATTTCCATCAGGCATATATCTAAAAGTGAGACTTTTTTGTAATACTGATAAACTCTTCACAGTCCCTTTAAACACTGGAACAAACAGATCTGTGCTTTTTTCTAACATCGTCTATCCCGCCTGACAAAGTGACCGACACGTGAACTCTCAGCTGCAGCAGGAGAACAGGGAGCTCTGAGCATTGTACTTTTATAAATCACATCTCTTACAAACTGATGTTGATATTTTCAGCAGATATATTTCTGTTCTTTTGGACGGGCTGAGTCCAGACAAAACAAGCATAAAAAAAGTCTCTCTGTGCAAAAAGTATCAAGCCCTTAATTGAAAATTACTGATATTATAAAATCAAATCGCTGCATTTAGCAGAATACTTTTAATACTTTACAGCTTCCGTAATGTTTTAATTACCTGTGCTTTTCCTTATATTAAACATTTGGAAGTCCCTCTGTTTCATACAGCATGAAAAACTAAACACACTGAACCTGTTTTTAGACAGACTGACTGATTTCTGGAGGAAAATGGCCTTTAAACAGCAGCTCATTAACATGTACATGTGCACAGAAACAGTGTATTTGTATGTTCCTGGCAGGGTCGTAGCCAGGATTTTGGAATAGTCGAGGTACATGATGGGCGCAAGAAGAGCCTAAAAAAAATGTCTTTTTTTTTTTTTTTTTATTGAATTATTTTTTTTTAGGCTACAGACTCTCTGTGCTCCACCTTAACTTTCCTATTCTCTCTTCCATCCTCCTTGGTTTCATGTTCCTCTTTGTCAATTGCTTTCTTTTTCTTTGCCAAAAATGCATCCAGGGTTTCTGTTTTAATCTCTTGGAATGTTTGCCCTGCTTTCTATGACTTGTTTCCTGTGGAATAGGAATATTCAAACTGAGGTGAAAACAAGGCACGGTCACGTGACTCGAGGTCCTCGAGAGGCATGCTCGGCCAGTTACGGAAACGTATTACTGCCACCCTATATAAATAAAACTTGATCAGTAACACTTTATATCGTGTTATGTTTATTGTTAAAACAATATGTAACATGAAATATTTCACGTTATAACGTGTTATATTGTATAAACGTGATAATTATATTGTATAAATGTGATAATATTGTATAAACATGATTATTATATTGTAAAAACGTGATAATTTAATACAATATAAATATCACATTATTATAATAAAATTATCACGTTTATACAATATAAATGTATGAAACGTTTCATGTTCTTACAATAAAGATTATCAGATTATAACGTGAAAATATATTGTTCTAACAATAAACATAACACGTTA
Organism: Scarus forsteni; assembly: GCA_036419115.1. NCBI lineage: Eukaryota > Metazoa > Chordata > Actinopteri > Labriformes > Labridae > Scarus > Scarus forsteni. Next base: position 565,709 of record JAZDUH010000203.1, on the reverse strand, counting down.
TAACGTGTTACTAATCAATTTTTATTTCTATAGGGTGACATTGATACGCGTCCGTAGCCAGCTGATGAGTCAGGCGCTCTTATCTAAAAATATAATATGTAGTCACGTAGATGTAGATGGGTGGGGATGAGGTCTACAAAGTACTAAAAATAAAAAGACTAGTTTTTGAACGTGGTTTGGAACATTGTCAAGCGCGTCACAGGGCGCATTTGCGGGAACGTGCATCAGCTGATCAAACAGCTATTCACCGGAACACGCACACAAACACAAACAGAACACAAAGCCCATGGATGGTTACCACATTTTACAATTAACAAGCACGTTTCACAGAGAGGTTTAAAGTTTTTATGTCATCATGTGGTTGGATGACTCTGCCAAAGGGCTAAATTAATCAGCCTCTCGATGAAGTTTTAATCTCTCTGTGGTTGAACTTGTGAGAAGAGATGGGATTTTGAACTTAAGGGGTCACAGCAAATAATTTCAACTCAATAAGTTATTTTTGTGTACTTTGGGCTTTTGTAATAGTCTATTGGTTTGCACAGTAAAGCCATCGGAGAACTTTTATTTGAAATCATGGAAAAATAACAATGTAAAAGAAGATAATCACACACAGCCCGCAAAGTCTGATATTTTACTTTTGACCTTCTTTATAAGAGCGAATGTCATTTTTAATGTTGAAATAGCTGGACGAGGATGGACGGTCTGTGGGTCAGTATGTGACCGGGGGGATTGAGGCTGAATTGTTGCAGCCTCTGGAGCATGGATGTATTATAAGAAAGAAACAGGAAATGATTATAAAACAAGAATGATGACCCCCTCTACCTTAAAGTACAGCTCTTACTTTAGAAAAAAGCTTTTGATTTGATTTAAATTCTTTTTATATACTGAACTGTGTGAATTCATATGTAGCTTAAAGACAATAATTACTGTAATAACTGTACTGTTGCAGACTACTGACACCAAACTCAAACTAATGATCTAACATTTCCTCTCGCTTATACAACAGCTATACAACAGAAGCTATATCAACATGACTATAAAAACTTTAATAACTGTACTGTTGTTGACAGTAGAAACACCAAACCCAGCCTGATGATCCAGCATCTCTTAGTTAATACTACAGTACTTATTTAAAATATACAGGTTTTAAGGTAATTTAGCCTATGTATTTTTTTCATTATTGACATAAATTCATTCACAGGCAATGACAACTATAACAACTTTGCTGTTGTTGACTGTAGTGGCACCAAAACCAAATAACATATCCCTTGCAGTTTATTCTGCAGTTCTGATTTTAATAGAAATAGTTTCTAATTTAATCTATAACTATCACTTTTTTAAATAATGACTGTAAAAACTGTAATTACTGTAGTGTTGTTGACTGAAGTGGCACCAAACTCAGCCTGGTGATCAAACTGCAATTACAATATCGATCGATAGATAAGTAAAAGACATGTTTGATCACCAGGCTGGGTTTGGTGTTCTTACAGTCAACAACAGTTAAGTTACCACAGTTCTGATATTCATTACCTATTTATGAATCTACTTTTCTATATAAAAGCCATATGATTGAACTTAAACATATTTATCTCGCGTAGAGCTGTATTATAAACTAGAAGATATTTCTGATCATCAGGCTGACTTTGGTGCCACTACAGTCAACAACAGTAAAGTTATTGCAGTTTTTAAAGTCATTAATAAATACACAGTACAGAATGTCAATAATAACAATTAGAAAAAAAACAAATGACATTAAAACTAATTCTTAAATAACCTAGATCTTAAGAAACTATGACATGTACTAAACAACCTATGGTCATTCATGTGTGCTGTGATTATGAAGACATTATTTGTCCTTATGGTTAAGTTACTGAATTTCCATTTACACTATTACTCCAATGTGGTAATTTGCCATCGGTCTCTAAACTGCCGAGCCAGCCATCACTGCAGCTCGCTGAGACAAAGTGAAGCTTTCTGGCTCAAAAGAGGCGCGTTTGGATGAAAACGAGGTTGTAGCTCACAGTCTTTGTCACACTGATTAAAATTAAGAGTCGGGTTTGGAACTACGTTGATTAATTGACACGAAATATGAGTTTATATCAAATTTTCGAGTTTATAAAGTGGCAAATTTTAAACTTTGTAAAGTCACAAATGTACGACTTTTTAAGTCATAAATTTGTGACTTTATAAACTCAAAAATTTCGAGTTTTTCTCGAAAGTTTTCGAGTTTTCATTTATTTATTTTTTATTTCTTCAAGTGGCCCTAATATGCCATCGTAAAAATGCATGACGTAGTCAAGTAATGGATTCTCACGCTTAAAGTTTTTCTTTGGAAATTTTACCCACAATGACACTCCTTCACCAAAAATCAACTCCGGTGAGGAGGGGGGTTATCTGTCAGGGGGTTTTGGATTTCGGAAATGGGCAAACATGTCCAAGTGTCATACGAGGATTAAAAAGTTTATTCTGAGTGAGTTCTGCTTCTTTATTTTGTTTAGAATTGAACTAAAATCAGTTGCTCCTTCATAGTAAACAATGATCTAACGGGTCTCCACAGGAGCTGCTCCAGATCTGCTTTAGGACCCTGAAGACATGGAGCTCCAAACTCCTCTCAGTTTTGTTTAAACCACTAAAGCTCAGACGGCCTTATGGTCCGGTGATTCTGTTACCGGAGATATTGGTCCCCTTATGCTCAGTAAAAAGTTTAGTCAAGTGTACCACCAGTAGGCCTATACTTATTTTAGACTTAAACTGGGGCAGTACTTGATGTCTACTTTTAATAAACTATATTTTTCATATTTAGGAATAGAATTAAGTATTCTTGGCTTATAGTGAAAAGTATGAAGACAAGTCTAAGCCTAAGTGCATTAATACTTCGACTTACACTGTAGAGACAGTAAGAAAAAGCAGTGGTCAGCGGTGCTGCTTTGGCGGAGAGGTTGGCGGCCATGTGCGTCCCGCGTGCTTCAGCCGGTCCGGGCTCGGGTCCAGCCTGTGGCAGAGTCAATTTAATGTCTTTATTCCTCATCTTAACAGTCACTGTTTTGCTTACCACTACTCTGTTGTCTTACATACTTCTTCCTGATGTTGTATTACATTTTATGGAAACAATAAAACAACAATATGTTGTTAGTTTCGGTTTCTGTGGATGAAATGAGGGTTTTCTTGATGAAGAGTCCTCCGCGATCATCCGGACCGGATGGTCCATCACACCCTCTCCTCTGAGCGCCTACTGTGTGGCAGCAGCCCCTGGTAGGCCTATCATTCATGGAGTCGACTGGTGTAGATCTGTATTCATTTCAGTGGAGCACTGAAACTAAAACAATATACAAACATATATCAGCTTCACGGTTATCAAAGTTGACCAAAACTATAGGCTATCAAAACTCACATAAACAACATTAACACCAAGACCAATTAATTAACATTAAGTCAAATTAACCCTTGTGGACGGTTGGGGTTGAAAACAGCCACTTTGAGTAAAAATTTCTCAGTTATTTGACCATAACTTTTCTTGTATTGCAGCAAATTGAATGAATTTTGGGCAGAAAGCTTATTTTTACATACATTATGTAAATACGATTTCAAATTTTTCAAAAGGTCAAAAGATCACTGTGGACAAATTTACTGTACACTCGTACTGTTATGGCTGTTTTCAGCCACTATACTTTTAACTGCCCTAAAACATATCAAATCAATTTTTTCTTTACTTTGTCGCTTATATATCTTCATTACTTCTGACCTGCTCAAAACTACCAAGCATCTGAAAGTAATAAAACATTTAACTTTTTAATTGCCATTCAAAGAAATATGGGATGGATGATGGGAAGGGTACGGCATCAAGTGACCTATTTTTCAATATAAAACATGATCAGAGACAGAAGATTTTTACGTGGCATTATAGTCTTAGATATGTCAAAAATTAGTAGCATCATTGATGTTTAATCATTTTTCATTTATTTTGTAATATCAGTTTTTTTCAAAAAGTTAGGCAGGTACTGTGATGGCTATTTCCAGACAATATACTTTTAACTGCTCTAAAAACATATCAGATCAATATTTTTTCTACTTTTTTTTGCTTAAATTTCCTAATCCACTTCTGCCCTGCTCAAAACAACCAACCATTTAACAAAAAATAAAAAATGTAACCCTTTGAGGACTGTTTCAAAATAAAAGGTCTCTTATCATGGAAGGGGTAAAACACGAATCACCCATGTTCAATATAAAAAAAATATAAAGAAGTTTTATGTGCCTTTAATGTGTTAAGATTTGTAATTTATTTTTCAATGTTTGGTAGTTTTGGGCAGGGCAGAAGTGGATTAAGAGATTTATGTGAAAAAAGTAGAAAAAATATCGATCTGATATGTTTTTAGAGCAGTCAAAAAAGGTTAAAAACAGCCTTAACAGTAGCAGTGTAACTTTTTGCTTTAAATCTGATGCTACACAAGAAATAAAAAGACATAAAGTCAATGATGTCACTAATCTTTGACATATCCAAGACCATGATACCTCGTAAAAAATGTCCGGTCTCTGATGACTTTTTATATGGAAAATAGGTCATTGTGTGTTTAACCCTCCCATAATCAGCGGCGTTCTCTCTGTTAAATTGCCCTTAAGGTGTTAAGATTTGTAATTTATTTTTCAATGCTTGGTAGTTTGAGCAGGGCAGAAGTGGATTAAGAGATTTATGTGAAAAAAGTAGAAAAAAATATTGATCTGATATGTTTTTAGAGCAGTCAAAAAAGTTAGTGGCTGAAAACAGCCATAACAGTTCCTGTGTATAGTATACTCTAACAGCACACAAGGGTTGATACAAAGAAAAACGCCACCAGATGCCACATACCTCGCTTCGCCCACTAAGACAGAAAAATCCTCACGTGTTGAGTTTTTACGCAGCTGGACCGACGTTGAACCAAACTGCACTCAGTGACAAGCCAAAGTTATATCCATATGACAAAAGTTTTACAGTGAACTACCAAACAACTACAAACTTACTTTAAGCTGATCTTTATTACCAATCATTTCCTCCTCGTTTCCTGTCGCGTGAAAGCAAAGCGGGGCGTGACAAACCCCGTCTGACGTCACTTTACTAAGATTTCAGGGTCAACCCCGGACCCTGAATAGGACCTGAAGAGCGCTTCTGTAGTTTCTTACACACTGATTTATGCTCAATCTGGGAGGTTTTGCTAACCCACTATAAAGATCATGCATCATGATTTTTTCTGCAGTTTGGAGAAAACTGGTCACACTTAACATGGTCAGTCAAGACTGTACATTTACTTTGATTACGTAAATTTTAAAATATATCTTATTTCTGTTATATTTTTTGACTAAATTAATCAGCATCATTATGAAGTTTTGATCTATATGGGAGCACTAAATGTCTGTTCAGCTGCTGTTCATTTGTGTTTGCTCAGACTGCTGTTCCTTGTAACACTGTTTGACAAAAGAATGATATATATATATATATACTCAACAAAAATATAAACGCAACACTTTTGTTTTTGCTCCCATTTTTCATGAGATGGACTCAAAGATCTAAAAATCATTCCAGATACACAATATTACCATTTCTCTCAAATGCTGTTCACAAATCTGTCTAAATGTGTGATAGTGAGCACTTCTGCTTTGCTGAGATAATCCATCCCACCTCACAGGTGTGCCACATCAAGATGCTGATCTGACATCATGATTAGTGCACAGGTGTACCTTAGACTGTCCACAATAAAAGGCCACTCTGAAATGTGCAGTTTTGTCTCACAGCAAAATGCCACAGATGTCGCAAGCATTGAGGGAGCGTGCAATTGGCATGCTGACAGCAGGAATGTCAACCAGATCTGTTGCTCGTGCATTGAATGTTCATTTCTCCACCATAAGCCGTCTCCAAAGGCGTTTCAGAGAATATGACAGTACATCCAACCGGCCTCACAACCGCAGACCACGTGTAACCACCCTCATCGGGGTCTTAACCTGACTCCAGATCGTTGCCGTAACAGACTTGAGTGGGCAAATGCTCACATTCGATGGCATCTGGCACGTTGGAGAGGTGTTCTCTTCACGGATGAATCTCGGTTTACAGTGTTCAGGGCAGATGGCAGACAGCGTGTGTGGCGTCATGTGGGTGAGTGCTTTGCTGATGTCAATGTTGTGGATCGAGTGGCTCATGGTGGTGGTGGGGTTATGGTATGGGCAGGCATCTGTTATGGACGAAGAACACAGGTGCATTTTATTGATGGCATTTGAATGCACAGATACCGTGATGAGATCTTGAGGCCCATTGTTGTGCCATACATACATGAACATCACCTCATGTTTCAGCAAGATAATGCACGGCCCCATGTTGCAAGGATCTGTACACAATTCTTGGAAGCTGAAAATGTCCCAGTTCTTGCATGGCCAGCATACTCACCGGACATGTCACCAATTGAGCATGTTTGGGATGTGCTTGACCGGCGTATACGACAGCGTGTACCAGTTCCCACTAATATCCAGTAACTTTGCACAGCCATTGAAGAGGAGTGGACCAACATTCCACAGGCCACAATTGACAATCTGATGAACTCTATGTGAAGAAGATGTGTTGCACTGCATGAGGCAAATGCTGGTCACACCAGATACTGACTGGTTCTGAGTCCCCAGACCCCCAATAAAGCAAAAAACTGCACATTTCAGAGTGGCCTTTTATTGTGGACAGTATAAGGTACACCTGTGCACTAATCATGATGTCAGATCAGCATCTTGATGTGGCACACCTGTGAGGTGGGATGGATTATCTCAGCAAAGCAGAAGTGCTCACTATCACACATTTAGACAGATTTGTGAACAGCATTTGAGAGAAATGGTAATATTGTGTATCTGGAATGATTTTTAGATCTTTGAGTCCATCTCATGAAAAATGGGAGCAAAAACAAAATGTGTGTGTGTGTGTGTAGACTTCTATATGCAGGGGCAAAGATGGGATTTTTTATTAAGGGATAACTTTCTGTCAGCAAATTATTTCTACTCGATAAGTTATTTTTGTGTTATTTGGACTTTTGTTATATCTATTGGTTTGTATTTTAAAGCCATTGGAGAACTTTTATTTGAAATCATGGATAAACAACAACGTACAAAAGAAGTTAATCACACACAGCCTGCAAAGTGTGATATTTTACTTTTAACCTTCTTTATAAGAGCAAATGCCATTTTTAATGTCCAAATAGCTGAACTACTGAAAATTACAAATGGATTGTCTGACACATCTGGAAAAGTCAGCAGGAAACAGACGAGGATAGACTACAAACAGTCATTTGTTCTTTGACCTCACCCAAAATTTCAGAGCAGTTCTTGCTTCCAGTCCACAACAGGCCTGGAACCACCAGAGGCTGGCCTACTCACCGCCAGACATCCAGGGGGCATCCATTGTTCCTCCTGTTCTTCTTCTAGTGCGATGGCCTCCATTTTGATCTCATCAAAGGTAACCCGAGGCGTTTTTCTCACTTGTCTTCGTAACTCCTGGCGGATGGGGCCCTCCCTCAAGCCCATGATGAACTGGTCTCTAAGAAGAACATCTCCTTGCTCCAAGCCCATGGCATCTTTTTGTCTCAACCTAAAAAACAGCTCACGAAGACGTAAGGAAAAGGACCTAAGTGACTGGTTAGGTCCCTGTCTACAGTTGAAAAACGGGGTTCTTAAGGTGGAGGCCTGTGTGTTATCACCATATAGTTCAGAGTACATCAAAAATTTTGTCTGGGTGATTTCTATCTGCTCTTTCTAGAGTCAATATTTCCCGTTTGGCCTCTCCTTCTAATGAACTTAAAACAAAATCAGCTTTCTGAGAGTCTCTAAATGGCTGAAAAGTCAGCAATGTCTCCATCTGGCATTTCCTTTCTGCAAACTTAACATCAGATCCAGCCCCACTAAATTTCGGCATGAAAGGTCCCCCCATAAAAAAAGGCATCATCATATGTTGCCTTGTGGCTTGTGATTCGTCGTCTGACATGCTTGATGAACAGTTGCCCAACCCAATGGACAATCCTGCCAAACAACGCCAAATTTGTCACGGGGTAAAACCCCTTTACTGTGTAAACCCAGTCCAAATGGGGAGCACTCTGTTCAACAACCAGACTGGTAGGGGTGTGCAAAATGTGCAGTTTATTAAAAACACCAACTAGATGAAACAAATTAGAAGGTGGTCTTGAATAAAAGTCCTTTAAAAACAACTGTCCACTCTTCTTTCCAGAGGTCCAGGGGGAAGCAGGGTCCAGAGGGCGGTGCAGAGCCTAGGTACAGAGAGTTTCGTTTAGCATGGAGTTGGTGCCCTTTTGTGCTAACAGTCCTAGATTACGCCTATAGAGTTCATCAGCTCTGGGTCATCAAGAAAATAATGATAAAAACAGTTTAAAACCACACACACTACAAAAATAAAACACCTATTTAAAATAACACGACCCAGGCTGTAGCTCCGCCAAATAAAAACAGGCTTGTGACAGCTGATGATGAAGACTTAAGGAAAGGTAGGCTACTTAGCTGCCAGGAGATATGAAGCACACTTCCACCTCTCCATTCACAAAGCCTCCTCTCCTGTCGCTGTCTGTCCACGTCCTCCCCTGAAGCACCGTGTCTGTTGGTCCCGCTGCTGGCGCCACCGAAGCGCGTCGTCTCGGGTCTGCCAGTCCCGCTGCTGGTGCCGCTGAAGCACCGTCGTTTCAGGTCTGCCGGTCCCGCCGAAGCACGTCGTCTCAGGTCTGCTGGTCCCGCTGCTGGTGCCGCCGAAGCACCGTCGTTTCAGGTCTGCCGGTCCCGCCGAAGCACGTCGTCTCAGGTCTGCTGGTCCCGCTGCTGGTGCCGCTGAAGCACCGTCGTTTCGGGTCTGCCAGTCCCGCCGTAGCACGTCGTCTCGGGTCTGCTGGTCCCGCTGCTGGTGCCGCCGAAGCACCGGCGTCTCAGGTCTGCTGGTCCCGCTGCTGGTGCCGCCGAAGCACGTCGTCTCAGGTCTGCTGGTCCCGCTGCTGGTGCCGCCGAAGCACGTCGTCTCGGGTCTGCTGGTCCCGCTGCTGGTGCCGCCGAAGCACCGGCGTCTCAGGTCTGCTGGTCCCGCTGCTGGTGCCGCCGAAGCACGTCGTCTCGGGTCTGCTGGTCCCGCTGCTGGTGCCGCCGAAGCACCGGCGTCTCAGGTCTGCTGGTCCCGCTGCTGGTGCCGCCAAAGCACCGTGCTGGTCTGCCGGTCCCGCCGAAGCACGTCGACTCAGGTCTGCTGGTCCCGCTGCTGGTGCCGCCGAAGCACGTCGTCTCGGGTCTGCTGGTCCCGCTGTTGGTGCAGCCGAAGCACCGCCGTCTCAGGCCTGCTGGTCCCGCTGCTGACGAAACACCGTTGTCTCGCTCTGCTGCTCTGCTCCTCACACTCCGCCACTGTGGCGTCTCCTGCTCCCTCTGCGCACCTGCACCCACTCACCCCAATCACACCTGAAGGAAAGCCCACGCCTCTTATAACTGCTCCGTTCAGCGCCACCAGGTGTTTTAATCATGCATTCTGCTGTGCAGCAGGAGAGTAGGGGGTAATCACCATGCAGTGAAAATGGTCACACACACACACACACACACACACACACACACCCTGTGACAATTTAAAAAAAAAATTTTTTAACTAAATTTATCAGCCTCTCTCTGAAGTTTTGTCTCTGGTTGAACTTTGTGGTCGGTGCTCTAAATCTCTGTTCAGCTGCTGTTCATTTATTTATTTATGTTTTCTCAGTTAGATGTTTCTTGTAAAACTGTTTGACATAAAAGTTGAAGTTATCTTACTACTTTTGTACATATGTGATGCTCACTAATAAGTGCCCCCATTTATGAGTATGTTTTTATTTTTATACAGTTCTTTTGTTTTGGTGTGCTTGTGCAAGTACGTTTTTTTGTTTAAAATATTGATAATATTAAAATGTAAATTAGCTTATAGCTAACTCTGACATGACAGTTCCTGTCTTGCATGGCCCCTGTCAGTAAAACAGGGTTTACTAATGTGTGACGTGTAGTGACAGTTTCAGCCGGTTGGTGGCACTGTTGAGGTTCAGCTTCGTCTTCACTCTCGTGTCATCCTTCTTTGTTATGTCAGAGGTATGAAGTGAGATCATGACGAAGGGGGAAGTTCTTCAGAAAGTTTGTGAGTTTTTTTCTGTGGTATTTTTTTTTTACCAAGGTACAGTCGGCTAAGATGAACACTACAGTTACTCCTGTGTTTATGAGACCGCAGGAATGTTTCCAACCCTTTAAGGACCAAAACCGTAGATTATAGCCAGAAAATTATAATTTTTTTGGAGATTAAATTTTTGATTTCACTTTCTGCGAAAATCCTTCAAAATTAAAATGTCCATTAAATTCAACATATAGATTTTCGTATCTCATTCATTAGGTGTTTTTGGCATCTGATAATCAATTTGAGAACATTTTATTATCATTTATCTGATTGTATTCAGATCTTTTTTTGTAATTTCTTGATCATATTGAATAGATCGAGGTATTATAAAAGTATGTATCAAATATGATACAATTTGCATTATAGGGTTAAAATCACGGAGGGACTGAAGGCCGAGGGGCCAAAAGCACCTCCACACAGAAACAGGGGCGTAGATTGTACATAATAAAGTACAAAAATATCAAATACAGGAGGATTCTTACTGTTGATTGAAGGATGAACCACAAACAGGAAGTGGCCGTAGAACTGATGTGATTTATTTTGGACATTTATTGCTTGAACTATTTTGAGGTTCATTTCTCTTTACATTAAAACATTGGAGTGTATTATTCATTTATTTGTACTTTATTCATTTGAAAGTAAGAATAATAATAATATATAGTGGGTGCATTTGATGATGCGCAAGGTTACCTAAAATAACAAAAAGTGCATAAAACAGGTTAAAACAGACAATATCACACAAAGACAGTGAAGATCAGAGGGAGTAGGAGAGCTGAACAGATGAGTTTGTGTGTGTTTACAGAGGGGTAAGGACTCAGTGATGAGGAGGTCAGGGGGGAGAGAGCGGCTGATGAAGAGGTGAGCAGAGGGACAGACAGATGGACAGAAGAGGATGGGAGGGTTTGGACAGGTACAGAGATGTGAATGAGGTCAGAAAGGTATGGAGGGGCCCGGCTGTGGACTTTGTGTTGGATGACAAAATCATGATGTAAACCTTTGTGCTCATTTCTGTTCCACTCATGTGCAGATGCTTTCTGATTTAAAGTCAAAGACATCAGAGAATCTGGAGCAAAGTTCATCCGGATTTAAAGACAGAAGGTTTTTGTTCACCAGCCAAAAGCTCAACACTGACTTTTAGATTAGAGGAGGGTTTGGATTGGTCGTAATCATTTTGTTTTTTGTGTCTTAAATAATTACGCAAACGGTGATCATCATGTAATTGTCTGTGAGCAAATGTTGGGATAAAAGTCATAGAAATATTTGTGGCTGCTGAAACAAGATCAGATGAGATCACCTCTTCAGCTTCAATACAGTTTGCCCCCAGGAGAAATCACACAAGACAATCATTTGATCATTAGTCACACACTTGCTGAAGACAGGCTGCACTGACGATGGTGAGTCAGCCTCTGTACATAGATAGATACAGTCATGGAAAAAATTATTAGACTATCCTTGTTTTCTTCAATTTCTTGTTAATTTTAATGCCTGGCTCAACTAAAGGTACATTTGTTTGGACAATTATAATGATAACAACAAAAATAGCTCATGAGAGTTTAATTTAAGAACTAAGAACTATTCATTTTCCATGGTTTTCCTGATAATAACCAAAATTACTTAAATTCTTACATCAATAGCTATGGCATTGTACCCCCAAAAACACTACTTTTAAGCATTCCATGTTTTCTTTTCTGTTTGCTTTAAACACATGATACACACAAGAGTTAATACTTGATTGCATAACCATTGTTTTTGATGACTGCAGCCATGCGTCTTGGCATGCTCTCCACCAGCTTCTGACATTGTTCTGCTGTCACAGCAGCCCATTCCTGTTGGACAAATTCAAACAAATTTTCTTTGTTTTTGGGCTTGTGGTTCTCCATTTTGAGTTTGATGATTTTCCACAGGTTTTCAATTGGATTAAGATCTGGTGATTGAGCAGGCCAAGGCATGGTGCGAATGTTGTGGTTCTCCATCCAGGTTTAACTGACCTTGCCGTGTGGCAAGGGGCATTGTCTTGTTGGAAAATCCAGTCATTCGAGGCAGGAAAGAGTTATCAGCTGATGGAAGAAGACTGTTTTCAAGGGTAGTCCTGTACATGACCTGGTTCATTCGGCCTTCACACAATTGCATTTGCCCTGTTCCACTCAGACTGAAACAACCCCAGATCATGACTGATCCACCCCCATGTTTTACTGTAGGGGCAAGACAGTCTGGGTTGTAAGCTTCTCCAGGCTTCCTCCTAACCAGTAAGTTGGCTGGAGTGGGCATCAATTCAAAAATGGATTCATCACTGAAGAGAACCTTAGCCCAATCATCAACAGTCCAATCCTTGTGGTCTCGAGCAAAGAGTAACCGGGCCTTCCTCTGCCTTTCATTGATGAAGGGCTTCTTGCGTGCTCTGTGTGACTTCAAACCAGCTTCAACAAGTCGGTTTTGAACTGTCCTTGCTGAACAAGTCACATTTCTCGACAGTGCCCACTCATTTTTAAGGTCCCTGGAGGTCTGACGACGATTCCTGACACAGGAACGGATGAGTGCACGGTCATCTCGTGGGGTAGAAAGACGTTTCCTGCCACGGCCAGGTAGCAATTTGGTAGTGCCATGTTCAGCTTGTTTTTTTTGTTGTAATGAACAGCTGTCTTGGAGATCTTCAGTTTTTTCGCTACCTGTCTCTCACTCATGCCAATTTCCAGCAGTGCCAAGATGGCTGCCTTTGTGGCTTCACATAATTCTTTTGTTTTAGGCATTATGTGAGAGCTGACAACTTCTGAGTTGTGCTACGGCTTGAATGTAAGCAGGAAACCACTCTAGGCCTTTGCATGTGCAGTGCTGCTTGTGACATGAAATGGCCTCTTATATACCCTGGGAATCAATTAAGCTTAAGAATGTCAAATAGGACATAAAGTATTATGTGACCAGCTGCATTTTTTGTTGTGTTCATTGTATTATACGTTTAGTGGTACCAGATATTAGAATGAACAAGAAATTGAAGAAAACAAGGGTGGTCTAATAATTTTTTCCATGACTGTAGATAGATAGATAGATAGATAGATAGATAGATAGATAGATAGATATTATCATGTTAAAGTATTAAATCTGTCGGATTTATTTTGATATTTTAACCCTTTAAGACCCACCATTATGCAAGTCCGCCTGGACATATTTTTACATTTTTACATGCTGTAGTGTCATTTTTTGGAATATTTTTATTTATCTTACATCAATATGACCCTGATATCCCAAATTTTAATAATATGTATTGATTTTTGTCTTAACTACTACAATAAATAACTTAAATTAATGAAAACTCTTAAAAAAATGAAAATCGTTCGTGTTATTTTCTAATATATTTCAAAATACAGAAACTGCATAGCTTTATCCCTCAAAATTTTAAATGTAAAAAACTTGCACAATATTTTTATGAACCACAGGAAATTTATTTGGAGTCTGTATATCACTTGCATTTTCAGATATAGTCAATTTTGTAACCTGTAAAAAAGCGAATATCAACAACAGTGCACAGTTGGGAAAGAGACAACTTCAAAACAAACATTAGTAAAATCTAATTTCTGAGTGCCATAAATTTATGAACACATATATTTTATGTAATAAACAATTTTCATTCATAAAAAGTGAATTTGAAAATAAAATAAAATAAAGTTTTAATTTAGGATGGAGGAACACATTAATTCAATTTTCTATCAAACAACATATGTGATTAGACAAAAATATATTGACACAAGGCAAAGTTTGTATAAAGACAAGATAAGCATCAAAACAAACATTAGTAAAATCTAATTTCTGAGTGTCATATGTTTATGAACACATTTATTTTATGTAACAAACCATTTTCATTTATAAAAAGTGCATTTATAAATAAAATAAAGTTTTAACCTTAGAATAGAGGAACACATTCGTTCAAATTTCTTTCAAACAACATATGTGATTAGACAAAAATATATTGACAAAGGGAAAAATTTGTATAAAGACAAGATAAACATCAAAACAAACATTAGGAAAATCAAATTTCTATATGGGAAAGATATTTATGAACACATATTTTATATACAAGATCATTTTCATTCATAAAAAGTGCATTTGAAAATAATACAAAAGTTTTAACTTTAGAATAGAGGTACACATTCATTCAAATTTCTTTCAAACAACATATGTGATTAAAAAAAATATATTGACACAAGGTAAAATTTGTATAAAGAAAATATGAACATCTTGTCTTTATACAAGATATTCATAAAGACATGATGTCTTGGCGACTTCCTCTCCTGTTGATCATTCTCTCCTTCTCATCCTCTGTTCTCTCCTCTTCATCCTCTATGCTCTCCTCATCCTTTTTTCTCTCCTCCTCATCCTCTGTTCTCTCCTCCTCATCCTCTTCCACAACACTGTCAACACTGCACACAGAAAAAGTTACAGTGCACGTCAGATATGTGTAGCACATAACTTGTAAGAATGATGCGTATTTGACGCAGAATACTCTCGGCGGCGTTACATAAATATTTTCTTTACTTTTTCAAACTTTGAACACACAACTTTTCATAAATATAAACTTACATGTCATTGGAGCTATCAATTCCTTCGATGAGGTAGGCTTCATCCCCGCTGGTGGCAGAATCTGGGTCCAGATGAGCACTCAGATTCTTTATCCGGCGCTGTTATAAGATCAGTAGCTTCGCGCAACCTACAGTTTTACGCGACCAGATTTTTGCGGCTCCATCACTGTGTATGTGTGGAAGTGTGTCACAGTGTGTGTGATGGATGTCTGGGGTGTGTGTGTGTCTGTGGGTGAGTTTGGGTTACGTGTCTGAATGTTTTGAAAAAGTACAAAAGGCGGAAGTAAATACTCGCAGAGTCCGAGGAAAGAACCAATCAATACGTTCTGTTGTTGGGGGCGGGAGTGAGCATGGAGAGGGAGGTGGGGGGATAGGGTAATACTTGGGGTCGAGTGATACGTAAGGATCATAGAGGGAGCTGATTTGACAGGTCATTACCACAACGTGATGACGTTTATTTCAATGTAGGAAGTGCTGAAAATACTCGCAGTCTCGGTCAGAAGCGCTCGTAACGAGCAACAGAGCGCTCAATACGAGCGCTTTTTGCATATTTTTACAAACCCATCACTTAAAATAAAATGCGCCCTGAGACATGATGAATGTATTACATGTTAGTGTAATTTCTCAGATTTAAAATGCAAAAAGAATGATCGGTCTATCTTATCTGGTTTTAAATCTACAGCCAATCAAAAATGGGTGTGCAAAACGTAGCGCCGACGCTACGCTGGGTTTTAAGGGGTTAACTAAATAAAATTACTAAATTTAGATTTCAGACTTTATCTCCGAAGTTTATTCATAATTTGCACTGTCCATTAATTTTCGGACTATTGTAATACACTTTATTCTAAAGCTCTGATTTTATCAGTTTAACTTCACTTAGGTGCAGACTAATAAGTGAACTGACCTGTAATGATGAACGGCAGAATTTCAGACATTTTTTATTACTGTTTGATATAAAGCTGCATTTTACGACCTCAGGTTGGTTTTTACTCACAGGGATGCAGATTTGCTGCAGACTCAAATCCAAACTCTGATCTCTTTATTTCAGAACTGCAGCGAAACTCCTCCAGAATTAAAAAATCAGTCAGAACAAACATGTAATGAAATCTGTGTAATTCAACACCGATTTCTACGCAGTGCAAATATTAAATCAAATTACAAACTAGACCTTAATAGTTTCTTCAAAGGTTTTGTTCACTAACACACATCATTTTATCTTTTCTATTTATTTATTGAATGTTAATTACTATTAAACATACATTTTGATATTGAGTAATCTTAAACCATTTCAAGCAGGACTGTTACTATTACTACTTCAATTATAAATGAATGGAAATCACCTATTGATTTATCAAATACGTTTTTAATCCACACAGTTTGTCATTTTTAATTTTGCTTTAATCACTTTTGCTTCATCATTTAACGTTTGGTACTTTTGTGACATAACTTCACCACCTATTTATTTTTCTTGCTCTTAACTAGAACAAAAAATGACATATTTCAATTACATAAGACATTTAAAGTAATTAAATGTTTATATTTAAAAATATATATTCCAAGACAGTGTACTAATATTCTGTTTTTCATTCTTATAAAATGGGTCAGTCCGCCAAAAGAGTGAAATTTGCTTGTTGAAACTTTTCAAAATTAAACTTCATTTTTCATTCAATTTCAATATAGAATTTAGTAATATACATATTTACTCATTGAAAATGAGTACTTGTCAATCTCAGGCTACTTTATTTCATTTATTGCAACTTTCAACCATTTATTATCATTGCAATTCTTTTCTCTGCTGTTACCAAAACTCAAATGCCATTTTAAAACCATGAATAAGTAAAATTATAATAAGAATATCAACCACATACAATTTTTTCCCTGAGAAAAAGAGTTAATTTAGAAGAAATGGTTGGTTACATGATGAAAACACTAACATTGATCACAAAAAATCAACTTTTTTTTGCTGTTACTCTTTATTTGAGTAACAGCAATGAGGGTAACAGCAATGAGTTTTTAGCATAAAATTAGCAATTGTGTGAAATCTAGCCACTTAGCATATATGCTAGTAGCATGATCACATGGAGCACATTCTTAAGATTTTACTTTTGATATCAGCAACTGTTTTCTTAGAGATAACTAGGTAACAGGACTGAGTTTTTAGATTGACCATCTCTAAAACAGCTAATATATCATTAAATTTAAGGGAAAATAAAAGAGATAACTTACTTTTGGTCTTCCCATGACTAGTAGAAGACCTAAATGATGTCACCTCCTGCAGAACATGTCACTGGTGAATGTTACAGAATTTTAAAGAGGGGAATGTGTTTGGGTAACAAACACCTGGTTTGGTTTCAATATTGATGTATATGTATGCTCTGTATTTCCCCCTTAGAGAAAACCTTTCCTCTGCACCCAGTTCATGCACTACTTTTCTCTGTTTCTCCCTCATTATCAGAAGTTTCTCATCAAGACTTTTGAAGCACCTTAATAGAAATGCTTCAAACAAAAAGGTACATCCCACAGGAAGCTCATTTTTAATTACGTGCAGTATACAACGTCATAAAACCACCGCGCCATTGTACGACCTCAGGTTGGTTATAACACAGTGATGCAGATTTTTGCACCATTATGAACTTCTTCATTTTCTCAGTGCAGAAGGGGACAGACTCAACTCGAAACTGGTCTGGTTTCCTTTTGGGGCTCAAGTTTTGTTTTGTTTTATTTGTCCGTATGTATTTATATTTGTCTGTTGTCATGTGTAGCTATGTCATTAAAAAAAGAGACAGAAAAAGAGAAAAAGAGCAGTGGCTCAGGTGCGCATGTGCAGTTTGGGATGTTTTTGCCTCTGAAAGTGAAAGAATATCAGTGTTGGTGCTGCATGGACGGAGCAAACGGACAAAGACTGGTTCAGTTTTGGATTTACAAGGATGCTGAGGGGAAACTAACAAGTCTGTCTGCAGGGTATGAAGACAAAAGGCTCCACAATGAGAGGAATAAATAAAGCTTGAACAGATTTTGTCAGTGTTTGTTTTATTATTTAATAAATATTTAAATATCTCTTCATCCATGCTCTCTCTCTCTTCATAACTTCTGTTTCAGAGTCGTCTCAC
The DNA here is from genome assembly GCA_036419115.1 of Scarus forsteni. Classification (NCBI taxonomy): domain Eukaryota; kingdom Metazoa; phylum Chordata; class Actinopteri; order Labriformes; family Labridae; genus Scarus; species Scarus forsteni. The sequence continues at coordinate 547,857 of JAZDUH010000203.1, read as the reverse complement.
CTTTTTGCTGCTCATCCTGCTGCTGGTGTTAGGAGTTCACACTCCTCTCCTGGAGGAAGGTGTTGGTCCAAACTCGACTGTCCCGGAGTCTCTTAGTGACGCACCGAGGGGCGCATGTGCGTCCTGTCCCCGCTGGACCGTCATGGACCCGTTCAGGTGCAGGACTGAGGAAGAGGACTGTGCAGGCAGAGAGACGGTTCAGGTTAGTGAGGGAGGGGGAGCAAAGACTGAAAGAACAAAAACATTTCTAAATATAATAATACAGGGTTAATTCACAAACTACAGAGTGATTTTCCAACAAAATAGAAATTTGGATATGTGAGGTTTCATCCAAAAGAGCAAATGTTATATTTAATCATGATTTATGACGCCAACATTTTTTTTTTTCTACTTTCCCCTTGTCTGCATTATCTTTACAGCTGAGCACTGTGTCTGGTGGCAGTGTTGGAAAGACTAATGCAATTTTTTTTCTAGCAGTGAGGGATATGTGATTATATATATGATTCACTGCTAAAGCGACCATCACCAGCCCTCCCTACTCCATCATATAAAACTTTATTTAACCCCTGATGTGAGCTGAAGGGGAGGGCCATGCCACACCACAGTGTGAAAGTAGGGGAAATAATGACAGACAAGACAAGACAAGACAAGACAAGACAAGACAAGACAAGACAAGACAAGACAACTGGGAGAAGAACAAACAGGTATTGTAACGAGTTTAAGACAGTTCAAGTGCTGTGCTGATGTAAGTCCACTGAAAGTATTTGGTGTGTATGAAGAGGGTGGCTCATGTGTAGAGTGGGGGTGGGGGGGTGGAGTGGGATGAAGACCCTGGTTCGGGTAGTGGAGGTGGAGGGGAGGTTAGGATAAAGACCCTGGTTTGGGTAGTGGATGTGGGAGGGGGGTAGGGAAGGGATAAAGACCCTGGTTCGGGTAGTGGGTTAGGACAGGGAGGGTTGGAACGGGATGAAGACCCTGGTTCGGATAGTGGGTGTGGGAGTGGGGATAGGAAAGGGATGAAGACCCTGGTTCGGGTAGTGGATGAGGGAAGGGAACCAGGGACACCAGAAATGTGGGGTCTTGATAGTAGGGGTGGTGTGAGCCTACATGAATAAGAGATGGAGTGGCATGCATCCCAGGATGTGAGAAGACGTGTAAGAGTACCCAACTCATGTCTCTTAGTTAGTCTCGACAGGAGCTTGAGTATCTGTACATGCATGCATGTGAGGTGGTCACCGAATACCCGAGTAGTTGCCCAAACCCAGGGAAAACACGGCCATGGGCGCCCCCCGGGCCACCAGGGCAACCGAGACCCCCACACAGTCCCCAAACTACCAGGCCCAGGGACAGCCCCAGGACCCAAGGGGGCACAGACCCGCCCCCCCCCGCCGACACCAAAGACAGCACCCAGGGCCCTGAGCGGCAGCCCCTCCGCAGACAGCACCCGACCTCCCCGACCACCCGCCCACCCGGCCCCAAGCCTTCCCCCCCCCCAGCACCCAGCCACCCCCACCCCCCCCCGGCCGGCCCGGGGCCCCCAGCCACCCAGCCGCCAGACCCCCCGGGCCAGACCCCCCCCCCCAGGGGGAGCCACGAACCACAGCTAGGTCAGGTGGGGTCGAAGTCGCCGCCCGCCCCCCAGGAAAACCGAGGCCATGAGAAGCACCGGAGACCGCTGCCCAAGCGCCAGAAAGAGGCCCTGCGGCCACCCGCACAGGACAGCAACCCCGAGGCAGCCCACCATGCCGAGGCAGCCCACCATGCCGAGGCCCCCAGTGAGCAACAGGCCGAAGGACCCTGCACCACAGCCCACCAAGGGACACATGCCCCAGCGAGGCCCACCCGCCCCCCAGGGCCCCCACCCACAGCCACCGGAGCCCAGCCGCACCTTGAAAGCTGCCGGCACCACCCATCCCCCCGCAAAGTCATAGCCAGCGAAGCCCGACCCCCACAGCCGCACCAAGCCTATGCTAGTGACAAACCCTATATCACCAACCCCCCCCCTCGTTGTTCTGCAATTTGCTCCCAGACAAGATACATTATCCCTACACCGTGATTAAGTGCAGCTAAGTATGATGTGGTGCATTAAAACTGGGGACAAACAGGTCGAGTGGGGGTCCACCAACCCCTCCTCTCTCTGCCTGGCCCAGAAAAGTGGATGTTGTGTTGCATTAAAAAACAAAGGATAGGTGGGGCAGGCAAGAGGGGAACAGAGAGCGGCCACAGCCTAAAACAGATTGCGCCCACCCTCCAAATTCAGTCTGAAATTCAGGAATGAAGATCTGAGAGCAGAGAGCAGGCCGCACTGAGGGACTGAAGGTCAAGGGTCAAAAGCACCTCCACACAGACATGAAACATGTCAGCAGAGTCCAAATGAGGGCAGCGCAGGAGAATTCACAATTATATATAAAAATAGATTTATAGAGCAGTAAACAAAATTTTTAGACTAACAAACATGAATTAGAGATTTATCAATTTATCAATTTAAACAGAAATGAAAATTATATAGGCCTACTAACTCAAAAAGTTTTTACTGGATTAAAAAAAATGAATTATTTGACAATTGATCAAGTATAAGTTAAAAAAACTTGAACAATATGGTGATCGCATACTTCCATACTCAAAAACTTAAAAGTACCTGGGTGATGTACTGAAATTGGCCAGAATTTTGAGTATGCAGATTCACTTCTTAGTGTATTCATTTGATTAGTCATGCACTACAATTTTATAATATCCTAGAATTACAATTCTTTATGTGGGGACTTTAAGCAGATATGAGATTAAAATGCGATTAATTAGATTAATTATAAATCCGGTAATTAATTTGATTAATTTTTTTAATCGCCTGACAGCATTAATTTTTATATTGTTGTGTTTACTATAAAATCATTGGCAGTTGTTTCATCAGGGCCTCTGGATATTTTTAAGTCCTTGTTAGAAGTTTGTTACAGTACCTGATTTCAGGAATGCTTTCACGCCCTGCAACAAAAACACAAGATGTACTGTCCATGTAGAAATATAGTCATGCTGCACATCAAATTAAAAATAAAATTTCCAGCTACACCACCATATAAGCCATTTTACACACACAAAAGACAACGCGCACACCAAGCAAATGAATGATCAAATAACAAATGATTTTGTAAGAACAAAACAAGTAAAACAAAGAGTCAAAAACTGCCTCTGATAAGCAGAAGATAAAAACTGTTGTAATCGGGTGTAAAGAACACCAAAAGTGACATAAAAGTGAAATCTTAAGTTTGGAATATCAGAAATTTCTCCAGACCACTCTGTAGTAAAACCTCTCTAACTTTGCTCTGCATCACTTTATCAGACTCAAACTAGGGAGAAGTAATGTTCACATATTTTCACATTCATTCACAGAGTTCTAAAACTACAACTGCATCATTTCAAAGAGATATTCACAATGACAACTTACTTTTCTTTAGGCGAGGATGGTATTTTTTAATTATTCTGACTTCAGTCTACATTTACTCTGTCCCACATATACTGATAATTCCACATCTGGACAAATCTCTCAAGTTTCACTTTATTATAACACCAACATTATTTGATACATTCTTTACTTTATTAGTGTGTCATTTTGAGCAAAAGGCTTAAAAGGGTCTGGACAGGTTAAAATGGAAAACTGAACATCAGATGGATTCTATTTTTTTTTAACATTTGTTCATATTTGGACCAGCAGGGACTTCATTTTAGACATTTACCCAAACAGTCACTATTACATTTATTTATGATTAAAAGTACAAAAAGAGAAAGGAAACATTCATTTCATTTTCTATTTTCTTTTATAGAGCTGCAGCATTCTTAAATCCAGCAGTTTAATTATTATCTATTGTCTCTGTGGAGGCGAGTTGTTAAAAAAGACAAATTCTGTCGTTTGCAAAAACTAAAAAAGAAAAAAATAAAAATAAAAAGGAGATGATTCAGACGGAGGTGTCTCAAATGTTTTATATCATCGCTGCAGGTCGAGGTCTTTCAAGACAAAAATGTTTCTGTTTTTATTTTCTGAGATAAAGAAGAAAACATCAGCATCTGTGAGGAAATAACTCTAAAACTCACTGACTGTGAGTCATAATTATTGCACGGTATTGCTTGTTGTATCATGTAGAGAAGCGTTTTTGTTTCCCTCCTCTGTCCCTCTGCGCTCCTTCTTCTTCATCACGTGCTGCATGTGGAGTGTCCTGATGGCGCACCAGACTCGGAGTGGAGGAGACCTGTCGAGTGGCGCTTTGTGATTGGCTTAGAGCTGAAGGCCGGCTTTTTAAGAATGAGTGCGGAGCAGAAGCCCCGCCCCCTCTTTCCTCACTCCTGACGTGCCCTGCAGCGCAGCTTTCTGAGAACCGTGTGTTTTGTGCCATTTACAGTTTGTGTATTTTGTGAATATTTTGTTAAAACTAAGAGAAACAGTTAAGAAGCAGTTCGGTATGTAGGGGAGGGTAAAGCCTAATTTTCATTTTCTCCTATTTTTCTGTTAAGGCAGTCACTTTAGGGCTGTATCCATTTCTTTTACTTCAGAGGTCAGGCAAAGTTTTGGTGTTTTATTTTTGACTTTAGTTTGTAAAAGGACAAAAGAACCATTAACAATGATGTTTAGTGATTGTTGCGCTGGAATCACCTTTGGAGTGATGAAGAAGTGGTCATGTTTATGTTTCCTCCAGTAAATCTGAGGCTGGTCTACACACATTTCACCTGCTGATGAAGACTTTAAGAGTTTCACTTTGGCTAAAATGTCTCTCAGAGCAGAGATGGTGGGTCGTGACCCAAAGTGGATCGTGATGCTTTGCCTGGCCTAAGAAATATGTTAGAAAAAATGCTTTGCTTTACACATCAGGTGGTGATGATTCTGTTTGTTATATTTTCATTATGCAGGCACTCAGCTAAAGATTCACACTTTTAAGATTTTTCTAGACAACTTCTCTGACTTTTTAATTCCATGTTTCTGAAGTGTTTAGTGTGACAGCCTCATGATCCACAGCTGCTGATTGAATCTTATGAACACAGAGCTGTTCAGTCTGATCCACAGCTCCTCTTGTATTTATACTCCTGAAACCTTCTGTCCCTGAGAAGCTCTTCATCTGCTGGACAAAATGGTTCATCATTAAACTTAATGTTTGTGTTGACATGATGTGATGTTCTGGACTGTCTCGGGCTCAAACTGCAACATTTTCTTATCAATCAATCAAACTTTATTTATAAAGCGCTTTTCATACGAAGAATGCATGTCAAAGTGTTTTACAATGAGAAAATTAAGAACATTCTCTTAAACCCACCTGCCCACCCCTGTTTTACATTAATTACCCACACGCATGGACATAAGGCTTCACTCATGCACACCCACTAACAGACACACACACGCACACTCACCCACACACACTCATACACACACACAGACTAAAATAGTGCAAGAAGCTAAGAACAAGAACAAAGGCTGAGTACAAACCAGGTGAGAGAGCATCATCGGAGGAGCCGTGTGCACCAGGAGCTGAGAGTCGACCACAGCCACAGGACACCGACGCAGAACCCAGAGGAGACGATGGACCTAAAAATCCTCCAGGAACCTACAAGACAGAGTCCTGCAGTCATAGTCAACCACAGCTCCTGGTGCAGAGGGCTGCCACAGAGGAAACACTGGAGATCCTAATGATAAAAGAATAAAACTAGAAAGCACTTGGAGAGTGCAGACCTCTGCCAGCGCCACAGTCCTCAGCCATATTGTCATTTTGATCATAAATATTACTCCTACCTTTATTTCATCGAAATATTTAGATTTTGTGACCATGAAAACATACCATTAGAAACTGGATTCATAATGATATCTATTTTAGTTAAGTAGTTATTCACAGAAATCACATTTTTAGCCATAGCAGCCAGATGCTGATCCGGATCAACACCAAAATCGAAACAGTTCTTTCTTTTTCCATGCTGAACATTTCCTGAAAATTTCATCCAAATCCGTCCATAACTTTTTGAGTTCTTTTGTTTACAGACGGACGGACAGATGGACAAACTCTCCCGAAAACATAACCTCCTTGGCGGAGGTAATGAGTAAAAACTAAGATATCAATAAAAACTAAGAATGAGACCATAAAATAGTATAACTAAAACATTTAGACAAGAAATGAGTAAAATCCATCAATAAAAACAAACTGGGAACCTAATAAAAATAAATGTAATAAATAAAATCTTAATTAAAAGCTAAGCTAAAAAGGTGGGTCTTGAGCCTGCTCTTAAAAACATGAACATGCTCTAGGGCCCTGAGGTTCTCCGGCAGGCCGTTCCACAATCGAGGCCATAAAACTGGAAAGACGCCTCGCCATGAGCGTGTGTCCTGACTTTTGGGATGACAAGGAGCTGACTGCCGGAGGAGCGCAGGGTCCGCGAGGGTTCATAAGGTAAAAGAAGTTTTGAAAGATAAGAAGGCCCAAGACCATTAAGACATTTAAAAACCAGTAAAAGAACTTTAAAATCAATCCTGAAACACACGGGGAGCCAATGCAGTGATTTTCCGGAGTACTGTGGGCCTGCCCTCTGGTCTTAGTCAGGACACGTGCTGCTGAATTTTGAATTAATTGTACACTGCAAAAATGATTACTAAGAAAGAAAGAAAGCTTGTTTCTAGAAATTTGTTCTTATATTTTACCTAAAAAGAAAAATGATCTTGACAAGCAAGATGTGTGTAAGAAAAAAAATCTTATTTAAGAGAATAAGTCCAACAAAATCTTAATAAGAAAGTGCAGCTAAAATTAAGCAAGTATTGCTGGTAACAAGCCACAACAGTGGTTTGAATGAAGTCCCAACAGAAGAACAAGATTATTTTACTTATTTTAAGATTAAGATCAGTTACACAATTTCTCAGTTTAAGAAATCACACAAATATAAGATGAATCCATCTGACCGTCGAAAGTTATCTGATATGCCTGTACCCAGAGGCCAGCTGGAGTGTACCCACACAGTCCCTGTGTGGAGCCAAGCTAAGCTAAGATCGCAGCTTTGGTTTGAAGTCTCTCAAAATAAATGGTACTGGACAGTCAAGAGAATGGTCTCTACCTGCTTGTTATGGACTGGGGACTGAGGTAAGACACAGAAACAACAAAAATGTTGAAATATTCCTTTAAAAAGCACAAAAAACTGCATTTTGTGAGGATGATGGCAGAGTTGTTGAGAATTATGTTTTTGGAACTGTTTGTCAGCTGATTTGACTTTTTTAATAAATGGCAAGAAAACAGGATTGCTTCTGGTGCCTTGATTTTAGATAAAAATAAAACTCAAATGTAAGTGTTTCTAAGAAATGATGTCTTATTCTAAGTTAATTTTGCATTTTGTTTTTCTTGGAGTTGGATGATAATTTCTTTAAAGCAGCACTACTGAAGATTCTCGCTTGACCGGAACGAGAACACAACTACCCATGAGCGCTAGCGCATGCATACTGCCGTAAAGATACAGATCTGCTGGTCGCGTGCACTTGTTTTGTAGGCGAATCACAGAAGCCAGGACTTTGCTCAAAAGTATTCTTCTGTCTTCAGCAGGATGGGTAGCGACAAGGTAATGTATTTATTTTTGACTAAATGACGATGTTAAAAATCGCTAAGTTCAACTTGGTTTTATTACCGTGAAGTCGCCCCCGTCCTATTGAAGCGATAAAGTGAATAAAAGTTCTCACGAATACTGTAAACGGATGGTAAACAATCAACAAGTACTTACAAGTCCAGCAATAACAGGGCCAAGTCGGCATCGGTCGGACATCCGTCCTCGTCTATTATTTCACGCCAGTGAGTGTGAAATAAACCGAACCGATGTTTATTCTGGTCCGAGCATTCAGCTTGTTTTTCTCTTGCTTTCTTTGTTCGGTATCCTCAAAATAAACTTTTCTTTTTCTTGCGTTCTTTGCTGCCTCCGCCATGACTACAGCTCTGCGTTTGGCTTTCGCCAACACTTCCGTGTTTTAAATAAATCGGGAATCGGGGAAAGTGACGTAGCCTATGCCGTAAAGCAGTCCAAACTTGTAGTTTTTAGTGTGGCAGGGTTCCCACCATCCACCCCGAAAGTTACATAGCGCTAGTGAAAGCGATACAGACCACTTCAGAACACGACAGAGGTGTCTTTCAACACATTGTAAAGTGGTGGACCATGGCGATGAATATCTAAGGACTATATTATGTTTGAAAAACTACATAGTGTTGGTTTAAACGAACGAAATCAGAAAGACATTGTCTTGTTTTAAGAAAATCTATCATATTCCAAGACATTTTTACTCAATGAAAAACATGTTAATTCTTAAATTAAGTTAAAACATTCTTGAAATAAGCTAAATCAAAAAGCAGAACACAAAATTTAAGTGAACTTTTCTTAAAAAATAACTTTTCTCTACTTGTAATAAGCAAACTTTTCTCAAATTCAGGGCAATTTTATCTAGTTTCAAGACAGATTCCATCTAGATTTTTAAGCTAGTTTTAAGAATTCTAGCCAAGCAAAATTTGCTTACCCCATTGGCAGATTTTTTTGCTCAAAACAAGAAAATTGTAGCAAATTTAAGGATATTTTGCTTATTTTTTAGTAGGGTTGTTTTTGCAGTGTAAACCTGAAATATTCTTTTTTGGAAAACCAGAGAGCAGGGCATTACAGTAGTCGATACGACTGGTGATAAAAGCATGCATTAGCGTCTCCGTGTTAGCCAAAGAGAGAGAATGGGGCGGACTCTGGCGATGTTCTTTAAATGATAAAAAACTATTTTTGTTATATTCTTAATATGAAGAATAAAAGTCAGCTCAGAGTCAAATATTACGCCCAGGTTTCTTACTTGTGATGAAGGATTAAAAGACAGTGACTGTAGTTTGGGTAAAAGCTTCTCTCTCTGGGCCTCAGGACAGATGACTGAAACCTCAGTTTTGTCCTGGTTAAGTTGGAGGAAGTTTTCTGCCATCCATGATTTAATTTCTAAAATGCAGTTAAAAGAGCATCCATTGGCCTGGTCTCATCAGGAGACATGGAGATGTAAAGCTGTGTATCATCAGCATAACTGTGAAATTAATTCCATGTCTCCTGATGACACCACCAAGAGGGAGCATGAACAGGTTAAAAAGAACAGGGCCTAGAACAGAACCCTGGTGCACACCACATGTGATTTTATGGACTAGGGAGGAGCATGTGTCTACACTTACCATGAATGTTCTGTCTGTGAGGTAGGAAGTAAACCATTTGTGTACAGTGACAGAGAGGCCAACAAGGTGTTTAAGTCTGTTTAAAAGAATAGTGTGATCTACTGTATCAAAGGCAGCGCTAAGATCCAGCAGAACCAACACTGTGACCTTCTGTGACTCATAATTTAATCTAAAATCATTTAAAATCATTGTTAAGGCGGTCTCTGTACTGTGGTTTACCCTAAAACTAGAATGACATTCCTCATGAATATCATGTGAATTTAAAAATGAATTGAGCTGGTTAAAAACTAGTTTCTCTAAAATTTTACTTTAAAATGGCAAGTGAGACACTGGTCTGTAATTATTGAAATCATTAAAATCTAGATTTTTCTTCTTCAACAGGGGCCTCACCACTGCCGCCTTCCAGGTCCAGTGTGTAGAATATTTCATTTTACACATCCACTGCATTTTGCCAAACAGAAACGGTGAATATAGGAGATATATGTTTCTATTTGGATGTAAAGTCCGTCAAAATAGGAGTACAATCCTCCCCATAAAACGTTTGTTTTATTTTTATTTAGTTAGAAAAATCTTTATTAAAAAAATTATATTATCGCGGGCCACAGTTTCGTAGGCCGACATATCGATCTGTCATGTTGTCTCTGGTGGTTTTAGGGACAAAAAGAATGAAACGCGAATCTGTCCGCCGGTTCTGAAATCTACCTGAAATGCAGGCGAACAAGAGGAGAGGATGACAGTGGATGCACAGAAAGTTGTTACTCTGTCCTAGGGATTCAAACTGTGTGTATTAACACACACACAACATAAATTGTGTGCTGTGTTCAGGATCCTTTTTGGTCTTCACAGGATTCCGTTGCTCAGCGACGTGATGTTTTGGCTACAGTTAGGTTCATTCTAGAATCTGAACGCTAGATGTCGCTAAAATGCCAAATTCTACACACTACACCTTTAAACGCAGCCGGAAAGACCCCCGTCTGAAGAGAGCAATTCATCATGGTTAAAAGCTCGTCTCTAAAAGATCCATAAAATGACTTAAAAAATGCAGTTGGAATTGGATCTAAAAGACGTGCTGGGCTTCACTGAGGAGAAAACTTCATGAAGCATCTCATCATTAACCAGGACAAAACTGTCCAGTGTTTCCTCAGGTGAAGACAGACACTCTGATTAAAAGCAGTAGTTATACAGGATAAAATGTCACTCCTGATAGTGTCAGTCTGACCCCTGAAGTGGGCTGCAAACCAGAGGTGTGGGCTCGAGTCATGTGACTTATGCTGCATTCGAGGCAACCCGTAACTCGTATATTTCCCACCTGTAAGTCGTGAAAATGCACTGGAACGGCAGTCGAACTCGAACTTACGACCCGTGAACTCGTACCAGATCGATGTACTCTGAGTTACGACTTGTGACGTCACATCACTGCCTAGCCAATATGGCAGCCTCTTAATAAATACAAACACTGTAAAGTTTAAGCTTCTGTTACATTATGCGCCATTTCCCCGCTTCTGTTTTACTCAAATGAGTTAGTGGATAAAACATAAATCTTATAATACCTGCCATGTTGGTTAATTTACATACCAGAATTCCTGGCGCTCAAACCGAAGTCGTATTTTGCCTGGAATGCTTTCAGGTCGGAACTCGGAGATATTAACTGGCAAATATACGAGTTACGGGTTGCCTCGAACGCAGCAGAAGACTCGAGTCAGATTCGAGTCACAATTTTGATGACTTTGGACTCGACTTGACATTATCATCAAAGACTTGCAATAAATCACCTAATAGAGGAAAAAAAATTAAACAAAGAATTAAAGAATTAAAGAAAACTAATAAAAGGGTGTAGCGCCGAAGAAAGGGAGTCGGAGGCGGAGTGTCAAACACTGGAGCAAACCTCTTTACTGACATTAATTAAATCTCTCCTCTACCACACCGTACAGTGCAACACGAGAGTAACCAGAAAAACAGTAAGTGTAACACCCTAAACAGTCCGTCTTGAACAACAACCAAAACGTCCGTGGGTGAATTATGTCAGCCCGCTACACAAGATTGCCCAGACTTCACTCATAGTCAAAATCCTCGCGACGGGGGTGATGGCCCTACCCCGGCGGGTACAGGCAGTGAGGCGGTGGCGGAAGGTGGGGGGTGGCGTTGCTGGACAGACCACAGATCCCAGAGGCAACGGCCTCGAGGGGAAAACAGGGACCTGGGTGGGGCGGGGAACAGGGGGGCCGCCCCTGTGTGGGGGCCGGGCCAACTCCAACGGCCCGGAAACGTCCACGTGGGCAGGCTTAACCCTGTCAATGGAAACAGTCTCAGGTCTACCTCCAATGTCCACAACCAGGCTCTTATCCCCGTGCTTCAGGACCCTAAACGGCCCGCTGTAGGGGGGACGCAGAGGCCCCCGGTGGGCATCATGGCGAATAAACACGAAACCCGCCGAGCGCAAGCCAGACAGCGCTTGGAAGACAGGGGTGCCGTGTTGCGACGTGGGGACAGGGGTGAACGCCCCTGCGGCATCCAGCAGGGAGGATCATTGCCTGGTTGCAGACCAGGGGGTCGTGGCCTCTGGAATGAAGTCCCCCAGGACTCGCAGCACCTGGCCATAGACGAGTTCAGCAGACAAGGCTTGCAGGTCTTCCTTAGGAGCGGTCCTGAGGCCAAGCATGACCCAGGGAAGTTTGTCCACCCAGTTGCCGTCAGTCAAACTGGCGCGCAGGGCAGCCTGCATAGAGCGATGGAACCGCTCACACAGCCCGTTGGCCTGGGGATGATAGGCGGTAGTGCGATGCAGCTTGACCCCCAGACCGCCAGCGACCGCGTTCCAGATCTCCGAGGTAAACTGTGCACCCTGGTCCGACGAGAGGTCGGAGGGGGTACCAAAACATGCGACCCATGTCCTGACGAACGCCCGGGCCACGTCAGCGGATGATGTCGAGGCGAGGGGCACAGCTTCAGGCCAGCGGGTCGTTCTGTCCACCATCGTAAGGAGGTAGGTGAAACCGTGGGAGAGTGGAAGGGGCCCCACCAGGTCGATGTGAACGTGGTTGAACCTCCGCTCCGGGACAGCAAACGGTTCCAACGGGGCCTTGGTGTGGCAGTGAATTTTGGTGCGTTGACAGGCCACACATGAGTCGACCCAGGCCCGCACATCCTTCTTCAGCCTTTTCCAGATAAACTTCTGGGCTACCAGCCTCACCAATGCCTTTCTGCCGGGGTGGGAGAGGCCGTGCACTATCTCGAAAACCATCCGTCGCCAGTCAACGGGGACCAGTGGCCTAGGCTGTCTGGTAGAGAGGTCGCACCACAACTTGACACCTGAATCGCAGACCGCGACTTCCTCCAGGTGCAGTCCGTTGTCCGAAACTCTAAGGTCCCGGACTCCATGGTCCGAGGCCTGCTCTGACCCCATTCGTGCGTAGTCGAGCCCCACATGGACGTGCTTACGACCGTTCTGGAGAGGCAGTCCGCAACCACGTTCGACTTGCCAGAGATGTGACAGATGTCTGTGGTGTACTCCGAGATAAACGAAAGTTGGCGTTGCTGGCGGGCGGACCATGGCTCGGCCACCTTGGACATGGAGAAGGTGAGGGGTTTGTGGTCGACGAAAACCGTAAACTCACGGCCCTCCAGAAGCAAGTGAAAATGTCGGACTGCCAGCCAGACACCAAGCAGCTCCCTGTTGAACGTGCTGTATTTGCGCTCTCTTGGAACCAGCTGGCGGCTGAAGAAGGCGAGTGGCTTAGGGCTGTAATCAACCAAAGAAATTGTTGGTCGACCAAAACACAGCAATTGTCACCAAAAATCGACCAATCGCGGGGGGGGGGGGGGGCTCAGCGGACCGTGGCTCAGTAAAACTTATATCAGCACCTGCTTCTGTTGTAGCCCGGTTTTTCTGCTTTGTGTCCCTTTTTAAAATGCGCCACCAAATGACGTGCTGCTGCTGGATTAAACTTATATCAGCACCTGCTTCTGCTTCTGTTTTAGCCCAGTATTAAAATCGCCCAGAACATGACGCGCTGCATACGGCAGGAGTGTGTGCCAGCGCACCTCCAAATGCCCTGCATCTTAAACCATTCATGGGACTCCTTAAGTGTTTCCATACAGAGTTCCATATTAGCCACGTTGTTAACTACAACAGACACTTTCTTTTCTGCTCGACCTTTGAGGCATCGGCAAGTTCATATAATCCGCAGCGATGTTTCTTCCCGTGTCCGCCTCTCCTTTTTTACCTCTCTCAAGCAGAAGACTCTGCTTTCCAGTCTTCATCAATGAAATGGGCAGTCACTGTCATATAGGACTCCATTTGCCATGTTCCAATGTTTTTCTTGGCCTTCCACGACACCAATGGGCCTCATACCCTCAGAAATAAATTGTCAATTCCTTCTGTGATGTCGTTTATGCATTTGGGTGTTTATATGAGGCATAAAATCCTCGCGGACTGGGTGAGGAATGCCGCCGCTGCAGCGCAGGCAGAGCGCATGCAGTTATAAAACAAATACATGATTATTAGACTAGAATATTGAAATGTTCTTGAATAAAAATATTGAAATGAACGATAAATACATTGAAATGGTGTTCTAAGACATGATGGGGGTGCTCAGAAAATAACCCCATTTCACTTGATACGTTTCTTCTGATGAAATGAACTGCAGGGAAAAAACAAATGACACATTTGGTCGACCAATCAGAATTTTGGTCGACTGAGCACGCATCGACCAATAGTCAACCAGTCGACTTGGACTTTACAGCCCTAGAGTGGCTGCCAGACACCATCAACCCACTGCTCCAATACGGCACCCACGGCGTAGTCAGATGCATCTGTAGTGAGGGCGATTGGTGCCCGGGGCGACGGGTGGACCAACATGGCGGCCTGGCACAGAGCGTTCTTAGTGTCCTCAAACGCCTTTTCTCTCTCAGCCGTCTAGTCGATGTCCTGGTTAGGGCTCTTGTCCTTGAGGACCTTGTACAGCGGGTGCATAACATGCGCTGCCTGGCGGATGAACCGGTGGTAGAACGTAACCATCCCGAGAAACTCCCGGAGTCCCCGGGCCGAGCGAGGACGTGGAAAGGTGGGGACTGCCTCCACCTTAGATGGAAGAGGGTTGGCCCCATCTTTGTCGATGAGATGCCCGAGGAACTGGATGGATGTCACTCCGAAAACGCACTTTGCCGGGTTGATAATGAGGCCGTGCTGGTCGAGCCTCACGAAGAGGTCCCGGAGATGCATCATGTGCTCCTCCTCTGATGAGCTGGCGATGAGGATATCGTCCAGATAGACGAAAACGAAAGGCATGTCCCTCAGCACTGAGTCCATCAGGCGCTGAAATGACTGGGCAGCGTTTTTAAGTCCGAATGGCATTCTCAGGAATTTGAAAAGCCTGAAAGGCGTCACCACCGCCATTTTCGGGACGTCCGCAGGGTGCACGGGGACTTGGTGATAGCCCCGAACCAGGTCCACCTTAGAAAACAGGTGCTTCCCCGCCAGATGTACAGAGAAGTCTTGGATGTGGGGGACCGGATATCGATCGGACATGGTAGCATCATTGAGGCGGCGGTAGTCACCACACGATCGCCAACCCCCATCTGACTTCAGGACAGTGTGGAGAGGCAAGGCCCATGGGCTGTCCGAACGACGATTGATACCAAGGCGCTCCATGTTGGCGAACTCCAATTTGGCCGCCGCCAGCCTCACCGGGTTGACCCGCCGGGCCCTAGCGTGGATGGGGGGGCCTTTTGTCTCGATGTGGTGTCCGACCCCATGTTTAGTCATGGCGGCGGAGAAGGTGGGCTGAGTAAGGCTCGGGAATTCACCAAGTAGCTGACGATACTTGTCAACTTCAGAAAGTGAGCCGGAGAGACCATCGTATATCCCCTCGTCTCTGACACATGCAAAGGAGGAGAAGGTCAGCGCGTCCACCAGGCACCCGTTCTTGACATCCACGAGCAGTCTGTGGGCACACAAAAAATCAGCACCGAGGAGGGTAAAGGAGATGTCCGCCGTGACGAAATCCCATGCAAACCGCTGACCCCCGAAACATAAGTCCACAGTCTTTGTGCCATACGTCTGAATGGGGGCTTCGTTGGCAGACGTCAGGGGCGGGCCGTGTACCCCGCCAGCCACGTCGTCTGCTGAAGCCGGCAGCACACTCCTCTGGGCACCAGTGTCACAGAGAAATTTACGTCCAGAGAGAGAGTCCTCGATGAACAACAGCCGGTTCGTGGTGCCTGCGCTCACGGCCACTACTGGCGCAGGCCTTGGCGTTTCCGCCGCACTGTATTTGCAAGGAGAAGCGGCACCTCCTAGCTTTGGCACCAAAAGCGTCGTGGAAGTAGCACAAACCTGTGCTAACACGGCTGTCGTTGGTGGCGGTGTGACTTCTGCCAGGGGCACCCCAGCGCCGAGGCGTGTAGCTGCATATAGGGGCCAGTACCTCAGGGGCGAAACACTGGGTTGCCAGGAAGAATTGGTCCGCCTCTTCTGCCAGGGCGCGGGGCTCAGTGATAGATGTATTAGCGAGCGCTGTCTGCACGTGTGGCGGCATGTATGAAGAAAAAGCTCTATGAAGAGGAAATTTGGTTCCTCTGAACCTAGCAGGTTAAGCATCATCTCCATGTGCTCAGAAGGTTTACTGTCCCCCAGGCCCTGAATCGCTAGGAGGCGTCGGGCTCGCTCCGAACGTGACAGTTCAAAAGTCTTAAGGAGGTAAGTCTTGAGCCCTGCATACTTATCTTGAGCGGGGGGGGCTGTGATGAAACTTACTGCCCTGGCTGCAGTGGAGCTCCCGAGCACCGATACTACGTGGTAATAGCGTGTGGCGTCGTCCGTAATGCCACGGAGGGCGAACTGAGCCTCCGCTTGCGCGAACCACGTTGCCGCAGAAGTCTCCCAAAACTCAGGCAATTTCAGAAGGGCGGTATTTGCCATGCTGCTCCGTTCGAAGTTCGGTACAGTCTCTGAACCTTCAGCGGAACTGACGTTGGGGTCACCAATGTAGCACCGAAGAAAGGGAGTCGGAGGCGATGTGTCAAACACTGGAGCAAACCTCTTTACTGACATTAATTAAATCTCTCCTCTACCACACCGTACAGTGCAACACGAGAGTAACCAGAAAAACAGTAAGTGTAACACCCTAGCACCCAGTCCGTGCGGAACAACAACCAAAAAAATGTCCCGTGGGTGAATTATGTCAGCCCACTACAAGGGGGAGATTGCAGACCAAGGGCTTCTAAGTGGTTGCGACTGGGAAAGGGGGTGCAGACTACTTACACGCTGGTGACCTCACACAGACATACACAGACACACAGACACTGCAAACCAAAGAAAATGTGCCCAATGGGAACAAAAATTAAGGTGCAACTACCAATCACACACAATTAAGGGGAAGTGAGGTGCAGGTGCAGCCTATACCCGCCAACAGCGCCACGCGCTCCTGATGACGTCATCGCTCCGCCTGCAACCCTCCCGAAATCATATAAGGGAAACAGAAAGAAACTAATTAACCTAGGTCACAACAACAGATTCCAACAACCTAACCTATGACAACAAAAACTACTTTAAAGACATAAACAAAACAGACAGGAAGTTACACAGATGGAAAAAACAAAACCAAGCAAAACAAAGCAGCAGCGGCAAACGATCTATAAAAGAAACAAAACAGTTCTCCAACAGGCCTCGTGAGTCAAAATCTGTTCTCCACTGATGGACAAAAGTCATATACCTCGCAGTGAAGCCTAAAATGTTAAATCAGCTCCGGAACCTCAAGGACCACAATCTGCACACAAAAGGGGACACAGTGAGACAATGAAGGCCCATCACATGCTCCAAATAAAACACAAAGCTTACCGCACGTCTCAGTCAAGTCCCAGATAAACGTGAGCAACGGAGAGAGAGCCAAAGCTGCAGCCTACCATGAACCAAAGTGAGGCTGCTTATACAGCAGATCACCCACTCGTGAATTCAGGAAGTGTGAGGGGTCCTCCTGGAACCCCACTGAGACTACGGCAGCCGTGTAGGGACAAAAAGGGTGCCGGTTACATGAGCATTGAAGGAAATGTTTACAGTAACAAATATGAAAAATAATTTTTATCAAGTTATTGATATTAATTTAATTAGAAAGGAAAATTAAATAAAGACTGATTAAATTACAATTAAGTAGCCTACTACTCAAAAAAAACAATATGGTGATTATAAAAATAACTGATTCAGTTTATCATAATTAAAATCAGTACTTATTAATCAATTAAAACAAGTATTCTCAGTGTTTTATAACAAAGACTGAACTAATCAGTTTAATGAGACGAGTAAAATATCATTTTTTAAAAAATGTATCTGCTTGGTCCAATTATATTTCTTTTTTTTTTTTTTTAACTTTTTTAGGTGTTTTATTTGTTCACACCATGGTCATTAACATTTATTTGAATTGTCTGAATTGTTGCTTAGCTGCTGACCAAAAGTCTGGGTCACAGAATGAAGGAACTTCAAATTAACCAAACAACTAACAAGATACAAAAATGAATTTTTAGGCAGATCCTCAGTGACAAATTATTTCATTGTTATACCATAAAAATAGATTGTGCATAATAAAATACAACAATATAAATTACAGGGGGCTTGATTACTGAATTAATTGAGGGATGAACCACAGACAGAAAGTGGCCTGAGATCTGATGAGATTTATTTTGGACATTTATTGAATAAGAAATTTTGAGGTTCATTTTTCCTTACATTAAAACATACATTGGAGTTTATTTAATAATTATTCAATAATACTTCAGATTTTTTATTGGAATTTTATTCTTTGTTAAATACCTTTCCTTTAATTTTCCTATTTAAGCTGATTTTATTATGAATCTTATGCTTTTTTCCTTTTATCATATTATTTATCTCTATTTTATCTTATATTGTTATATCATCTTACTCATTGTCCCCTCTTATATTCTTATCTAATGTCTTAGCATGATTATTAATTGTCATTTCAGTTTTAGCTCTTGTGTTTCCTCATTTTTTATTCAATATTCCTTAGTCCTTTAATTCTGTTTACTGTCAGAATGTCCTTGTTGTGTCTTTGTGTGTTTGAGTAAGTGAGTGTGTTTATCTTCTGTCCCATGTTAAGCACTTTGTATTACAAAGTCCACTAGTGCGACACAAATTAAGTTTGATTGATTGATTGAAATGCAGTATTTTCAGAAAGAAATCTAAATCATGTGAAATAATGAACGATCAGAGACACGGGCCTCAGAGTCAAACAGCCCTGCACCTGTTTGTTTACCTCGTGAATCTTTGTCTTAGTCATGTTTAAAACTTCTCACCTGAGGTTTGACGTTTGACTGAGGGACAGGAGCCACCACAGCACACCTGCTCTGAGTCAGATAAAATCCCCATTGTGTCTGTGGGAAGCATACCCGTAGCTACCATTGAGGACACCGAGGTCATGACCTCGGTATATTTCTCCGGAAAAAAATTATATACTATATATTGTGAAAATATGCGGTCGAGCCGAGGGAGGGGGACGGAGTGACTGATCGTCTCTTCATAGACGATCTTTGACTGACATCTGGGTCGCGCTGTGTTTTTCACTAACCCCGGATATTTCCACTTCAGAAATAAAAAAGAACATTGACTGAGCCACTGAAGAAGCTTTAGTTTCCCATCTTCAGTAAATGCAACACGTGCGTTGCATCAGAGAAGAGCTGCGTGAAGCATCTATGAGGCCTGACATGTCATGCCCAGGTGGTGGTGGAGTTCAGAAAAAAATTAAAATAGCACAGAAGAGCATTATAAGCAAGCACAGTCAAATGGTCCAGGAGAAGCAAATGCAGATTTGAAACTAAATAATAATAAAAAATAATAATCACGAGTTAATAAATGTATTACATGTTACATGTGGACCATTATTGTTTACAACCACTTTTTATCAGTTTAAAAATAGCCGTTAATCTCCATTTATGTGGGTGAAATCACTGTGTTTGTGTGGTTGGGATGATGTAGCACCATGTCGCTGCAGTAGTGCATGTTTACCTGCATGTCTACCTGCTGTAGCCGTGCTCGGTCCCGCATCGTCACAGGCCTGGGCCACCACCCGGATCTTTTCCGCCCCAGTGAGGACCCCACTGTGGCGGAAAAGATCCGGAAGTTTGGGGCATTTGGCTGCATCTTCTCTTAAAATTTTATTTTTTCGAGCCATACGTTTTTCCGCTCCACTAGCGGCTTTTTCTGGGGACATCTGTCTTTTCTTCATCTTTTTTCGTCTCTCGTTTTCGGTCTGGCTCAATACGCGGCTGAGCCAATCACATTTCAATGGGCCAATGGATCAGCTCAAATCGGCAGGGGTCTCCCCCCCTTAATATGATAATAGTGACCGGACCCGGTCTGACGTCACGTTACACTCTGTGCTAACCTGCTGCTGCAGAGAAGGCAGCTGCTGCGCTCATTCCGCCTCGGATTTAAACAAACAAAAAATCCTCGGAAGTGTGGTGAAGAGGGCCAGTGGGTTTTCATAACCCACCAACCCCACGTAAACTACGCCACTGCAGGTAGTTATCAAAATTATTTAAAAAATGTGCTCACAGGAACCAAGAAGGCTCTCAGAAAAACTCAAAGTTTAAATTGACTCAAACTGGGCTTTAAACAAAACAGACCCGTTGGTAATATGCTAATTTGTCAATTTTATGTACAATGAAATACAATATGACCACAGTTATGCTGGAAGTAATGATTAATGTTGCTACATATTCAAAGTATAAGTTTGAATGAGTGTATCTGAACTTAAACTAAAATGAAAAGAATGATGGCATATTTGGAGGGATATTCAACACATCCATATCATTTTTTATCCTCTCCTGTTCATTTCTTTTTTAAATATAAATACCCTGTTATTCTAACACATTACTTTATACTGTATTTTTTTTTATTTTTCTCATCAATTACTTTTTTCATTAGTGTAATGTAATGAATAGAGTAAATAAATAAGTTAAACTAGAAAATTCTCAGAGTGCACAAACCTCTGCCTGGGTAGCTCACACATTGTTGTTGATCTATAAGCAATAGTTCCATGATGAAATTACCATCATAATATGATTACTTGACCCTGAAACCCCTCATTATTAGTTAGACAGTTATTGAGCAAAGATTATTATTAGCTAATGGTTGTTGTCTGGATCACCATCAAAATCCAGTCGTTTTTAAGTTGGACCATTCCTAACATCTCCTGAAACTTTCACCAACATGTGTCCAGTAGTGTTAGCTTAATCTTGCTAACAAATGAACTGATGAAATGGTTAATTGTAGACATGCTTCTTACAAAAGTTGAATATTTTTCACTGGACTACAAAATGCTTACCTTAACAAAGGAGATTTGGTGTGTCTGGTTGAAAAAACTTTGTGTAACCCAATGTTTGCTTGATTTTCATATAGTTTTTTTTTTTTAAACATTCTTTTTATTAAATTTTCAAAATCAAACATGTATTAATAAACAGAGACAAATCAGTCAAGTTTAACTTCAGTGGAACAATAAGGGTGCTGGTGGAACATACCAAAAACACCACTAAAACAGCAGTAACAACAACAAAATAAAAAAATAATAAATAAATAATAATAATAAAAATAAAATAAAAATTAATTAGTTATTATTGTAGTAGAGAATATTTAAAAGAAAACATCAGTTTAAAAGAGTAACTAAAAAACATATATAACAGTAGTAATACAATAGTGCTAAGATGAAAACCATTACAGTAATTATAATAATATACAGAATAGACAATCAGAAGAATAAATCAGATAAGTGAAGTGAACTTATAAAGAGAAACAATATCAATAATAATAATAATGAGAAAGACTAAAAAAAAAAAAAAGGGGGGGGGGGCTCCACACACAGGCACGTATACACACGAATGGGAAGGGCTCCAGTAGCACAGAAGTATGCCAGTTAATGTATACTGAGTATATATAAAATTTGCTGGGTGTTAATCAGTCCAACTATAGACCATCAAGATCCCTGACATAATTCATAAAACCATCCCAAGTGCTATGGAAATTCTGGAGGGCACCATTTACACTGTATCTGATCTTTTCTAATTGAAGATTAGACATAATATTACGAATTAGATGAGTGTGGATGGGTGGGGCAGCATTCTTCCAGTTCAATTATATCAACCGCCGTGCTAGGAGAAAGAAAGAGCCTTGTTCTCTATGGAAGTTGTGGAAATGTTTGCTGGATGTACGCCAAAAATAGCAGCGAGGGGGCAGGGGTGAATGTTTTTCTTAAATATTACAGAAAATAATTTAAAAAAAGAGGACCAAAATGTATCTAATTCAGGGCATCCCCAAAACATGTGATAAAGGGTGGCAAGCACTATTTTGCATCTGCAACAGTTAGGGTCTGTATTTGGGTACAGTTTAGCCAAGGCAGAATTACAGTAGTGAAGACGATGCAAGACTTTAAACTGTATCAGACTGTGGCGCGCACAAATAGAAGAGGAGTGCACATTAATAAGGGCTGTATCCCAAATATCATGCCCGATGACAAAACCAAGCTCTGCTTCCCAGCGTTGTTTAATAATATCTAGAGATGGGGAATTCATAGAAATACTATATTCATATATTATAGCAATTCTCTTCTTTTGAGATTTCAGACAGAGGGCCATAATATGATCAAGGTGAGTCTCAGGTGGGCAGGATGGAAAATTTGGAAATCTTTTTCTGATAAAGTCTCTCACCTGTAAATAGGCAAAGAAGTGGCAACGGGGGATTTTGAATTTCTCAGAGAGTTGAGAGAAGCTGGCAAAGACGTTATTTATATACAAGTGCTGAAAGTTTTGTAGCCCCTGGAGGCCCAGGTATTAAATGAAGAAGAGTGAATTGAAGGAGGGAATAAGGGGTTGTTAAGAATGGGAGAGAATAGAGAAATGCCATGTATGCCATGAAAAAGCTTAAATTGCTTTAAAATCTTTAAAGAATGCCACACAACCACATTGTATTTGGAAATAAAAACTGGAAGAGGAAGTGATGACCCGAGGAGGGCTGAAAGAGAGTAGGGTCGGCATAATGAAGCTTCAATGTTAACCCATGCAGGACAGTTTGTGCAATCAGGGGAAAGAAGCCAGAAAGACATGTTTCTCAGATTAGCGGCCCAGTAATAAAATAGAAAATTTGGGGAGGAAAGACCCCCAAGGCATTTTGGCCTTTCAAGAAATTCTTTACGTATCCTAACTGATTTCCCTCCCCAAATAAAGCCTGAAATTAGACGCTGTACTGTTTTAAAAAAGGAGCAAGAAATAAATATGGGTAGACACTGAAACAAATAAAGAAACTTGGGAAGAGTATTCATTTTCACTGAGTTGAGTTTACCCATCAGGGAAAGGGGGAGAACAGACCAATGTGCAAAGTCTGATTTACATCGGTTAAGGAGAGGGATAAAATTAGCTTGGAAAAGTTTTGAGAATGAACGAGTGATAGTTATGCCAAGGTATTTAAAAGAATCCCTTGCAATCTTAAAAGGTACATTAATTGGGGGTGAAGAGGAGAGAGTTAAGGGGAAATACTCACTTTCTTCTAGATTAAGTTTATAGCCAGAGATGATTCCAAAAGTTCTAAGTAGGGGAAAGACACAGTAGAGACAGGGTTTGAAATATAAAGAAGGAGGTCGTCTGCGTAGAGAGAAACTTTATGTATGTGATCTCCCCGGATAATCCCCTCTATGTTATTATTTTGTCTGAATGCTATTGCGAGAGGTTCTATAGCAACAGCAAACAGCAGGGGGCTCAGGGGGCAGCCCTGTCTTGTGCCTCTGTATTGGCGGAATGTTTTGGTATTTTAATAACATTAAAGCTGCATTTTACGACCTCAGGTTGGTTATGACACACGGTGATGCAGATGTTAAATTTCATGAAATCTGTATAACCTCGCTGGTAAACCCAGATAATGGGTCTACTGGATTTTTGGGGCTCATGTTTTGTTTTGTCTGTGTGTATTTATATTTGTCTGTTGTCATGAGTAGCTGTGTCAGTTAAAAAAGAGACAGTGTCCAGTAGTGTTAGCTTAATCTTGCTAACAAATGAACTGATGAAATGGTTAATTGTAGACATGCTTCTTACAAAAGTTGAATATTTTTCACTGGACTACAAAATGCTTACCTTAACAAAGGAGATTTGGTGTGTCTGGTTGAAAAAACTTTGTGTAACCCAATGTTTGCTTGATTTTCATATAGTTTTTTTTAAACATTCTTTTTATTAAATTTTCAAAATCAAACATGTATTAATAAACAGAGACAAAGCAGTCAAGTTTAACTTCAGTGGAACAATAAGGGTGCTGGTGGAACATACCAAAACACCACTAAAACAGCAGTAACAACAACAAAATAAAAAAATAATAAATAAATAATAATAATAAAAATAAAATAAAAATTAATTAGTTATTATTGTAGTAGGGAATATTTAAAAGAAAACATCAGTTTAAAAGAGTAACTAAAAAACATATATAACAGTAGTAATACAATAGTGCTAAGATGAAAACCATTACAGTAATTATAATAATATACAGAATAGACAATCAGAAGAATAAATCAGATAAGTGAAGTGAACTTATAAAGAAAAACAATATCAATAATAATAATAATGAGAAAGACTAAAAAAAAAAAAAAGGGGGGGGGGGGGGGGGGGGCTCCACACACAGGCACGTATACACACGAATGGGAAGGGCTCCAGTAGCACAGAAGTATGCCAGTTAATGTATACTGAGTATATATAAAATTTGCTGGGTGTTAATCAGTCCAACTATAGACCATCAAGATCCCTGACATAATTCATAAAACCATCCCAAGTGCTATGGAAATTCTGGAGGGCACCATTTACACTGTATCTGATCTTTTCTAATTGAAGATTAGACATAATATTACGAATTAGATGAGTGTGGATGGGTGGGGCAGCATTCTTCCAGTTCAATTATATCAACCGCCGTGCTAGGAGAAAGAAAGAGCCTTGTTCTCTATGGAAGTTGTGGAAATGTTTGCTGGATGTACGCCAAAAATAGCAGCGAGGGGGCAGGGGTGAATGTTTTTCTTAAATATTACAGAAAATAAATTTAAAAAAGAGGACCAAAATGTATCTAATTCAGGGCATCTCCAAAACATGTGATAAAGGGTGGCAAGCACTATTTTGCATCTGCAACAGTTACGGTCTGTATTTGGGTACAGTTTAGCCAAGGCAGAATTACAGTAGTGAAGACGATGCAGGACTTTAAACTGTATCAGACTGTGGCGCGCACAAATAGAAGAGGAGTGCACATTAATAAGGGCTGTATCCCAAATATCATGCCCGATGACAAAACCAAGCTCTGCTTCCCAGCGTTGTTTAATAATATCTAGAGATGGGGAATTCATAGAAATACTATATTCATATATTATAGCAATTCTCTTCTTTTGAGATTTCAGACAGAGGGCCATAATATGATCAAGGTGAGTCTCAGGCGGGCAGGATGGAAAATTTGGAAATCTTTTTCTGATAAAGTCTCTCACCTGTAAATAGGCAAAGAAGTGGCAACGGGGGATTTTGAATTTCTCAGAGAGTTGAGAGAAGCTGGCAAAGACGTTATTTATATACAAGTGCTGAAAGTTTTGTTAGCCCCTGGAGGCCCAGGTATTAAATGAAGAAGAGTGAATTGAAGGAGGGAATAAGGGGTTGTTAAGAATGGGAGAGAATAGAGAAATGCCATGTATGCCATGAAAAAGCTTAAATTGCTTTAAAATCTTTAAAGAATGCCACACAACCACATTGTATTTGGAAATAAAAACTGGAAGAGGAAGTGATGACCCGAGGAGGGCTGAAAGAGAGTAGGGTCGGCATAATGAAGCTTCAATGTTAACCCATGCAGGACAGTTTGTGCAATCAGGGGAAAGAAGCCAGAAAGACATGTTTCTCAGATTAGCGGCCCAGTAATAAAATAGAAAATTTGGGGAGGAAATACCCCCAAGGCATTTTGGCCTTTCAAGAAATTCTTTACGATCCTAACTGATTTCTCCCCAAATAAAGCCTGAAATTAGACGCTGTACTGTTTTAAAAATGGAGCAAGAAATAAATATGGGTAGACACTGAAACAAATAAAGAAACTTGGGAAGAGTATTCATTTTCACTGAGTTGAGTTTACCCATCAGGGAAAGGGGGAGAACAGACCAATGTGCAAAGTCTGATTTACATCGGTTAAGGAGAGGGATAAAATTAGCTTGGAAAAGTTTTGAGAATGAACGAGTGATAGTTATGCCAAGGTATTTAAAAGAATCCCTTGCAATCTTAAAAGGTACATTAATTTGAAGAGGAGAGAGTTAAAAATACTCACTTTTTTCTAGATTAAGTTTATAGCCAGAGATGATTCCAAAAGTTCTAAGTAGGGGAAAGACAAAAGAGAGAGTAGAGACAGGGTTTGAAATATAAAGAAGGAGGTCGTCTGCGTAGAGAGAAACTTTATGTATGTGATCTCCCCGGATAATCCCCTCTATGTTATTATTTTGTCTGAATGCTATTAAGTAGAGGTTGTATAGCAACAACAAACAGCGGGGGTCTCAGGGGGCAGCCCTGTCTTGTGCCTCTGTATTGGCGGAATGTTTTGGTATTTTAATAACATTAAAGCTGCATTTTACGACCTCAGGTTGGTTATGACACACAGTGATGCAGATGTTAAATTTCATGAAATCTGTGTAACCTCGCTGGTAAACCCAGATGATGGGTCTACTGGATTTTTTTGTTTCCTTTTGGGGCTCATGTTTTGTTTTGTCTGTGTGTATTTATATTTGTCTGTTGTCATGAGTAGCTGTGTCAGTTAAAAAAGAGACAGAAACAGAGAAAAAGAGCAGTGGCTCAGGTGTGCATGTGCAGTTTGTGATGTTTTTGATGCTGAGGGGAAACTAACAAGTCTGTCTGCAGAATATGAAGGAAAAAGGCTCCGCAATGGGAGGCCTAAATAAAGTTTGACCAGATCTTTTGTCAGTGTTCGTTTAGTTATTGACTAAATATCTCTTAATATCTTTCTCTTCATAACTTCTGTTTCAGAAACGTTTCATCTTGTTGCTGCTCCTCCTTCTCCTGGTGTCAGGAGTTCACACTCCTCTCCTGGAGGAAGGTGTTGGTCCAAACTCAACTGTCCCGGAGTCTCTCAGTGATGTATCGAGGGGCGCATGCGCGTCCTGTCTGTCATGGACCGTCATGGACCGGTTCAGGTGCAGGACTGAGGAAGAGGACTGTGCAGAGACAGAGAGACGGTTCAGGTTAGTGAGGGAGGGGGAGCAAATACTGAACTCAAGCTAGAGGAGAGTCACTCTGATGTAAAATACTCTTTACCCTCTGGGACCCCTCCAGAAAGACTCACACTTAGTAGCCTACCCATAGGGACCCTCGAGGGTCCTCACTGAAAAGTGCTATAAAAATCATAAAAAATATTTTTGTCCACTTTCAAAGCTTAGAACTTTTCACTAGATTCAGCCCCTCACAAAACTATGAAGTTTGTTTTTAGACTTTAAAAATTTCTCTAATTTTTATGACATTTTGTGTCATGATACCAGACGCTATTATGACAACAAAAACACAAAGTAAAATTAGGAAGTGCAAAGTGGATTGCTTAGTTTGAAGTTGTTAGAGCCTTGTTTATGTTGATAATATATAAGACCAATCATATGGATGCGTTGTTACTTTTGAAGATATTGAGGTTGATTTAAAAAAAATCACACTTAGTACTCTAAGGACCCTCGAGGGTCCCCACTGAAAAGTGCTATAAAAATCATATAAATACATTATAATTTTTCCACTTTTATAGCTTAAACCTGTTAACAAGCTTCAGCCCTACACAGAACTATGAAGTTTGTTTTTAGACTTTAAAAATTAATCTAAATTTTATGGCATTTTGTGTTATAATAGCAGATATATCATACGATCAAAAATACAAAATAAAATTAGGAAGTGCAAAGTGGGTTGCTTAGTTTGAAGTTGTTAGAGCCTTGTGTATGTTGATAATATATAAGACCAATCATATTGATGCATTATTAGTATCCTAAGGACCCCGGGGGTCCCCACTACAAAGTGTTGTAAAAATCACCAAAATTATAATTTTTTCCACTTTCAAAGCTTAAACCTGTTAACTAGCCACACAAAACTATGAAGTTTGTTTTTAGACTTCATCTCAAACTAAAACATTTCTTAAAAAATAAAAAAAAGTGGATATATAATAAATCTTTAGTGTGTTCATTTATATGTAAATGAGTGTGTTTTTGTGTCGGTTGTGTGTGTCTGTATGTGTTTGTTTATATGTGTTTGTGAATATAAGGTTTTGGCTCTTGGCAGAGGCAGCAAGGTGCTCTTTTCTTGAAGGGCTTCCTCCCTCCTGTGTTCCCCATCCCTGCCTGCTCCTGTGCAGCCTGAACTTGTGCCTAGGCCTAGACCTGAACCTGAGCCTAGGCTTGGACCTGAATCTGAAGCCTTTTTCACATGTCCAACCCAGATATTATGAGGCGTTGGGGCAGTTTACACTTGGTTTTCTCAACAGGGAGAGTGCGATGCTGGATGGGGAGAAGGTTGCTGTCCATCACCACATCAAAAATACACATCAGCAGTAGTTATCTATGATACAGCACCAAGGCAAATCACAGCTTTGTGTTTTTACTAAAGTGATACATGTTAAAAAGCATATGAACAGCACTGAAGGAAGAGTTGATAGGATCTCTATAGCATGCAGAAGTGAATATGAAGCAGTTTACACCACAGAAAAAGCTGCAGACTTTTAGCTTCACACAATCAACAGCTGTGCAAGAATGTTCTTTGGATGCACAAGAGACCCAACGGTTATCATTTTGAACCATATCTACCACAGAACTTTGATGATGTTCAGTGAAAACAACGGTTACAAATGTCTAGATGTATATCTGAGTATGGTTTTCTCCCCTCACAGTCAGATCACCTTCTCACTCTACAGTCGGTGTTTATATTTTATCCTGTCAAGTTTTCCTTTTCTCAGTTTTGTCTGCAGGATGATGTCCTCGGCCCTCCCCACCTGCTTCAGTGAGTAATCCAGGCAATTTGCTGCTGCATTCAGACATTGACTCACTCAGGTTTTACATTACTACGGTCTCAGTCTGAACCTGAGTCTGAATATTAGCCTGGGCTTGCCTAACCACGGAAATTGCATCAGCTGTCTGTGGTAGGCATTTACCGCAAGTGATGGCAGGTGCCACCAGACTTTTTCTGGTTCTTCAAGGAAGATCGATTGATTGGCACTGATTGATCTGTGAAGAGTAGATCCAACTTTGTTTGAAAGTTGCTGATTCTGGTTGCAACAAAACATGTTATTCCAGAGGTTGGATTTGAAGAAGGCACATACTGTGAACTCTCCTGACGAGTTGGGGCCCAGATTACTGCTCCATTGCTAGGCCTCCAGCTGACAGTAACATCCTCCTCCACCTTGCCCTCATTTGAGATTTCATCCATACTGGGAATCTTCTCTAGAAAGGACTCCTCTTCTGGTTCAGAAGTTGAGCTTTCCTCCTCGTCCAGCTCCTCTTCTTCACTGCTCAAGTCTTCTTCATCTGTAGCAGGCCTCAGAACAGCTGGGAGCGCCTCCTCTGTACTGTGCCTTCATTTCATTTTCTTTATCATAGATTGGTGCTGAAAAAAATGACCAGCCAGTAAAACTAAAATTTTTGTTGTAGTTTTACAGATCAAACAGATCTTTGATCATTTTGACAACCATAAGACCTTTTGTTATGGGTTTGTCTCTGGACAGTTTTGCACGCTTTGTGTGTGGACGAATCAAAATGTGTAATTTCTGTTGCAATGTGAAGGTGACAACTTAAGACACAAGTACTCACACATGCGCACAAGATTTTTCCCAATCACATGCACAGCATACCTTCACCTCACTACCAGCTCATCCAGACTATTTTTGTTGTGATAATCATTTTTATTTCTACGTAATAATATAACAAAATATAATGGATGGGGCTCCGTTAAGAACCCCTATATTAGCTCTGTTGTTAACTAAGGGTTAAATTTGTAATTTTATGAAGATTGTCAAAAAGTTAAAATTTCAACCCAGAGGCTTAGATTGAAAAGGTAGTCACAGGTATTACATCATGGGATGACTAAACAAGAGCATATCCAAAAAGAGTAGTTTAAATGGCAGTCAATGGGGACCCTCTTGGGCCAAGGGGACTGAATGTGCAGTGTGCGTGTAACTTTGAAACTGTGGGGGTGTGATGAGAAGTGAGGTTGGAACTTTTAACTTTGGTCTATACCAATAATCTTTGGAAAATCTCATGCTATTAACATTAACGCAGGAAAAAATATTGACTTTTAAAAGTTTAAAAGTTGCTAAAAGGACCCTGTTGGGTCCTGGGGATCCCAGAGGGTTAAACAAGGAACAGAGTCACAGAGAATCTACTGAAGTTAAAGTGAAGAGAACTTAGACTGAAGAACTGAGAGACGTTCCTGTGACTCTACTGAAACACAGGAGCGTTTCCTCTGATAGAAACATGACATTATGTCAAAGAAATCAGAAAATCAGTCCTCCTGGTCACCATTAACAGCCCTGAGAGAGTTTTAGACAATATAAACCAATTAAAAGAACAAAAAACATTTTCTAAATATAATAATACTTGATACCTGTCTTTGTCATGCAGATGAAGACGTCTTCCTCCAAGGATCCATCCCTCCTCCATCGGGCTGAAGAGACGAAGGAGACGATTTAGTTCATGAATCATTCAAATCAATGAGCTCAGGATTTTTATAAAATATTATTTTTTTACTGAATTGTGAATAAACTGAGCTCTGAGTAAAAGTGTGTTCATGTTTAAAGCTGCTGTCTGTCTAAAGGCTCCAGGACAAAGTGGATGTTCAGCTGAATGTAGAGAGCGGGAGTTTTCTTGAACTCTGATCAACTGTTTCTGCTGCTGCTGCATCAACAGGAGTCACTTTGGTTTGACTGAGTCTGAAATTCAGGAATGAAGATCTGAGAGCAGAGAGCAGGCCGCACTGAGGGACTGAAGGCCGAGGGGCCAAAAGCACCTCCACACACATGAAACATGTCAGCAGAGCCCAAATGAGGGCAGCACAGAAGAATTTACAATTATATACAAAAAAAGTTTTATAGAGCAGTAAAAAAAAGTTGAGACTAACAAACATGAATTAGAGATTAATGAAATTATCAATATAATCAGAAATGAAGATGTCATGACTCACCAAATTTAACTGAATTAAAAACATGAATAATTTGACACTTAATCCAGTATTAGTAAAAAAAAAACGTGACCAATATGGTGATTTACCAAATAACTGATTCAGTTAAACATAATTCATATTACTATCCACCAAGTTATTGACCAAATAAAAACGTAAAATATATGTAGATTAATCAAGTGTTGGTAAAATTAAAAAAAAAAGTTAAAACACGTCTCAAAAACATAAAGAGTAAATAAGTTATTCAATTAAAATGTAAATCATAATTTAAGTAAGTAATCACTCAGGGGCACGTGCCAACCTGTAGCATGATATATGTTAATGATGTTATCTTATATACGTACTTCTATACATTTATATATTATTTGTATTAGTTAAAGTTTTTTATATTATAATGTTTTACTATAAAAGCATCAGAAATTGTTTCATCAGGGCCTCGGGACATTTGAGAAGTTTTTACAGTCCCTGATTTCAGGAGTGCTTGCACGCTCACAAAACCAAAGAAAAAGTGAAATATTCATGGAGAAATAGTCAAACTGCACATCAAATTAAACAGGAAATTTTCAGCTACACAACCATATAAGCCATTTTTACACACACCAAACGCGTCTACACCAAGAAAATGAATGATCAAATATTGAAACCTGATTCACTTTGAGTCAAACTTGAGTTGCATTGGATTTCTTTGAATGAGAAAATGGAGAGTTCTGTTTGATTTTTTCCCAAAAAGAATTTAAAAAAATGTGACTTTATTTTTACATATATATTTTTCAAAAACAGAACTGTCTACTTGTACTTGTATGTATTGGATGTACAGTAGGAGAGGCATGAATCTGTTTTGGCAAGCAAAATAAGCTGATTTATACATTGTAATGCCCCTTTTTTCATTTTTTAGGAGTAAAAAGTCCTGGTTGGAGTCAAATCTGAAATGTAACTTTGCTATGTTATATTAAGTAATTTTGGGGGAAAATATTCATCGATGTACAGTGGGAGAGGCATCAATCAGTTTTTGTTAAGCAAAAAAAAAGCGGATTTTAACATTGTAATGCCCTTTTACTAATTTTTCAAACCGTACAAAGCATTGTTTGGGGTCAAATTACTCTGCTAATGGATCTATGTATTTTGATGCAGAAAAAAGAAGCTCTCTCGGTGACACATCTCTTTATCAGCACAAATACAAGCCAGATTTTAAACGAGCCTATTGAACAGCGATATACGGCAGGTGGACGTACAAGAGGCTGTCAAACTCAAACATGATTAGATGATCATAAACAAACTGGTTGTTTAAGCCCGATGAAGCCTGCCAAAGAGCCATAGAAGCTGCGCTCTTTAACGAGAACGACTGTGCGCGCTCCCGTGGATCAGGACCAGGGGCGGATCCAATTCATCTTGATCTGTAATCAACGATGTTTTTATTCGGTCACATCCATTGAGACCTTTTTTAAATAACACTGAGACATGTCAGGTAGCCTACTGCACTATTTATCAGCGGGTTATGAGAGACTGTGGTGAGTGGTGAGGGTGCAGGGCAGTGAGTTGCACAAAGGTTCACTGCGCTGTGGATAATAATAATGATTTTACTGATATTGTAGTTTTCTCATTGATTAAAGCAAACAAAAAAAGGACAAAAGACATGGATGCTTGTAAAAACTGTTTTGTGCTGATTGTGTTTAAGAGGAGCACTTTTCCAAAGTGGGTTTCACACATTCAGTTTTGTTCATATTAGCAATATAAAGACTGAGACTGTGTCTCATCTATCTATCTATCTATCTATCTATCTATCTATCTATCTATCTATCTATCTATCTATCTATCTATCTATCTATCTATCTATCTATCTATCTATCTATCTATCTATCTATCTATCTATCTATCTAAATAAAAAAAGACAGATACAGGAGACAGAGGAGTAAGATATAAAGTAAAACTTTATCATGACATACAAGTTTAAAGCCCTGCAATCCTGTCTTTATATAAATGAACAAAACTGAATGTGTGAAACCCACTTTGGAAAAGTCCTCCTCTTAAACACAATCAGCACAAACCAGTTTTTACAAACAAGCACCGATATTAGCCAGGCTTTGAGCAAAGACAGCTTCGTGGATACCCCCCAGACTAGATCCCCCAAAGCGCAGACGTTTGAGGCGTCTTTTACTTTAGTACACAGCAGTGAAATGTGAGCATCTGTTCTTTTTGTTTCTGGGTCATTCCACCAAAAGACTGCAATTTGCTTGTTGTAAATCTTCAAAAAATAAACTTTATTTTTCATTCCATTTCAATATAGAATTTAGTAATATCCACATTTACTCATTCAAAATGAGTACTGGTCAATCTCAGGCTACTTTATTTCATTTATTGCAACATTCGACAGTTTATTATCATTGTTATCATTTTTTCTCTGCTGTTACCAAACTCTAATTTTTAAACTGAAAATCGCGACCTTTTGTACATAGGCTACTTTGTGCATTGTTCTTAATTTTTAAAGTGTAAACATGAAAAAAACGGACTAGTAACGCAAATGATTTCTTGATCCCAAATACTGAGACAGAAAAAAGTGAATATTGCTGAGGCTTAGACCGAGACAGGATGAGGATGATGTTTCTCAGCCCACTGTAGTCTATAGATTATAATGCTACGTGAATTTTTCTATGCTTTGAAGAAAACTGGTCACACTTAACACGGTAAAACAAGTGTGTAAAATGTTAAAATATTTCTTATTGATATTATAGGCTATATATATATATATATATATATATATATATATATATATATATATATATATATATATATATATATATATATATATATATATATATATATATTTTTTTTTTTTTTTGACTAAATCAATCAGCCCCTCTCTGAAGTTTTGGTCTCTGGTTGAACTTTGTGGTTGGAGCACTAAATCAGCGGCTGTTCATTTATTTATTTATGTTTACTTAGTTCGCTGTTTCTGTAACCTTGTTTGACATAAAAATTGAAGGCATCTTAGAATTTTTATTTGAAATTGTGGAACATTACTTTCAAAGTTTATCTCTGAGTGAGTTCTGCTTCTTTATTTGGTTTAGAGTTGAACTAAAATCAGTCGCTCCTTCATAGACATTAGACAATGATCTGACGGGGCTCCACAGGAGCTGTTACAGATCTGCTTTAGGACCCTGAAGACATGGAACTTTTAACTCCTCCCAATTTTGTGACTAAACCACGAAAGCTCAGACTGCATAAAGGTGATTCTGTTTTACCTGAGATATTTGTCCCCTTATGCTCAGCAAAAAGGAGTTTATTCTATATCAGTATACTTATTTTAGACTTAAACTGAGGCAGTGTGCTTGATGTTTACGTTTTATAAACTATATTTTTCATACTTAGGAATAG
This sequence comes from Scarus forsteni, assembly GCA_036419115.1. Taxonomy (NCBI): domain Eukaryota; kingdom Metazoa; phylum Chordata; class Actinopteri; order Labriformes; family Labridae; genus Scarus; species Scarus forsteni. The sequence goes on along the minus strand of JAZDUH010000203.1, from coordinate 514,102 downwards.
AATTAAGTATTCTTTGCTTGTAGTGAAAAGTATGAAGAAAAGTCTAAGCCTAAGTGCATTAATACTTCGACTTACACTGAAGAGACAATCAGGAAACACAGTGATCAGGGGGGCTGCTTTGGCGGAGTGGTTGGCGGCCACGCGCGTCCCGTGTGCGTGCTTCAGCCGATCCGGGCTCGGGTCCAGCCTGTGGCAGAGTCAATTTAGAGTTTTATTCCTCATCTTAACAGTCACTGTTTTGCCTGCCACTGCTCTGTTTTCTTACATGCTTCTTCCAGATGTCGTGTTAAATTTTTATAGAAACAATACTACCAAGAACACCTATAATATCTGTTGTTAGTTTCAGTTTCTGTGGATGAAATGAGTGTTTTCTTGATGAAGAGTCCTCCACGATCACCCAGACAGGACTGTCCATCACACCCTCTCCTCTGAGCGCCTACTGTGTGGCAGCAGCCCCTGGTATCATTAATGGAGTCGACTAGTGTAGATCTGTATTCATCTCAGTGGAGCACTGAAACTAAAACAATATACAAACATATATCAGCTTCACGGTTATAAAAGTTGACCAAAACTATAGGCTATCAAAACTCACATAAACAACATTAACATCAAGACCAATGGATAAACATTAAGACCAATTAATACAAAGAAAAACGCCACCAAATGCCACATACCTCGCTTCGCCTCCCAAGAGTGAAAAATCTTCACGTGCGGAGTCTTTACGCAGCTGGACCGACGTTGAACCAAACTGCACTCAGAGACAAGCCAAACTTATATCCATATGAGAAAAGTTTTACAGTGAACTACCAAACAACTACAAGCTTACTTTAAGCTGGTCTTTGTTACCAATCATTTCCTCCTCGTTTCCGGTCGTATACCGAGCAAAGCATGACGTGACAAACGGCATCCGACGTCACAGCCAGGACCAGGAAGGCGTGTCTGTAATGGAGCCATACTAACCCAGGTTCAGCCCCGGTGGGAATTCACTATAAATACCATCCATAATCAATTTTTCTGCAGTTCGGAGAAAACTGGTCACATCAAACATGGTAAGTCAAGTCTATGAAGTTACTTTGATTATGAAAAATTTTAAAAGATATCTTATTTATGTTATACTTTATGACTAAATTAATCAGCATCACTATGAAGTTTTGATCTATATGGGAGCACCAAATCTGTTCAGCTGCTATTCATTTATGTTTGCTCAGTTTGCTGTTTCTTGTAACACTGTTTGACACAGTAATTGAAGGAATCTTATGACTTTTTTTTTTTTTTTTTTTTACATATGTGATGCCCACTAATAAGTGCCCACGTTTATGAGTGTGTTTATTTTTACACAGTTGTTTTCGTTTTGGTGTGTTTGTACATAGATGTTTTTGTGTTTAAAATATTGATAATCGTAAAACAGGAGGGTTTACAAATGAAGGACGGTCATGTGTGACGTGTAGTGACGGCTTCAGGCGGTAGGTGGCTGAAGTCGTCCAACATGAGGTCCAGCTTCCTCTCTGGGGTGTCATCTTTACTGCTTTGTCGTAAAATGAGCTCATGACAAGTGCAAGTTGTTCAGGAAGTTTGTGAATGTTGTGTGATATTTTTCAACAAGGCACAGTCAGCAGAGATGAACACTACAGTAGTTACTCCTGTGTATGAGCGCATGAAAGTGTCTAACCCTATAAGGACCAAGACCCTAGATTATAGCCAGAAAATTCTAATTTTTTTGGAGATTATATTTTTATTTCACTTTCTGCTAAAATCCTACCAAAATCAAAATGTCCATAAATTTCAACATAAAGATTTTTCGTATCTCATTTGATTCATTTGGTGTTTTTGGCAACTGATAATCCATCTGAGGACATTTTTATCATTTATCTGATTGTATTCAGATGTTTGTTTTTTTGTATTTTTGCTATTTGCTGATTATTTTGAATAGATCGAGGTATTGTAAAAGAATGTATCAAATATGATACAATTTGCATTATAGGGCTAAAATGTGTTTCATCGGTTTGAAAACAGCGACGTAACACAAACAGAGCTGCTGTGAGTCATCATTGAAGAAAACACGTCCGCCACATGTGATGAGAAATGTGAGTGTGTTGAACGCCTATACGCAGTTTATGGGGAAATACTGTGTGTGACGCGCACTTCACATGAACGCGCCTTTTGCGCTTTAAATAGTCCGTACACCAAAAGTCCAAGAGGAGACCTCGGAGAAGACTCCTGATATTCTGACTAAATGTATCAGCCTCTAAATAAAGTTCATACAATGTCATGTTTTCTTCTCTGTGTGCTTTAACTTCCAAAGACAGAGTTACAGTTACACTATGCTCTCATTTCTGCTCTTTCTTCTAAAAACTGTGAATAAAAACTGACAAAAAAAAATCAGAAGCTAAATTTAGATTCCAGACTTTATCTCCTCAGTTTATTCATAATTTGCACTGCCTATTAATTTCGGACAATTGCAATAAACTTTATTCTAAAGCTCTGATTTTTTATCAGTTTACCTCACTTGTATATGTGCAGACTGATAAGTGAGTGTCAATAACACGGTGATGCCGCCCAGCGCTGCCCCTGATAAGCAAACCACTGAGGATGAATTCTGCTCCATTAGATGAAGTCACGATCCTCTCTGTGGACTACAGGCCTGAAAATTTACATTCAAAGTGTGACTGTTACTTTTGCAAAAATAACAGCCATAAATAAAGTTTGACAAGATCTTTTGTCAGTGTTTGTTTAGTTATTGAGTAAATATCTCTAAATATCTTCCTCTTCATAACTTCTGTTTCAGAAATGTCTCGTCTTGTTCCTGCTCATCCTCCTGCTGGTGTCAGGAGTTCACACTCCTCTCCTAGAGGAAGGTGTTGCATGGTCCAAACTCGACTGTCCTGGTCGAGCATGCGCGTCCTGTCCCCGCTGGACCCCCATGGACCTGTTCAGGTGCAGGACTGAGGAAGAGGACTGTGCAGAGACAGAGAGACGGTTCAGGTTAGTGAGGGAGGGGGAGCAAATACTGAACTCAAGTTAGAGTAGAGTTACTCTGATGAAAATACTCTTAAACAGGAACAGAGTCACAGAGAATCTACTGAAGTTAAAGTGAAGAGAACTTCAATCAGACTGAAGAACTGAGAGACGTTCCTGTGACTCTACTGAAACACAGGAGCGTCTCCTCTGACAGAAACATGACATTATGTCAAAGAAATCAGAAAATCAGTCCTCCTGGTCACCATTAACAGCCCTGAGAGAGTTTTAGAAAATATAAACCAATTAAAAGAACAAAAAAACATCTTCTAAATATAATACTACAGCTTTTATTCATAAACTACAGAGTGATTTTAAACAAAATAGAAATTTTGAATACTTGAGGTTTCATCCATAAGTACATATAATATATTTAAATAGGATTTATGACACCAACATTAATATTTTGAGTCAGAAATTGAAGCTCTGAAATTAATTTAGTAATGTTTAGGGCTGAACGATTTGAGAAAATATTCTTATTGCGATTTCTTTCCCCATTATTATAATTTACTCTGCAATTGTTTTAATGTTCCTCATCTTCTGTAATATTAAACAAACATAAGCAGTAGATCTTTTTAAAGTAAAACTAAAATGACATTAAATAAATCTAAGGATAAAAGATTTGAGAAAAAGTGGAGAAGTGAATAACAGAAGCAAAATAGGTATGAAATTGCAAAAAAAGGGGAAAAATTGGCAAAAAAATCCAAAAGTGACTTAAGAAAATTGATTATGGCAGCAAAATTGGGAATTAAATTTGAAATTAAATTTCAAAAACCATGTGAAAATTCCAAAAATGGTTCTGACAGTGGCCAAAAAAAAGATGAATGGTGGCAAAATAGGCATAAAGTTGTAAAAACGGGGTTAAAAAAAGTAAAAATTGTCCAAAGGTGGGAAAAAAGTGAATGAATAGGCATGAAATTGCTAAAACTACATCACAGTGTCAAAATGTTCGACACATTTTGGGCTAAAAATATTGAACCTTCTGCGATTTGAAAATTGCAACAAGTCAAATTACGATTTAATCTAATTTGCAATTAATTGTTCAGCCCTCATGTTTCATAAGACTGTTGCAGAGTCATCATGACAAACATTTAATTACGTCTTTAAAATATTGAAACAATCCCGGTGTACTTTGTATTTTTACAGATTTGTGACCCTTTGTCGTGTTGTGATGTGTTTTCTCTGAACTCAGTGATGTAGAGGGACTGAAACTCGAGGCTGATTCTGATCTTCATCTTTAAAGTTTAGAAATCTGAACCTGAGCGGCCTGATGACATGATGCTGATCCTGTTTTGATTCTGTAAATCACATCTGTACCTGTTGAAGAAGATGAATAAACTCTCCTGAAGACTTTTGATTTATTAGTGCGTGTTTGTCTTTGTCATGCAGATGAAGACGTCCTCCAAGGATCCATCCCTCCTCCATCGGGCTGAAGAGACAAAGGAGACGATTTACATCAATGAGCTCAGGATTTTTTATAAAATATTTATTTTTATTTAATTGGCAATAATGTATGTTTTTAATGTTAAGAAAAATTTACTTCAAAATTGCCCAGACAGTAAATGTAAAAAAAAAATCACATATTTCTAAGTTCTTTCTTGTGACTCATCCGTCAATCAACTCTGCAATAAACCGTCCTGTATTTTATAATGTATGATCTCCTCTTGAAGTTTGACAATAAAAGGAAAGGTAAAGCCTTTTTTCATAAAGGCTTTACCTTAAAGAAATCCAGTTTTATATCTTGTTTGTTATTTATATATTTGGATATTTATAAAAAGTCATATTTTTTATTGAATTGTCAATAAAGCTGATCTCTGAGTAAAAGTGTGTGTTCATCAGTGTGTGTGAGGATGTTTAAAGCTCCTAAACAGGAGTCACTTTGGTTTGGCTGAGTCTGAAATTCAGGAATGAAGATCTGAGAGCAGAGAGCACTGAGGGACTGAAGGTCAAGGGGCCAAAAGCACCTCCACACAGACATGAATTATATTGGCTTGTCCCTGATTTATACATTGTAATGCCCCTTTTCTCATTTTTTAGGAGTAAAAAGTCCTGGTTGGAGTCAAATCTTAAACATAACTTTGCTATGTTATATTAAGTCATTTTGGGGGAAAATATTCATCTAAGCTATGTACAGTGGGAGAGGCATCAATCAGTTTTTGTTACGCAAAAAAACCTGATTTTTACATTGTAATGCCCCTTTATTCATTTTCCAAACCCTACAAAGCACTGTTTGGGGTCAAATTACTCTGCTAATGGATCTATGTGATTTGGTGCAGAAAAAAGAAGCTCTCTCGGTGACACATCTCTTTATCAGCACAAATACAAGCCATTGATCAATTAAAACAAGTATTCTCAGTGTTTTATAACAAAGACTGCACTCATCAATTTAATGAGACAAGTAAAATATATTTTTTTAAAAATGTATCTGCTTGGTTCAATTATGCTTCTTTTTTTACTGTTTTAGGTGTTTTATTTGTTAACACCATGGTCATTAACATATATTTGAATTGTCTGAATTGTTGATGAGCTGCTGACCAAAAGTCTGGGTCACAAAGAATGAAGGAACTTCAAATTAACCAAATAAAGAACTAACAAGATACAAAACGGATTTTTTAGGCAGATCCTCAGTGACAAATTATTTCATTGTTAAACCATAAAAGTAGATTGTACATAATAAAATACAACAATATAAATTACAGGGGGCTTTATTACTGAATTAATTGAGGGATGAACCACAAACAGAAAGAGGCCTGAGATCTGATGAGATTTATTTTGGACATTTATTGCATGAGAAATTTTGAGGTTCATTTTTCCTTACATTAAAACATACATTGGAGTTTATTTAATAATTATTTAATAATACTTCAGGTTTTTTACTGGAATTTTATTCTTTGTAAATGCCTTTCCTTTAATTTTCCTATTTTAGCTGATTTTATTATGCATCTTATGCTTTTTTCCTTTTATCATATTATTTATCTCTATTTTATCTTATATTGTTATAATATTTTACTTATTGTCCCCTCTTATATTCTGATCTAATGTCTTAGCATGATTATTAATTGTCATTTCAGTTTTAGCCCCTGTGTTTCCTCATTTTTTATTCAGTATTAATCCCTTCACATCTGAGGTTTGACTGAGGAAGAGGAACCTGCACACTCTGAGCCAGATACGATCCAGGTATTTCTGGAAGAGAAATTGCGCAGTATATGTCAATACCGCTGCCTGATATGTTCACACATGCGCTGAGTCATCGAAGAAATATTGTCTGCGGACTTCAAAACCACAACAGAAAAATTCCTCCGGAAGGATGACAGAAGACGCGAAACACTTGCTCCTCCTACTCGTTATATTCACTCCCAGGATTTACAGCCTCCTCTGATCAGCCTTTATAAAGAAGAGAACTCCACACGACGCTCATTTCTCTGTCGGTCTCTGATGAGGACAGGCTACCCTGAAGATGGTGAGTCAGTGTCTGTACAGATATATTTATCATGTTTAAGTCTTGAATCTATCGGACTTATTTGAGACATTTTGACTAAATTAACCAGCCTCTATAAAGTTCATGTAATTTTTTCATCTCTGTGCTTAAACTTTCAGACAGTTACAGTTACGCGATGCTCTCATTTCTGTTTCTGCTCTTTCTTGTAAAATTCTGTGAATAAAAACTAAAATAAAAAAAATCAGAAGATAAATTTAAATTCCATCTCCTCATTTTATTTTTTATTTGCACTGTCCATAAATTTCGGACAAATGTAATACACTTTATTCTAAAGCTCTGATTTTTATCAGTTTAACTTATGTGCAGAGTAAAAAGTGAACTGACTCGTAATGACAAACGGCAGAATTTCTGTTTAGTTATACTGTTTTGGTATTTTAATAACATTAAAGCTGCATTTTACGACCTCAGGTTGGTTATTACACAGTGATGCAGATGTTGGCACTGTTATGAACTTCTTTCTTCTCTCGGGTGGAGAAATGGAAAGACTCAAATCTAAACTCTGACAAAGTCTGGTCCAATTTTGGGTTGTAGGCCTACGAAGATGTGCTGAAGGGAAATTGACTGAAATCTGTCCGCAGAAAATGAAGAAAAAAGGTTCCGCATGGGAGGCCTAAATAAAGTTTGACCAGAGATTTTGTCAGTGTTTGTTTTATTATTGAGTAAATATTTAAATATCTCTTCATAGCTTCTGTTCCAGAGAGTTCTCGCCTGTTGGCTCCTCATGCTTCTCCTTGTGAGAAGAGTTCACACTCCTCTCCTGGAGGAAGGTGTTGATCCAAACTCGACTGTCCCGGAGCCTCGCCGTGATGCACCGAGGGGCGCATGCGCGTCCTGTCCCCGCTGGACCGTCATGGACCTGTTCAGGTGCAGGACTGAGGAAGAGGACTGAGGAAGAGGACTGTGCAGAGACAGAGAGACGGTTCAGGTTAGTGAGGGAGGGGGAGCAAATACTGAACTCAAGTTAGAGTAGAGTTATTCTGATGAAAATACTCTTAAACAGGAACAGAGTCACAGAGAATCTACTGAAGTTAAAGTGAAGAGAACTTCAATTAGACTGAAGAACTGAGAGACGTTCCTGTGACTCTACTGAAACACAGGAGCGTTTCCTCTGATAGAAACATGACATTATGTCAAAGAAATCAGAAAATCAGTCCTCCTGGTCACCATTAACAGCCCTGAGAGAGTTTTAGAAAATATAAAACCAATTAAAAGAACAAAAATATTTTCTAAATATAATAATACAGCTTTTATTCATAAACTACAGAGTGATTTTAAACAAAATAGAAAGTTTGAATATGGGAGGTTTCATCCATAAGTACATATAATATATTTAAATAGGATTTATGACACCAACATTAATATTTTGAGTCAGAAATTGAAGCTCTGAAATTAATTTAGTAATGTTAAGGGCTGAACGATTTGAGAAAATATTCTTATTGCAATTTTTTTCCCCATTATTGTAATTTACTCTGTAGTTGTTTTAATGTTCCTCATCTTATGTAATATTAAACAAACATAAGCAGTAGATCTTTTTAAAGTAAAACTAAAATGACATTAAATAAATCTAAGGATAAAAGATTTGAGAAAAGTGGAGAAGTGAAGAACAGAAGCAAAATAGGTCTGAAATTGCAAAAAAAAAGGGGAAAATTGGCAAAAAAATCCAAAAGTGACTTAAGAAAATTGATTATGGCAGCAAAATTGGGAATTAAATTTGAAATTAAATTTCAAAAACCATGTGAAAAGATCAAAAATGGTTCTGACAGTGGCAAAAAAAAAGATGAATGGGGGCAAAATAGGCATAAAGTTGTAAAAACGGGGTTAAAAAAGGTAAAAATGGTCCAAAAGTGGGAAAAAAGTGAATGAATAGGCATGAAATTGCTAAAGATATCACAATGTCAAAATGTTCAACACATTTTGGGCTAAAAATATTGAACCTTCTGTGATTTAATCTAATTTGCAATTAATTGTTCAGCCCTAATGTTTCATAAGACTGTCGCAGAGTCATCATGATAAAAACATTTAATAACATCATTAAAATATTGAAACAATCCCGGTGTACTTTGTGTTTTTACAGATTTGTGACCCTTTGTCGTGTTGTGATGTGTTTTCTCTGAACTCAGTGATGTAGAGGGACTGAAACTCGAGGCAGATTCTGATCTTCATCTTTAAAGTTTAGAAATCTGAACCTGAGCGGCCTGATGACATGATGCTGATCCTGTTTTGATTCTGTAAATCACATCTGTACCTGTTGAAGAAGATGAATAAACTCTCCTGAAGACTTTTGATTTATTAGTGCGTGTTTGTCTTTGTCATGCAGATGAAGACGTCTTCCTCCAAGGATCCATCCCTCCTCCATCGGGCTGAAGAGACAAAGGAGATGATTTACATCAATGAGCTCAGGATTTTTATAAAATATTTATTTTTATTTAATTGGCAATAATGTATGTTTTTAATGTTAAGAAAAATTTACTTCAAAATGTCCCAGACAGTAAATGTAAAAAAAAAATCACATATTTCTAAGTTCTTTCTTGTGACTCATCCCTCAATCAACTCTGCAATAAACACTTCTGTATTTTATAATGTATGATCTCCTCTTGAAGTTTTACAATAAAAGGAAAGGTAAAGCCTTTTTTCATAAAGGCTTTACCTTAAAGAAATCTAGTTTTATATCTTGTGTGTTATTTATATATTTGGATATTTATAAAAAGTCATATTTTTTATTGAATTGTCAATAAAGCTGATCTCTGAGTAAAAGTGTGTGTTCATCAGTGTGTGAGAGGATGTTTAAAGCTCCTAAACAGGAGTCACTTTGGTTTGGCTGAGTCTGAAATTCAGGAATGAAGATCTGAGAGCAGAGAGCAGGCCGCACTGAGGGACTGAAGGCCGAGGGGCCGAAAGCACCTCCACACAGACATGAATTATATTGGCTTGTCCCTGATTTAAACATTGTAATGCCCCTTTTCTCATTTTTTAGGAGTAAAAAGTCTTGGTTGGAGTCAAATCTTAAACGTAACTTTGCTATGTTATATTAAGTCATTTTGGGGGAAAATATTCATCTAAGCTATGTACAGTGGGAGAGGCATCAATCAGTTTTTGTTACGCAAAAAAAACTGATTTTTACATTGTAATGCCCCTTTATTCATTTTCCAAACCCTACAAAGCACTGTTTGGGGTCAAATTACTCTGCTAATGGATCTATGTGATTTGGTGCAGAAAAAAGAAGCTCTCTCGGTGACACATCTCTTTATCAGCACAAATACAAGCCATTGATCAATTAACACAAGTATTCTCAGTGTTTTATAACAAAGACTGCACTCATCAATTTAATGAGACAAGTAAAATATATTTTTTAAAAATGTATCTGCTTGGTTCAATTATGCTTCTTTTTTTACTGTTTTAGGTGTTTTATTTGTTAACACCATGGTCAATTAACATTTATTTGAATTGTCTGAATTGTTGATGAGCTGCTGACCAAAAGTCTGGGTCACAAAGAATGAAGGAACTTCAAATTAACCAAATAAAGAACTAACAAGATACAAAACTGATTTTTTAGGCAGATCCTCAGTGACAAATTATTTCATTGTAAAACCATAAAAGTAGATTGTACATAATAAAATACAACAATATAAATTACAGGGGGCTTTATTACTGAATTAATTGAGGGATGAACCACAAACAGAAAGAGGCCTGACATCTGATGAGATTTATTTTGGACATTTATTACATGAGAAATTTTGAGGGTCATTTTCCCTTACATTAAAACATACATTGGAGTTTATTTAATAATTATTTAATAATACTTCAGGTTTTTTACTGGAATTCTATTATTTGTAAATGCCTTTCCTTTACTTTTCCTATTTTAGCTGATTTTATTATGCATCTGGTGTTCTGCTCTTTTCCTTTTATCATATTATTTATCTCTTTCTTATCTTATATTGTTATATTATTTTATTTATTGTCCCCTCTTATATTCCTATCTAATGTCTTAGCATGATGATTAACCCTTTCATGCATGAATTTATCACATGAGAATGATTTTTAAAATATTTGTATTTGCTTTAAAACAAGCTAAAAACAATGTGCAGCTTTTTAATATGTTATATTTTGAGTGAGTTAATACATAAATAATATTTCACTGGAACTTAATATAGATCCACAAACACATATTTGTTGCAAACTTTTACTACAAAATAAAATGCGAAATGTAAAGGTTATTTAATATTGTAGTTTAATGAAACTATTAACATTTGACTTATTGACATTTTGACAACATGTACTTTTTACTGTTTAATGTCTTCTGGAGTGGAAGGATTCAGTATTGGTCACAGATAAAAAATAAACAAGGGAAATATTTTTAAAAAACTGCATAAAAGTGTTCCTCACATCTCATTAAATTAGAGTATGTGTATTTTCCTGATTCATTCTTTGAGAACAGAAAGATTTAACACTTAATCCTGAAGGGTGTGGAGCACATCATTCTTTGTTGGACAGCTTGAATTATCTCAAAATGAACAAAAAGACACAAAGATCATATTTTTAATGAAACTTGAGAATGTAGTTTTGATGTTTACTACCTGATAGTTGGGACACGGTTAGGCTAAATGGTTCAAAATATTAAATGAATATCCATCCCTGTAGGCGCATGAAAGGGTTAATTGTCATTTCAGTTTTAGCCCCTGCGTTTCCTCATTTTTTATTCAATATTCCTCAGTTCTTTATTTCTGTTTACTGTCAGAATGTCCTTGTTGTGTCTTTGTGTGTTTGAGTGAGTGTGTTTATCTTCTGTCCCATGTTCAGCACCTTGTATTACAAAGTCCACTATGAAAGTGCGACACAAATAAAGTTTGATTGATTGATTGAAATGCAGTATTTTCAGAAAGAAATCTAAATCATGTGAAATAATGAACAATCACAGACACGGGCCTCAGAGGCAAACAGCCCTGCATCAGTTTGTTTACCACGGGAAACTTTGTCTTAGTCATGTCTTCACCTCACATCTGACGTTTGACAGAGAAAGAGGAAGAGGAGCTGGACACCGATATCATCCTGTACTCTCTGATAGGATCCTGTCCCGCTGTTTTGTAAGGAAAAGGAGAAGTACAGTGTCAATAGAGCTGACCGATGTTGTCACACATGCGCTGAGTCAGCCAAGAAATTACTGTCTGCAGACTTACTACAGCAGAAAAAGAAAGGGGGAATGTAGTGTCCTTTTGTCTTCACAAACAGAAGAAAGAAGACAGATTTTAGCTTCACTGCTGTTCACGGGAAACGAGGAAGAGGAACACAAGCAGCCTTTAAATATGACAACTAACACCCGACGCTCATTTCTCTGTCGGTCTCTGATGAGGACAGGCTGCACTGAAGATGGTAAGTCAGCGTCTGTAAAGATATATTTTTATATCATGTTAAAGTTTTAAGTCTATCGGACTTATGTGAGACATTTTGACTAAAAATTAACCAGCCTCTATAAAGTTCATGTCATGTTTTCTTCTCTGTGCTTAAACTTTCAGACAGTTACAGTTACACTATGCTCTCATTTCTGTTGTTTCTGCTCTTTCTTGTAAAAACTGTGAAAAAACCTGACAAAAAAATCAGAAGATAAATTTAGATTTCAGACTTTATCTCCTCAGTTTATTCATAACTTGCACTGTCCATAAATTTCAGACAATTTTTATCTACTTTATTAAAGCTCTGATTGTTATTAGTTTACCTTCACTTAGGGGCAGACTTTGAACTGACCCGTAATGATTAACAGCAGAATTTCAGACAGTTTTTATACTGTTTGCTATTTTAAAAACATTAAAGCTGCATTTAACGACCTCAGGTTGGTTATAACATGCAGTGATGCAGATGTTGGCACCGTTATGTATGGGACGCCGTTTGTAAAGCATGCTAAAAAAAAAAAAAACAGCAACATTTTGTCACATTTAGCTTCAAACCACGTGCAAAAAACTTCCTGTTACCAGGAGTTTCAATTTGCATGTTAGCTAAATATGTAGTTGTGTCTGAGAGATTTAGATTTAACATTTATATTTATATTTAACATTTATATATTTATACTTAACATTTATATTTAACATTTATATTTATATTTAGCATTTATATTTAACATTTATATTTATATTTATATCCAACATTTATATTTATATTTAACATTTATATTTATATTTAGCATTTATATTTAACATTTATATTTAACATTTATATTTATATCCAACATTTATATTTAACATTTAAATTCAACATTTATATTTATATCCAACATTTATATTTATATTTAGCATTTATATTTAACATTTATATTTATATTTATATCCAACATTTATATTTATATTTAACATTTATATTTATATTTAGCATTTATATTTAACATTTATATCCAACATTTATATTTAACATTTAAATTCAACATTTATATTTATATCCAACATTTATATTTATATTTAGCATTTATATTTATATTTAGCATTTATATTAATATATAGCATTTACGTGTGACATTTAATATTTACATTTAATTATTGAAGATATTTCTAAGATGACAAATATTGCTCTAAATGTCATAAAAGTTCACTGGAAAAAATCACACCAGTTTTTTTGTTCATGGTTTGAAGCTAAATGTGACAAAATGTTGCTGTTTTCTTTTTTTTTTACATGCGCTGCTTTACAAACGGCGCTTATGAACTTCTTTCTTCTCTCAGGTGGAGAAATGGAAAGACTCAAATCTAAACTCTGACAAAGTCTGGTCCAATTTTGGGTTGTAGGCCTTCGAAGATGCTGAGGGGAAATTTACTGAAATCTGTCCGCAGAAAATGAAGGGAAAAGGTTCCGCATGGGAGGCCTAAATAAAGTTTGACCAGAGATTTTGTCAGTGTTTGTTTTATTATTGAGTAAATATTTAAATATCTCTTCATAACTTCTGTTTCAGAGTCGTCTCACCTTTTTGCTGATTATCCTGCTGCTGGTGTCAGGAGTTCACACTCCTCTCCTGGAGGAAGGTGCTGGTCCAAACTGTCCCGGAGTCTCGCCGTGATGGACCGAGGGGCGCATGCGCGTCCTGTCCCCGCTGGACCGTCATGGACCTGTTCAGGTGCAGGACTGAGGAAGAGGACTGTGCAGAGACAGAGAGACGGTTCAGGTTAGTGAGGGAGGGGGAGCAAATACTGAACTCCAGTTAGAGTAGAGTTACTCTGATGAAAAATACTCTTAAACAGGAACAGAGTCACAGAGAATCTACTGAAGTTAAAGTGAAGAGAACTTCAATTAGACTGAAGAACTGAGAGACGTTCCTGTGACTCTACTGAAACACAGGAGCGTTTCCTCTGATAGAAACATGACATTATGTCAAAGAAATCAGAAAATCAGTCCTCCTGGTCACCATCAACAGCCCTGAGAGAGTTTTAGACAATATAAACCAATTAAAAGAACAAAAAAACATTTTCTAAATATAATAATACAGCTTTTATTCATAAACTACAGAGTGTTTTCAAACAAAATAGAAATTTTGAATACGTGAGGTTTCCTCCATCAGTACAAATCTTATATTTAAATAGGATTTAAGAAACCAACATTAATATTTTGAGTTCAAAAGTAAAGCTATGAAATCCATTTAGTTTCGTTTCATAAGACTGTCACAGAGTGATCATTACAAACACATTTAATAACGTCTTTAAAATATTGAAACAATCCCGGTGTACTTTGTGTTTTTACAGATTTGTGACCCTTTGTCGTGTTGTGATGTGTTTTCTCTGAACTCAGTGATGTAGAGGGACTGAAACTCGAGGCAGATTCTGATCTTCATCTTTAAAGTTTAGAAATCTGAACCTGAGCGGCCTGATGACATGATGCTGATCCTGTTTTGATTCTGTAAATCACATCTGTAACTGTTTCAGTAGATGAATAAACTCTCCTGAAGACTTTTGATTTATTAGTGCATGTTTGTCTTTGTCATGCAGATGAAGACGTCTTCCTCCAAGGATCCATCCCTCCTCCATCGGGCTGAAGAGACAAAGGAGACGATTTAGTTCATAAATCACTCACATGCTCAGGATTTTATAACATATTATTTTTTTACTGAATAGTCAATAAAGCTGAGCTCTGAGTAAAAGTGTGTGTTCATCAGTGTGTGAGTATTATTGGGATAATCACAGGGTTAAACAAGCAAACAAGTTTTCTAGCTCCCATTATCAGAAGAAGAAGCAAACTCTGGGTCGGAGCTTCAGCTTGACTACACGGAGGTCTGCAGCGTCTCTCTGCTAAAAACGTGTTTTCTTTTGGAGTAATTCAGACTTCTATCTTCATTTACTCTGTCCCAGTAACACATATATTGATCATTCCACATCTGGACAAATCTCTCAAGTGTTACTTTAAGTATAAAACCAAAATTATTTGATTCACTCTTTACTTTATGAGTATGTCCTTTTGAGCAGAAGGCTTAAAAAAGGGGCTGAACAGGAAGTGAACATAGATGGATTCTAATTTTTTGACATTTGTTCATATTCTGACCAGCAGGGACTTCATTTTAGACATTTGCCAAAATACTCAGGCTTACATTTATTTATGATTAAAAATCCAAAGAGAAAGGAAACATTCCTTTGATTTTCTATTTTTCTTTTTTCTTAGAGCTGCAGCATTCTTAGATCCAGCAGTTTATTTTATTTATTGTTTCCGTGAAGGAAAGTTTTAGCTTTTATTTCTTCACGGGGACAAGAGAGGCGAGTTTGTTAAAAAAGAAAAATTTATGACTTTTGTTAAATTCAAAATAAAAAGGAGATGATTCAGACGGAGGTGACTAAAATGTCTTATATCATCGCTGCAGGTCGAGGTCTTTCAAGACAAAAATGTTTCTGTTTTTATTTTCCGAGATAAAGAAGAAAACATCAGCATCTGTGAGTAAATAACGCTAAAACTCACTGACTGAGTCATAATTATTGGATGGTTCGTTGTATCATGTAGAGGAGCGTTTTTGTTTCCCTCCTCTGTCCCTCTGCGCTCCTTCTTCTTTATCACGTGCTGCAGGTGGAGCGTCCTGATTGGACGACAGCAAACAGGCGCACCAGACTCTGAGTGGAGGAGACCTGTCGAGTTTGAGTCTGATTGGCTGAGAGCTGAAGGCCGGCTTTTTAAGAATGAGTGCTGAGCAGAAGCCCCGCCCCCCTCTTTCCTCACTCCTGACGTGCCCTGCAGCGCAGCTTTCTGTGCACCGTGTGTTTTGTGCGATTTACACTTTGTGTATTTTGTGACTATTTTGTTAAAGCAAAGAGAAACAGTTAAGAAGCAGTTCGGTATGTAGGGGAGAGTAAAAATTTTCGTTTTCTCCTATTTTTCTGTTAAGGCAGTCACTTTAGGGCCATTTTCTTTAACTTCAGAGGTCAGGTAAAGTTTTTGATTTATAAGAGAGTTTTTGGTGTTTTATTTTTGGCTTTAGTTTGTAAAAGGACAAAAGAACCATTAACAATGATGTTTAGTGATTGTTGCGCTGGAATCACCTTTGGAGTGATGAAGAAGTGGTCAATGTTTATGTTTCCTCCAGTAAATCTGAGGCTGGTCTTGACACATTTCACCTGCTGATGAAGACTTTAAGAGTTTCATTTTGGCTAAAATGTCTCTCAGAGCAGAGATGGTGGGTCGTGACCCAAAGTGGATCATGATGCTTTGCCTGAGCGAAGAAATATGTTTGAAAAAATGCTTTACACATCAGGTGGTGATGATTCTCTGTTAGGCTGATTGAAAACTTTTAATTAAATCTGTTTGTTATATTTTCATTATGCAGGCACTCAGCTGAAGATTCACACTTTTCAGATTTTTCTAGACAACTTCTCTGACTTTTTAATTCCATGTTTCTGAAGTGTTTTGTGTGACAGCCTCAACAGCTGCTGATTGAATCTTCTGAACACAGAGCTGTTCAGTCTGCTCCACAGCTCCTCTTATATTTACACTCCTGAAACCTTCTGTCCCTGAGAAGCTCTTCATCAGCTCTCCAACATCACCACCTGCAGGACAAAATGGTTCATCATTAAACTGTTTGTTTGTGTTATAACTTTTTACTCTTGCTGAACAAAAATATAAAAAGTTGGCTCTTTGTTAAGATTATCACGAAGAGCAGGGCATGTCAATTTCATCATATTCATCAGAGAAAAATCTCAACTTCTGTACTGGATGCAATTTGTTAGATAAAGGGTCATTCCGCCAAAAGACTGCAATTTGGTTGTTGTAACTCACCAAAATTAAACTTTATTTTTCATTCTATTTCAATATAGAATTTAGTAATATACACATTTACTCATTCAAAATGAGTACTGATCAATCTCAGGCTACTTTATTTCATTTATTGCAACTTTCAACAGTTTATTATCATTGCAATTTTTTCTCTATTGTTACCAAAACTCAAATTTTTAAAAACATGTTTAAAAGAATATCAACCACATACAAAGTTTTCCCTTAGAAAAAGAGTTAATTTAGAAGAAATGGTTTGTTACATGATGAAAACACTAATATTTATGACAAAAAAGACTTCTTTTTTTTTTTGCTGTTACTCTTTATTTGAGTAACAGCAATGAGTTTTTAGCATAAAATTAGCAATTGTGTGAAATCTAGCCACTTAGCATCTATGCTAGTAGCTTGAGCACATGGAGCAAATTCTTAAGATTTAACTGAATATTTTACTTTTGATATCAACAAATGTTTTCTTAGAGATGACTTAGGTAACAGGACTGAGTTTTTAGATTGACCATCTCTAAAACAGCTAATATATCATTAAATTTAAGGAAAAATAAAAGAGATAACTTACTTTGGTCTTCCCATGACTTGCAGAAGATCTAACTGATGTCACCTCCTGTAGAACATGTCACTGGTGGCATGTTCCAAAATTTTAAAGGGGGTAACAGCAATGAGTGAAAACCTGGGGACAGCACTAAAATGTGAATTTTAACCAAAATATAAAGACTTTTTTGTAAAACTTTTGTTTTAAAGTGTAGATAGAATATGGAGTCACACTTAAATGCAAAAGAAAATTTGCTTTGGAAGGATTTTGTTCATGATGCATTGTAGTAAAGTGTAGCGTTTGGCTGTGGGGACAGGCAAGAAATGTTATGTATAAGTGTTATGGATGTCATTTAAAATATTAAAATATATATATGTAATTTCTACAAATATTAATGTGTATGGTGTTTAGTATAATAATAAAATATAATTTGTAATATATTACTACTTGTGTTTAGACATTAAATATACAATAATATGCTAGGGACAGAAATTTCACTCTTTTGGCTGAATCACCTTTTGTATAAAACTAAATGAAGATAAATGGGGAAGGGGCCTCGTATGACTTCGCCCCGGGCCTCCAAATCACTATAACTGCTCCAGCAAACCACAAAACCTTGTCCAGAGTTTAAACTTTCCTCTTGATCAACCCTCAGCTTTCTTACCGAGCAGCTCATTGGGAAGATCCGATTTGTCCTCCGACATTTCCTCCACCGGGGTGACCGCAGAGGGAGATCCGGCGGTGGGGGCAGCAGGAGCGGGTAAACCCGAGAGGAGAGGCGGCTGGAGGGCGGAGGTCCGACGGAGAAGAACCGACGAGGAGCCGTGAAGGTGTAGTCCCGTTTCTGTCCTCACCTGTCGACAGCCAGCTTACCCAACTGTCCCGGGGTCCTCACTACATGTCTGTGCACGCGCGCACGCAGAGGCTGGACTCACTCTCATCTAAAGGTCAAAGTTGAAGACTGAGAGGTGATCAGAGTCTGAAACATGCGGCTGATGATCGGAGTGAGCATGAAAACAAACTTCAGACTCACTTCTGCACTCACACACCTCAGTGACTCCTCCTCCTCCTCCTCCTCCTCCTCCTCCTCCTCCTCTGATTCACAGAAACATCACAGTTTGCTGTTTCTGCTTTAAATGGAAGAACAGCGACACCTCCCGGTCACATGTGTGTACTGCAAGAGCAGCCTCAACACTTGATTGTACTTCACCTCATAACCCAAATACTCCAATCCTGTCATCTTAAAATATCACAAACACAAATATGTGCTCTGAAAAATTAAGTTATCTCAGTGATTTGTTAATAAGAAGATCTGTAATATTTAAATCAGTCGAATTAACCCTTTCATGCATGAATTATTAAATCACAAAGGAATATTTTCTTAAAATCTTTATTTTGACTTTCAGGCAAGTTATAAATCAGGGTCATTTTTTTCAATATTATATTTTGAGGGAGTAATGAATCTCTCCACTACACAAACATGTGTCTGTGACAAACATCTACTGAGAGCAAATCAAAGAAAAGCCAAATCTGACTTATATGTATAACTGTTGTTCAATTAAACTATTGACTTGTGAGTTACACCAAATTTATAATAAAAAAACACAAAGTTATGTGAAACCTGAACACAGGCATAATACCCAATTTGCCCTTTGTCTGATGGATTTGTTGGATTTAGTATGCAGTATCTCAATATGATAAAAATGTGCAAAGATAATATTTTTATGAAACTTTAAGACAAGGCTATAGAAATCTGCCACCTGATATTTTGACCTGGTATTACAGCCAAAAGTACAAATACATCAAATTCTTTTTTTTTTACTTGAAATCTGCTTGGTCCAAGTATATATTTTTTTATCACTTTTTATGTGTGTAATTGGTTCACATCATCAACATAAACTTGAATAGTCTGAATTGTTAATTAGCTAATAAAAAAAACTTAAGGTCACAAAGCAAGACTAAATAACTTTATATTACCAAATATATAAATAACAAACAAGATATAAAACTAGATTTCTTTAAGGTAAAGCCTTTATGAAAAAAAGCTTTGCCTTACCTTTTATTGTCAAATTTCAAGAGGAGATCATACATAATAAAATACAGAGCTGTTTATTGCAGAGTTGATTGACGGATGAGCCACAAGAAAGGACTTAGAAATTATGTGATTTTTTTTATTACATTTACTGTCTGGGCAATGTTGAAGTAAATTTTTCTTAACATTAAAAACATACATTATTGCCAATTAAATAAAAATAAATATTTTATAAAAATCCTGAGCTCATTGATGTAAAACATCTCCTTTGTCTCTTCAGCCCGATGGAGGAGGGATGGATCCTTGGAGGAAGACGTCTTCATCTGCATGACAAAGACAAACACGCACTAATAAATCAAAAGTCTTCAGGAGAGTTTATTCATCTTCTTCAACAGGTACAGATGTGATTTACAGAATCAAAACAGGATCAGCATCATGTCATCAGGCCGCTCAGGTTCAGATTTCTAAACTTTAAAGATGAAGATCAGAATCTGCCTCGAGTTTCAGTCCCTCTACATCACTGAGTTCAGAGAAAACACATCACAACACGACAAAGGGTCACAAATCTGTAAAAATACAAAGTACACCGGGATTGTTTCAATATTTTAAAGACATTATTAAATGTTTTTGTCATGATCACTCTGCAACAGTCTTATGAAACATAACTAGGGCTGAACAATTAATTGCAAATTAGATTAAATCGTAATTTGACTTGTTGCAATTTTCAAATCGCAGAAGGTTCAATATTTTTAGCCCAAAATGTGTTGAACATTTTGACATTGTGATGTAGTTTCATGCCTATTCATACACTTTTTTCCCACCTTTGGACAATTTTTGCCTTTTTTTAACCCCGTTTTTATAACTTTATGCCTATTTTGCCCCCATTCATCTTTTTTGGCCACTGTCAGAACCATTTTGGATATTTTCACATGGTCGTTGAAATTCAATTTCAAATTTAATTCGCAAATTTGCTGCCATAATCAATTTTCTTAAGTCACTTTGGGATTTTTTGCCAATTTTCCCCATTTTTTTTCAATTTCATACCTATTTTGCTTCTGATCTTCACTTCTTTTTCTCAAATCTTTTATCCTTAGATTAATGTAATGTCATATTGGTTTTACTATAAAAACATCTACTGCTTATGTTTGTTAAAGAATACATAAGATGAGGAACATTAAAACAATTGCAGAGTAAATCTCAATATTGGGGAAAAAATAGGAATTAGATGATTATCTCAAATTGTTCAGCCCTAAACATTACTAAATGAATTTCAGAGCTTTAATTTTTGACTCAAAATATTAATGTTGTTATCATAAATCCAAATTAAATATAAGATTTGTACTTATAGAGGAAATCTCACATATTCAAAATTTCTATTTATTTTAAAATCACTCTGTGGTTTATGAATAAAAGCTGTATTATTATATTTAGAAAATATTTTTGTTCTTTTAATTGGTTTATATTGTCTAAAACTCTCTCAGGGCTGTTGATGGTGACCAGGAGGACTGATTTTCTGATTTCTTTGACATGATGTCATGTTTCTATCAGAGGAAACGCTCCTGTGTTTCAGAAGAGTCACAGGAACGTCTCTCAGTTCTTCAGTCTAATTGAAGTTCTCTTCACTTTAACTTCAGTAGATTCTCTGTGACTCTGTTCCTGTTTAAGAGTATTTTTCATCAGAGTAACTCTACTCTAACTTGAGTTCAGTCTTTGCTCCCCCTCCCTCACTAACCTGAAGTCTCTCTATCTGCACAGTCCTCGTCCTCAGTCCTGCACCTGAACAGGTCCATGACGGTCCAGCGGGGACAGGACGCGCATGCGCCCCTCGGTGCATCACTGAGAGACTCCGGGACAGTCGAGTTTGGACCAACACCTTCCTCCAGGAGAGGAGTGTGAACTCCTGACACCAGCAGCAGGATGAGCAGCAAAAGGGCGAGACGACTCTGAAACAGAAGTTATGATGAGAGAGAGGCCTGTTTAGAGATATTTAGTCAATAATAAAACTAACACTGAAAAAAGATCTGGTCAGACTTCATTTAGGCCTCTCACTGTGGAGCCTTTTTTCCTTCACATTCTGCAGACTGACTTCAGTTAGTTTTCCCTCAGCAGTCCTGATAGTGGTGCTGATTGATATTTTCAGTCAGACAAACAGGCCACAGCGCTGATGCAGTCGGCCGACTAATTTTGTCAGCTGCGTGGCCACGATCGCGGTGGCTTGTGGTTGTCCGACTGTGGGCGGCTGCTGATTGATATTCTCAGTGCGTTTTCAGTGGCTGCTGTCGCCGTGTGTACAGTGTGCTGGCCTTTCGGAAGCTTTCCTGGTTTCCCCGACGACCAGCACGCCCCTGCCCCTTTTAAATCATGTTTTCAATTTCATCTAGCGGGCCAGATATAATGGGAGACGGGCCAATTTTGGCCCGCGGGCCGATAGTCCTCGGCCGCTGGTGTCGGGACTTTTTGAAGCACAAAAGGCACATCATGTAAAGTGCACGTCACACAAAGTATTCCCCGGCATGGCATTGAGCGCAGTCATATTTGTCACCACATCTGGCGGATCTCCAGATACTTTTCTTCAATGCTGACACACAGCAGCTCTGTTTCAGTGTTATTACGCTGTTTTTAAAACGATGAAACACATTTTAACCCTGTAGGCCTGATGAAAATTATATCATATTTGATACTTTTATAATACCTCGATCTATTCAATATGATCAACAAATTACAAACAAAAGAAAAAAATCTGAATACAATCAAATGATAAAAACGTCCTCAAATGGATTATTAATGCCAAAAACACCAAATGAAACAAATGAGATACGAAAAATCTTTATTGAAATCTATAATTGAATTATGTTGAATTTATGGAAATTTTGATTTTTGTAGGATTTTAGCAGAAAGTAAAATAAAAATTTAATCTCCAAAAAATTATAATTTTCTGGCTATAATCTACGGCCTTGGTCCCTAGAGGGTTGGAAACGTTCATGCGCTCTCATAAACACAGGAGAAAGTGTAGTGTTCATCTCTGCTGACTGTGCCTTGGCAAAAAAGAAAACTCACAAACTTTCACAACTTTCCCCTTAGTCATGATCTCTCTTCATACCTCTGACACGACAAAGAAGGATGACACGAGAATCTCAACAGTTAGTAAACCCTGTTTTACTGACAGGGGCCATGCAAGACAGGAACTGTCATGTCAGAGTTAGCTATAA
The DNA here is from genome assembly GCA_036419115.1 of Scarus forsteni. Taxonomy (NCBI): domain Eukaryota; kingdom Metazoa; phylum Chordata; class Actinopteri; order Labriformes; family Labridae; genus Scarus; species Scarus forsteni. The sequence continues at coordinate 491,585 of JAZDUH010000203.1, read as the reverse complement.
GCTAATTTACATTTTACTATTATCAATATTTTAAACAAAAAAAACATACTTGCACAAGCACACCAAAACAAAAGAACAAAAAAAACATGGGGGCACTTATTAGTGAGCATCACATATGTACAAAAGTTATAAGATGACTTCAACTTTTATGTCATACAGTTTTACAAGAAACATCAAACTGAGAAAACATAAATAAATAAATGAACAGCAGCTGAACAGAGATTTAGAGCACCGACCACAAAGTTCAACCAGAGACAAAACTTCAGAGAGGATGATTTAGTAAAAAAAAAGAAAAAAGAAAGAAAGAAAATAACTTTTCCAGACGTGTCAGACAATCGATTTGTAATTTTCAATAGTCCAGCTACTTCAACATTAAAACTGGCATTCGCTCTTATAAAGAAGGTGGTTAAAAGTAAAATATCAGACTTTGCAGGCTGTGTGTGATTAACTTTTTTTTACAGTGGTGTTTTTCCCACGTTTTCAAAAAAAGATTTATCCGATGGCTTTATAGTGCAAACCAATAGACTATTACAAAAGCCCAAAGTACACAAAAATAACTTATTGAGTTGAAATCATTTGCTGTGACCCCTTAAGTTCAAAATCCCATCTGTTCACACAACCACAGGGAGATTAAACTTCAGAGATGCAGAATAATTTAGCAAAAACAGAACAATTAAGATATATTTTAACTTTTTACATCATCAAAATAACTTAACAGACATGACTTACCATGTTAAGTGCGACCAGTTTTCTCCAAAGTACAGTCAACTTCACAGAGCATTACATTTTTTAGAGGGTTGAGCAAATATTCTGGCGGAGTTATCAGCCAATCACAGTGACCATAAGTCCGCTGACTGAACAGAGAGTAGAGCATGATTGGACAATCCAGTTCAAAACCTCGTGTTTTATGCTTGCTTTCGTTTTCTTTTATCTTTTATTCTTGGTTCCTTAAAGGTACTGTGAGGAGAATCTATTACTGGCAACGTAAAAGACTCTGCTACCCATGAGCCAGAATATTATCAAGTTCAAAAAATGTGAATGGGTTTTAGTTGGAGTTAGAAAAATATATTTCTTTTCAGTGATTTCCTGCAGCTGTAAATGCAGCCCCTGAAACTACTGGGTCTGTTTTACAGAAATCCACCTGTCAGCCAACATTCAACCAGGAAAATAAATGTATTTAAGTCAGTGCTGGACAACATGACAGACCAGAGAGAAACAGCCAAGATAGACTCGAAAGGACTTGAAACTGAAACTAAAGGACTCAGGACATGAGTTTGGACTTGACTGTCTTGTCTGGAAACTTGGTCCCACCTCTGGCTACAGATAATTTATCACTAAAAGAATTAAAGTTTGCTGAAAAATTCATTGTGTTATTGATGTATAACATTAGCTAACACAGCAGGAGAGGTAACACAGCAACAACAACAACAAATTCTCCAGTAAAAATTAAGAGACATATTTCATGACAGAAGTTGTCAGTCTCATTTCTTATGTAGCAGAATGTGACAATGTTTAGATAGATACTTTATTATACAGTCATACTGTCCTGTAATTCTGCTTCATGTTTCTCACAGAATGCATCAGATTGATGCTTTTAAATATGAAATATTCAAAATTCTCTTCTGTGGGAGCATGCCCCCGGACCCCCCTAGGAGTCACAGTCTTCTGACCTTTCTCACCACAGACCCATTTTCATGCTTGTATGTTGCAGTTCAGCAGTAGAACTGAAAAAACTGAACTGAAAAAAACGAGGCAAGCATATAGAGAGATTTTTTTTTCTATGAGGGTTCGGGCTCAGCCCCCAATGCCCTCAGTCTCAAGAAACGCCCCTGATGGTGCATATAAGCATTCATTTAGGCTGAAAATATAATATCAGAGATTAGAACATGACTGACTGGACAGTAAGGATGCTGCTTTTGATAATAGATGCTGTAAACTGAAAAACAGTCATAAAACTGTTGTATAAAATTGTTGTAAAATTTACAACAACCTTTTTACAGTGAAAGAATCCAAAGAAAAGTGATTCAAAATCATAGAAAAGAAACATACAGCATGAAAAACTAAACACACTGAACCTGTTTTTAGACAGACTGACTGATTTCTGGAGGAAAATGGTCTTTAAACAGCGGCTCATCAACACGTACATGTGCACATAAACAGTATATTTTTGTTTCTGGAGTAACAACGCCCTTTATAATGTGCACCAAAAACACAAAAACATACCTTTGACTTTGTGTTTTGGATTTTTAATTTGAAATGCACACATCTGGAAAGCAGCTAAAGCGGGGAAAAAAATAACATCCAAGAATAAATGTTTAATTCTCCCTTATATTCAGTCACTGTTTTGATTGACACAACTATTTTCATATAACAAGGCAGAAAAAAGTGAACATTACTGAGGCTGGGAACAGTGCATGGAGAGCTAAATGAGGTACTCTAAACAGTCGTGTAGACTTGTGCATTCTTCAGGTGTGACTCCTTTTTTATTTCCTTTAAATTAGCAGTAATTCTTTGCATTTGCTTCCTGAGACAGAGAGAGATAGACACCTCCCGAAGCAGAGAGGTCACTATGAGGTATGAATTTCTGCACCTGATGCTGCACTACCTCCATCTTTGTGCACTATATGTTTATGGACAGCTTGTGGGGACCTGATTGCAAATAGGTCAAAAAGAATAAAAAATAAAGTTGATTCAGGTTAAATATACTACAGCTCCTGAGGTAAAGACAGCACTGCAGGTTACTTGATTTGAGGTATGTAAAAAGAAAAAAAACTAAAAATAAAATTCTAAAACACAAAATCAAAAAAAAGACAACAAAATGGCAACAAGCAAACAAAATGTCCTAAAGATAAAACTTTTCAAGTTCAGTTGTGACTACGCCTGTCAGTGGGTTTTGGCTGAGCTGATTGTGTTTAGCATGTTCATAATGATTGATGAGAGTGTGTGTAACTGTTTGTAAAGGTGTGTGTGTGTGTGTCTGGTGTGTGTTTGGGCACGTGTTCATTGAATATTCTCGGGCTCTGTGTTCATGATTGGACAGCCAAGAGGTTGACAGGGTTGATGAGGTATTTGTTGTGCAACAGTTTGTTTTTTTTTCTTATCGGTTTCTCGTTGTAAGCTGTTTTTTCTTGCTGGGCCCCCCCGGTGGGAGAAGGGCCTGAGGAGCGGGTACAGCCGAGGGCCCAGAGGTAAGGGGACCCCTTTGGGGCCGCCTCGGCCGAGCTGGGTCCCTTGGACAAGGCGGAGGGGCTGAGGGTCTGAGCCAGGGGTGCAGAAAAGCCAAAGCTCGACACAGCGGGCCCCAGGGCCCCTCCAGACTTATGAGCAAACAGAGTGGGACAGAGACAGGTAGCATAAGTTAAGAAGCACCTTTAAGGTGGGTGGTGTGGCCTCGAAATACTTCATGGAAGACTGCAAAAACAATACAAGGTACGGATCTTAAATCATGAGACTGTTCTATTTAGAATAAACCACCTGGTTCAGTCAGACTGAAGGATCATCATGGAGGTTTGGAGTTTACACACAACTGCTGAAAGTTTTCAATTAGGGCCTTTTTTAACCCTTTCATGCATGAATTTATTAAATCACATGGGAATGATATTTTTTATATGTGATTTTGCTTTTAAACAAGCTAAAAATGATGTGCAGTTTTTTAATATGTTATATTTTGAGTGAGTTAATGATTAATAATTCAATGGAAATTAATATTGAAAAATTAATATAGATCAGCAACCACATATTTGTTAAAACATTTACTAAACGTATGCAAAATATAAATTATATTTTATATTGCAATTTAATGAAATTAACATTTGACATAAAATAAATAAAAAATACGAAATCAGGTGAAATCTGAATACAGGCATAATACACATAATATACTTTTTACTGCATAATGTCCTCTAGAGACTAATATTTGCTCACAGATTAAAAAAAATCTGCATCAAAGTGTTCCTTACGCCTCATTGAATTAGAGTAAAACTCTTTGAGAACAGAAGAATTCAAGACTTTATCCTGAGGGATGTGGTGCATATCCATCTTTGTTGGACATTTCGGATTTATAATGGAATATCTCAAAATGAACAAAAAGACACAAAGATCATATTTTTATGAAACTTGAGGATGTAGTTTACCTGATAGTTGGGACATGGTTAGCCTAACTGGTCCAAAATATAAAATTAATAGCTATCCACTCTAGGTGACACTGTGCATGGAAGGGTTAATTCACTGCTAGCTACTGACTGAAGTGCATGTGATTTTACTATGGTATTGGAACATGATCAGCTCAAATGTTCAGAAATGCGTTAACTAAATAAATGAAATCAAACAAAACAGTCCCTGAATCTTTTCACTTACTAACTGAGGTGTGTGGGGATCACTGCTTGTCACAAGAGTGTGTTTGAGCAGCATCAGACAAGATTTTTATGGAGGCAGAGAGCATGCCTCAGTCAAATGCATTTAATTAAGAATAAGTTTGCTCATGTTGAAAAATGTTCAAATGATCATGCACATTTTCAGATACACTTCATGTCTTATACATCTATCTTAAGCCTTCATTTCATCATGTACGTCTTTTTCTTTCCTTCATCATTTACGCCTGCTGTTTCTCCCTCACTGTCTCTAATCAGTGTCTTCAGTGCTATTGAAGTACAATGTCTTATACCATGGCATGATAATAAAACTACAGAGTTCATCGCTAAGTCAAATGTACATGCTCTTAATTGTTGATATTTTTGGTGAAGTTACTCTCAGGTTCGGGCTAAATTTAAAATAAAATTTTAAAGGAGCTATGAGGAGAATCTATTACCGGCGACAAAAAGACTCTGCTACCCATGAGCACGCACGGCGACTGTCGTAATGCTGCGTTCCAGTAACCTCGGAACTGGGAGTGACGTCATCTCCGACTTATCGGCGTTCAGTTGAAGTCAGAAAAAAACATGCCAATCTAACAGGCTATTGTTAGCTGTTGTTAGCACGCCCTGCGTTGTTGTATGACAAATATGATTATCACTATGGCAGCATTTTTGTCAATATAAGTCTAACAATACTATGTATACAGCTGATCTAGAGCGACACACCCCAGTCAGAAGTGCAAATAAATTGATTATTACAGGAGCTAAATAACTGTTCACACTGGGGGCATCCATCTTCGATTGTCAACTCGGGGATGACGAGGTTTCACCGAGTTCCCAGGATGACATTCTGACTTTGGGGGATGTTCCAGTTGCAGTTTTCTACTCGAAACCCGGAAATTCCTACTTCTGCCTACAACTGGAACGCACCAAAAGACCCAAGCCAAAGCGTGCGTTTGTTGTGATGCTAATGAATGCAGCTCGGACCTTCATCAGAACTCTGCATTGCTTTACAACTTATTTTTTCAAAAAATTACAGGATGCAAAGCGAAGAGGTAATGTATCTCTTTCTAGTTACATAGCGGTAGTTTTTGATGTGTGACAACAAGCGATTTTTGGAAAACTTGGTATTGTAGTTTTTGTAGCCAGCTATATATGCCTACTTACAGCCCGGTGCTCTAAGACGTGTCTGAATAATATAAATTTGATCTAGTTTTAATTGTATGGTTCCTGAAGTTGAGTATCCAGGCCAGTCCAGCCCTGTCCGACCCGCCCGTGAAGCTAAGGAATAGCATTTACAGATAACCTATTTTGATGCTATAAAACTCATCTTAGAGTGTGTATTTCCATCAGACATATATCTAAAAGTGAGACTTTTTTGTAATACTGATAAACTCTTCACAGTCCCTTTAAACACTGGAACAAACAGATCTGTGCTTTTTTCTAACATCGTCTATCCCGCCTGACAAAGTGACCGACACGTGAACTCTCAGCTGCAGCAGGAGAACAGGGAGCTCTGAGCATTGTACTTTTATAAATCACATCTCTTACAAACTGATGTTGATATTTTCAGCAGATATATTTCTGTTCTTTTGGACGGGCTGAGTCCAGACAAAACAAGCATAAAAAAAGTCTCTCTGTGCAAAAAGTATCAAGCCCTTAATTGAAAATTACTGATATTATAAAATCAAATCGCTGCATTTAGCAGAATACTTTTAATACTTAACAGCTCCTGTAATGTTTTAATTACCTGTGCTTTTCCTTATATTAAACATTTGGAAGTCCCTCTGTTTCATACAGCATGAAAAACTAAACACACTGAACCTGTTTTTAGACAGACTGACTGATTTCTGGAGGAAAATGGCCAGCTCATTAACATGTACATGTGCACAGAAACAGTGTATTTGTATGTTCCTGGCAGGGTCGTAGCCAGGATTTTGGAATAGTCGAGGTACATGATGGGCGCGCAAGAGCCGAAAAATGTCTTTTTTTTTTTTTTTTATTGAATTATTTTTTTTTAGGCTACAGACTCTCTGTGCTCCACCTTAACTTTCCCTATTCTCTCTTCCATCCTCCTTGGTTTCATGTTCCTCTTTGTCAATTGCTTTCTTTTTCTTTGCCAAAAATGCATCCAGGGTTTCTGTTTTAATCTCTTGGAATGTTTGCCCTGCTTTCTATGACTTGTTTCCTGTGGAATAGGAATATTCAAACTGAGGTGAAAACAAGGCACGGTCACGTGACTCGAGGTCCTCGAGAGGCATGCTCGGCCAGTTACGGAAACGTATTACTGCCACCCTATATAAATAAAACTTGATCAGTAACACTTTATATCGTGTTATGTTTATTGTTAAAACAATATGTAACATGAAATATTTCACGTTATAACGTGTTATATTGTATAAACGTGATAATTATATTGTATAAATGTGATAATATTGTATAAACATGATTATTATATTGTAAAAACGTGATAATTTAATACAATATAAATATCACATTATTATAATAAAATTATCACGTTTATACAATATAAATGTATGAAACGTTTCATGTTCTTACAATAAAGATTATCAGATTATAACGTGAAAATATATTGTTCTAACAATAAACATAACACGTTATAACGTGTTACTAATCAATTTTTATTTCTATAGGGTGACATTGATACGCGTCCGTAGCCAGCTGATGAGTCAGGCGCTCTTATCTAAAAATATAATATGTAGTCACGTAGATGTAGATGGGTGGGGATGAGGTCTACAAAGTACTAAAAATAAAAAGACTAGTTTTTGAACGTGGTTTGGAACATTGTCAAGCGCGTCACAGGGCGCATTTGCGGGAATGTGCATCAGCTGATCAAACAGCTATTCACCGTAACACGCACACAGACACAAACAGAACACAAAGCCCATGGATGGTTACCACATTTCACAATTAACAAGCACGTTTCACAGAGAGGTTTAAAGTTTTTATGTCATCATGTGGTTGGATGACTCTGCCAAAGGGCTAAATTAATCAGCCTCTCTATGAAGTTTTAATCTCTCTGTGGTTGAACTTGTGAGAAGAGATGGGATTTTGAACTTAAGGGGTCACAGCAAATAATTTCAACTCAATAAGTTATTTTTGTGTACTTTGGGCTTTTGTAATAGTCTATTGGTTTGCACAATAAAGCCATCGGAGAACTTTTATTTGAAATCATGGAAAAATAACAATGTAAAAGAAGATAATCACACACAGCCCGCAAAGTCTGATATTTTACTTTTGACCTTCTTTATAAGAGCGAATGTCATTTTTAATGTTGAAATAGCTGGACGAGGATGGACGGTCTGTGGGTCAGTATGTGACCGGGGGGATTGAGGCTGAATTGTTGCAGCCTCTGGAGCATGGATGTATTATAAGAAAGAAACAGGAAATGATTATAAAACAAGAATGATGACCCCCTCTACCTTAAAGTACAGCTCTTACTTTAGAAAAAAGCTTTTGATTTGATTTAAATTCTTTTTATATACTGAACTGTGTGAATTCATATGTAGCTTAAAGACAATAATTACTGTAATAACTGTACTGTTGCAGACTACTGACACCAAACTCATACTAATGATCTAACATTTCCTCTCGCTTATACAACAGCTATACAACAGAAGCTATATCAACATGACTATAAAAACTTTAATAACTGTACTGTTGTTGACAGTAGAAACACCAAACCCAGCCTGATGATCCAGCATCTCTTAGTTAATACTACAGTACTTATTTAAAATATACAGGTTTTAAGGTAATTTAGCCTATGTAATTTTTTTTTATTATTGACATAAATTCATTCACAGGCAATGACAACTATAACAACTTTGCTGTTGTTGACTGTAGTGGCACCAAAACCAAATAACATATCCCTTGCAGTTTATTCTGCAGTTCTGATTTTAATAGAAATAGTTTCTAATTTAATCTATAACTATCACTTTTTTAAATAATGACTGTAAAAACTGTAATTACTGTAGTGTTGTTGACTGAAGTGGCACCAAACTCAGCCTGGTGATCAAACTGCAATTACAATATCGATCGATGGATAAGTAAAAGACATGTTTGATCACCAGGCTGGGTTTGGTGTTCTTACAGTCAACAACAGTTAAGTTACCACAGTTCTGATATTCATTACCTATTTATGAATCTACTTTTCTATATAAAAGCCATATGATTGAACTTAAACATATTTATCTCGCGTAGAGCTGTATTATAAACTAGAAGATATTTCTGATCATCAGGCTGACTTTGGTGCCACTACAGTCAACAACAGTAAAGTTATTGCAGTTTTTAAAGTCATTAATAAATACACAGAACAGAATGTCAATAATAACAATTAGAAAAAAAACAAATGACATTAAAACTAATTCTTAAATAACCTAGATCTTAAGAAACTATGACATGTACTATAAACAACCTCTGGTCATTTATGTGTGCTGTGATTTTGAAGAAGTTATATGTCCTTATGGTTAAGTTACTGAATTTCCATTTACACTATTACTCCAATGTGGTAATTTGCCATCGGTCTCTAAACTGCCCAGCCAGCCATCACTGCAGCTCGCTGAGACAAAGTGAAGCTTTCTGGCTCAAAAGAGGCGCGTTTGGATGAAAACGAGGTTGTAGCTCACAGTCTTTGTCACACTGATTAAAATTAAGAGTCGGGTTTGGAACTACGTTGATTAATTGACACGAAATATGAGTTTATATCAAATTTTCGAGTTTATAAAGTGGCAAATTTTCAACTTTATAAAGTCACAAATGTACGACTTTTTAAGTCATAAATTTGTGACTTTATAAACTCAAAAATTTCGAGTTTTTCTCGAAAGTTTTCGAGTTTTCATTTATTTATTTTTTATTTCTTCAAGTGGCCCTAATATGCCATCGTAAAAATGCATGACGTAGTCAAGTAATGGATTCTCACGCTTAAAGTTTTTCTTTGGAAATTTTACCCACAATGACACTCCTTCACCAAAAATCAACTCCGGTGAGGAGGGGGGTTATCTGTCAGGGGGTTTTGGATTTCGGAAATGGGCAAACATGTCCAAGTGTCATACGAGGATTAAAAAGTTTATTCTGAGTGAGTTCTGCTTCTTTATTTTGTTTAGAATTGAACTAAAATCAGTTGCTCCTTCATAGTAAACAATGATCTAACGGGTCTCCACAGGAGCTGCTCCAGATCTGCTTTAGGACCCTGAAGACATGGAGCTCCAAACTCCTCTCAGTTTTGTTTAAACCACTAAAGCTCAGACGGCCTTATGGTCCGGTGATTCTGTTACCGGAGATATTGGTCCCCTTATGCTCAGTAAAAAGTTTAGTCAAGTGTACCACCAGTAGGCCTATACTTATTTTAGACTTAAACTGGGGCAGTACTTGATGTCTACTTTTAATAAACTATATTTTTCATATTTAGGAATAGAATTAAGTATTCTTGGCTTATAGTGAAAAGTATGAAGACAAGTCTAAGCCTAAGTGCATTAATACTTCGACTTACACTGTAGAGACAGTAAGAAAAAGCAGTGGTCAGGGGGGCTGCTTTGGCGGAGAGGTTGGCGGCCATGTGCGTCCCGCGTGCTTCAGCCGGTCCGGGCTCGGGTCCAGCCTGTGGCAGAGTAAATTTAATGTCTTTATTCCTCATCTTAACAGTCACTGTTTTGCTTACCACTACTCTGTTGTCTTACATACTTCTTCCTGATGTTGTATTACATTTTATGGAAACAATAAAACAACAATATGTTGTTAGTTTTAGTTTCTGTGGATGAAATGAGGGTTTTCTTGATCACGAGTCCTCCGCGATCATCCGGACCGGATGGTCCATCACACCCTCTCCTCTGAGCGCCTACTGTGTGGCAGCAGCCCCTGGTAGGCCTATCATTCATGGAGTCGACTGGTGTAGATCTGTATTCATTTCAGTGGAGCACTGAAACTAAAACAATATACAAACATATATCAGCTTCACGGTTATCAAAGTTGACCAAAACTATAGGCTATCAAAACTCACATAAACAACATTAACACCAAGACCAATTAATTAACATTAAGTCAAATTAACCCTTGTGGACGGTTGGGGTTGAAAACAGCCACTTTGAGTCAAATTTTCTCAGTTATTTGACCATAACTTTTCTTGTATTGCAGCAAATTGAATGAATTTTGGGCAGAAAGCTTATTTGTACATACATTATGTAAATATGATTTCAAAATTTTTCAAAAGGTCAAAAGATCACTGTGGACAAATTTACTGTATACTCGTACTGTTATGGCTGTTTTCAGCCAGTATACTTTTAACTGCTCTAAAAACATATCAAATCAATTTTTTTCTTTACTTTGTCGCTTATATATCTTCATTCACTTCTGCCCTGCTCAAAACTACCAAGCATCTGAAAGTAATAAAACATTTAACTTTTTAATTGCCATTCAAAGAAATATGGGATGGATGATGGGAAGGGTACGGCATCAAGTGACCTATTTTTCAATATAAAACATGATCAGAGACAGAAGATTTTTACGTGGCATTATAGTCTTAGATATGTCAAAAATTAGTAGCATCATTGATGTTTAATCATTTTTCATTTATTTTGTAATATCAGTTTTTTTCAAAAAGTTAGGCAGGTACTGTGATGGCTATTTCCAGACAATATACTTTTAACTGCTCTAAAAACATATCAGATCAATATTTTTTCTACTTTTTTTTGCTTAAATTTCCTAATCCACTTCTGCCCTGCTCAAAACAACCAACCATTTAACAAAAAATAAAAAATGTAACCCTTTGAGGACTGTTTCAAAATAAAAGGTCTCTTATCATGGAAGGGGTAAAACACGAATCACCCATGTTCAATATAAAAAAAATATAGAGAAGTTTTATGTGCCTTTAATGTGTTAAGATTTGTAATTTATTTTTCAATGTTTGGTAGTTTTGGGCAGGGCAGAAGTGGATTAAGAGATTTATGTGAAAAAAGTAGAAAAAATATCGATCTGATATGTTTTTAGAGCAGTCAAAAAAGGTTAAAAACAGCCATAACAGTAGCAGTGTAACTTTTTGCTTTAAATCTGATGCTACACAAGAAATAAAAAGACATAAAGTCAATGATGTCACCAATCTTTGACATATCCAAGACCATGATACCTCGTAAAAAATGTCCGGTCTCTGATGACTTTTTATATGGAAAATAGGTCATTGTGTGTTTAACCCTCCCATAATCAGCGGCGTTCTCTCTGTTAAATTGCCCTTAAGGTGTTAAGATTTGTAATTTATTTTTCAATGCTTGGTAGTTTGAGCAGGGCAGAAGTGGATTAAGAGATTTATGTGAAAAAAGTAGAAAAAAATATTGATCTGATATGTTTTTAGAGCAGTCAAAAAAGTTAGTGGCTGAAAACAGCCATAACAGTTCCTGTGTATAGTATACTCTAACAGCACACAAGGGTTGATACAAAGAAAAACGCCACCAGATGCCACATACCTCGCTTCGCCCACTAAGACAGAAAAATCCTCACGTGTTGAGTTTTTACGCAGCTGGACCGACGTTGAACCAAACTGCACTCAGTGACAAGCCAAAGTTATATCCATATGACAAAAGTTTTACAGTGAACTACCAAACAACTACAAACTTACTTTAAGCTGATCTTTATTACCAATCATTTCCTCCTCGTTTCCTGTCGCGTGAAAGCAAAGCGGGGCGTGACAAACCCCGTCTGACGTCACTTTACTAAGATTTCAGGGTCAACCCCGGACCCTGAATAGGACCTGAAGAGCGCTTCTGTAGTTTCTTACACACTGATTTATGCTCAATCTGGGAGGTTTTGCTAACCCACTATAAAGATCATGCATCATGATTTTTTCTGCAGTTTGGAGAAAACTGGTCACACTTAACATGGTCAGTCAAGACTGTACATTTACTTTGATTACGTAAATTTTAAAATATATCTTATTTCTGTTATATTTTTTGACTAAATTAATCAGCATCATTATGAAGTTTTGATCTATATGGGAGCACTAAATGTCTGTTCAGCTGCTGTTCATTTGTGTTTGCTCAGACTGCTGTTCCTTGTAACACTGTTTGACAAAAGAATGAGATATATATATATACTCAACAAAAATATAAACGCAACACTTTTGTTTTTGCTCCCATTTTTCATGAGATGGACTCAAAGATCTAAAAATCATTCCAGATACACAATATTACCATTTCTCTCAAATGCTGTTCACAAATCTGTCTAAATGTGTGATAGTGAGCACTTCTGCTTTGCTGAGATAATCCATCCCACCTCACAGGTGTGCCACATCAAGATGCTGATCTGACATCATGATTAGTGCACAGGTGTACCTTAGACTGTCCACAATAAAAGGCCACCCTGAAATGTGCAGTTTTGTCTCACAGCAAAATGCCACAGATGTTCGCAAGCATTGAGGGAGCGTGCAATTGGCATGCTGACAGCAGGAATGTCAACCAGATCTGTTGCTCGTGCATTGAATGTTCATTTCTCCACCATAAGCCGTCTCCAAAGGCGTTTCAGAGAATATGACAGTACATCCAACCGCCTCACAACCGCAGACCACGTAACCACCCTCATCGGGTCTTAACCTGACTCCAGATCGTTAACAGACTTGAGTGGGCAAATGCTCACATTCGATGGCATCTGGCACGTTGGAGAGGTGTTCTCTTCACGGATGAATCTCGGTTTACAGTGTTCAGGGCAGATGGCAGACAGCGTGTGTGGCGTCATGTGGGTGAGTGCTTTGCTGATGTCAATGTTGTGGATCGAGTGGCTCATGGTGGTGGTGGGGTTATGGTATGGGCAGGCATCTGTTATGGACGAAGAACACAGGTGCATTTTATTGATGGCATTTGAATGCACAGATACCGTGATGAGATCTTGAGGCCCATTATTGTGCCATACATCCATGAACATCACCTCATGTTTCAGCAAGATAATGCACGGCCCCATGTTGCAAGGATCTGTACACAATTCTTGGAAGCTGAAAATGTCCCAGTTCTTGCATGGCCAGCATACTCACCGGACATGTCACCGATTGAGCATGTTTGGGATGTGCTTGACCGGCGTATACGACAGCCTGTACCAGTTCCCACTAATATCCAGTAACTTTGCACAGCCATTGAAGAGGAGTGGACCAACATTCCACAGGCCACAATTGACAATCTGATGAACTCTATGCGAAGAAGATGTGTTGCACTGCATGAGACAAATGCTGGTCACACCAGATACTGACTGGTTCTGAGTCCCCAGACCCCCAATAAAGCAAAAAACTGCACATTTCAGAGTGGCCTACACACACACACACACACACAGGAGCACAGGACACATGCATTCTGCTGTGCAGTCTTGATGTGGCACACCTGTGAGGTGGGATGGATTATCTCAGCAAAGCAGAAGTGCTCACTATCACACATTTAGACAGATTTGTGAACAGCATTTGAGAGAAATGGTAATATTGTGTATCTGGAATGAATTTTAGATCTTTGAGTCCATCTCATGAAAAATGGGAGCAAAAACAAAATGTGTGTGTGTGTGTGTAGACTTCCATATGCAGGGGCAAAGATGGGATTTTTTATTAAGGGATAACTTTCTGTCAGCAAATTATTTCTACTCGATAAGTTATTTTTGTGTTATTTGGACTTTTGTTATATCTATTGGTTTGTATTTTAAAGCCATTGGAGAACTTTTATTTGAAATCATGGATAAACAACAACGTACAAAAGAAGTTAATCACACACAGCCTGCAAAGTGTGATATTTTACTTTTAACCTTCTTTATAAGAGCAAATGCCATTTTTAATGTCCAAATAGCTGAACTACTGAAAATTACAAATGGATTGTCTGACACATCTGGAAAAGTCAGCAGGAAACAGACGAGGATAGACTACAAACAGTCATTTGTTCTTTGACCTCACCCAAAATTTCAGAGCGCAGTTCTTGCTTCCAGTCCACAACAGGCCTGGAACCACCAGAGGCTGGCCTACTCACCGCCAGACATCCAGGGGGCATCCATTGTTCCTCCTGTTCTTCTTCTAGTGCGATGGCCTCCATTTTGATCTCATCAAAGGTAACCCGAGGCGTTTTTCTCACTTGTCTTCGTAACTCCTGGCGGATGGGGCCCTCCCTCAAGCCCATGATGAACTGGTCTCTAAGAAGAACATCTCCTTGCTCCAAGCCCATGGCATCTTTTTGTCTCAACCTAAAAAACAGCTCACGAAGACGTAAGGAAAAGGACCTAAGTGACTGGTTAGGTCCCTGTCTACAGTTGAAAAACGGGGTTCTTAAGGTGGAGGCCTGTGTGTTATCACCATATAGTTCAGAGTACATCAAAAATTTTGTCTGGGTGATTTCTATCTGCTCTTTCTAGAGTCAATATTTCCCGTTTGGCCTCTCCTTCTAATGAACTTAAAACAAAATCAGCTTTCTGAGAGTCTCTAAATGGCTGAAAAGTCAGCAATGTCTCCATCTGGCATTTCCTTTCTGCAAACTTAACATCAGATCCAGCCCCACTAAATTTCGGCATGAAAGGTCCCCCCATAAAAAAAGGCATCATCATATGTTGCCTTGTGGCTTGTGATTCGTCGTCTGACATGCTTGATGAACAGTTGCCCAACCCAATGGACAATCCTGCCAAACAACGCCAAATTTGTCACGGGGTAAAACCCCTTTACTGTGTAAACCCAGTCCAAATGGGGAGCACTCTGTTCAACAACCAGACTGGTAGGGGTGTGCAAAATGTGCAGTTTATTAAAAACACCAACTAGATGAAACAAATTAGAAGGTGGTCTTGAATAAAAGTCCTTTAAAAACAACTGTCCACTCTTCTTTCCAGAGGTCCAGGGGGAAGCAGGGTCCAGAGGGCGGCAGGTGCAGAGCCTAGGTACAGAGAGTTTCGTTTAGCATGGAGTTGGTGCCCTTTTGTGCTAACAGTCCTAGATTACGCCTATAGAGTTCATCAGCTCTGGGTCATCAAGAAAATAATGATAAAAACAGTTTAAAACCACACACACTACAAAAATAAAACACCTATTTAAAATAACACGACCCAGGCTGTAGCTCCGCCAAATAAAAACAGGCTTGTGACAGCTGATGATGAAGACTTAAGGAAAGGTAGGCTACTTAGCTGCCAGGAGATATGAAGCACACTTCCACCTCTCCATTCACAAAGCCTCCTCTCCTGTCGCTGTCTGTCCACGTCCTCCCCTGAAGCACCGTGTCTGTTGGTCCCGCTGCTGGCGCCACCGAAGCGCGTCGTCTCGGGTCTGCCAGTCCCGCTGCTGGTGCCGCTGAAGCACCGTCGTTTCAGGTCTGCCGGTCCCGCCGAAGCACGTCGTCTCAGGTCTGCTGGTCCCGCTGCTGGTGCCGCCGAAGCACCGTCGTTTCAGGTCTGCCGGTCCCGCCGAAGCACGTCGTCTCAGGTCTGCTGGTCCCGCTGCTGGTGCCGCCGAAGCACCGTCGTTTCGGGTCTGCCAGTCCCGCCGTAGCACGTCGTCTCGGGTCTGCTGGTCCCGCTGCTGGTGCCGCCGAAGCACCGGCGTCTCAGGTCTGCTGGTCCCGCTGCTGGTGCCGCCGAAGCACGTCGTCTCAGGTCTGCTGGTCCCGCTGCTGGTGCCGCCGAAGCACGTCGTCTCGGGTCTGCTGGTCCCGCTGCTGGTGCCGCCGAAGCACCGGCGTCTCAGGTCTGCTGGTCCCGCTGCTGGTGCCGCCGAAGCACGTCGTCTCGGGTCTGCTGGTCCCGCTGCTGGTGCCGCCGAAGCACCGGCGTCTCAGGTCTGCTGGTCCCGCTGCTGGTGCCGCCAAAGCACCGTCGTTTCGGGTCTGCCGGTCCCGCCGAAGCACGTCGTCTCAGGTCTGCTGGTCCCGCTGCTGGTGCCGCCGAAGCACGTCGTCTCGGGTCTGCTGGTCCCGCTGTTGGTGCAGCCGAAGCACCGCCGTCTCAGGCCTGCTGGTCCCGCTGCTGACGAAACACCGTTGTCTCGCTCTGCTGCTCTGCTCCTCACACTCCGCCACTGTGGCGTCTCCTGCTCCCTCTGCGCACCTGCACCCACTCACCCCAATCACACCTGAAGGAAAGCCCACGCCTCTTATAACTGCTCCGTTCAGCGCCACCAGGTGTTTTAATCATGCATTCTGCTGTGCAGCAGGAGAGTAGGGGGTAATCACCATGCAGTGAAAATGGTCACACACACACACACACACACACACACACACACCCTGTGACAATTTAAAAAAAAATTTTTTTAACTAAATTTATCAGCCTCTCTCTGAAGTTTTGTCTCTGGTTGAACTTTGTGGTCGGTGCTCTAAATCTCTGTTCAGCTGCTGTTCATTTATTTATTTATGTTTTCTCAGTTTGATGTTTCTTGTAAAACTGTTTGACATAAAAGTTGAAGTTATCTTACTACTTTTGTACATATGTGATGCTCACTAATAAGTGCCCCCATTTATGAGTATGTTTTTATTTTTATACAGTTCTTTTGTTTTGGTGTGCTTGTGCAAGTACGTTTTTTTGTTTAAAATATTGATAATATTAAAATGTAAATTAGCTTATAGCTAACTCTGACATGACAGTTCCTGTCTTGCATGGCCCCTGTCAGTAAAACAGGGTTTACTAATGTGTGACGTGTAGTGACAGTTTCAGCCGGTTGGTGGCACTGTTGAGGTTCAGCTTCCTCTTCACTCTCGTGTCATCCTTCTTTGTTATGTCAGAGGTATGAAGTGAGATCATGACGAAGGGGGAAGTTCTTCAGAAAGTTTGTGAGTTTTTTTCTGTGGTTTTTTTTTTTTACCAAGGTACAGTCGGCTAAGATGAACACTACAGTTACTCCTGTGTTTATGAGACCGCAGGAATGTTTCCAACCCTTTAAGGACCAAAACCGTAGATTATAGCCAGAAAATTATAATTTTTTTGGAGATTAAATTTTTGATTTCACTTTCTGCGAAAATCCTACAAAATTAAAATGTCCATTAAATTCAACATATAGATTTTCATATATCATTCAATAGCTGTTTTTGGCATCTGATAATCAATTTGAGAACATTTTATTATCATTTATCTGATTGTATTCAGATCTTTTTTTGTAATTTCTTGATCATATTGAATAGATCGAGGTATTATAAAAGTATGTATCAAATATGATACAATTTGCATTATAGGGTTAAAATCACGGAGGGACTGAAGGCCGAGGGGCCAAAAGCACCTCCACACAGAAACAGGGGCGTAGATTGTACATAATAAAATACAAAAATATCAAATACAGGAGGATTCTTACTGTTGATTGAAGGATGAACCACAAACAGGAAGTGGCCGTAGAACTGATGTGATTTATTTTGGACATTTATTGCTTGAACTATTTTGAGGTTCATTTCTCTTTACATTAAAACATTGGAGTGTATTATTCATTTATTTGTACTTTATTCATTTGAAAGTAAGAATAATAATAATATATAGTGGGTGCATTTGATGATGCTCAAGGTTACCTAAAATAACAAAAAGTGCATAAAACAGGTTAAAACAGACAATATCACACAAAGACAGTGAAGATCAGAGGGAGTAGGAGAGCTGAACAGATGAGTTTGTGTGTGTTTACAGAGGGGTAAGGACTCAGTGATGAGGAGGTCAGGGGGGAGAGAGCGGCTGATGAAGAGGTGAGCAGAGGGACAGACAGATGGACAGAAGAGGATGGGAGGGTTTGGACAGGTACAGAGATGTGAATGAGGTCAGCGAGGTATGGAGGGGCCAGGCTGTGGACTTTGTGTTGGATGACAAAATCATGATGTAAACCTTTGTGCTCATTTCTGTTCCACTCATGTGCAGATGCTTTCTGATTTAAAGTCAAAGACATCAGAGAATCTGGAGCAAAGTTCATCCGGATTTAAAGACAGGAGGTTTTTGTTCACCAGCCAAAAGCTCAACACTGACTTTTAGATTAGAGGAGGGTTTGGATTGGTCGTAATCATTTTGTTCTTTGTGTCTTAAATAATTACGCAAACGGTGATCATCATGTAATTGTCTGTGAGCAAATGTTGGGATAAAAGTCATAGAAATATTTGTGGCTGCTGAAACAAGATCAGATGAGATCACCTCTTCAGCTTCAATACAGTTTGCCCCCAGGAGAAATCACACAAGACAATCATTTGATCATTAGTCACACACTTGCTGAAGACAGGCTGCACTGACGATGGTGAGTCAGCCTCTGTACATAGATAGATACAGTCATGGAAAAAATTATTAGACCACTCTTGTTTTCTTCAATTTCTTGTTAATTTTAATGCCTGGCTCAACTAAAGGTACATTTGTTTGGACAATTATAATGATAACAACAAAAATAGCTCATGAGAGTTTAATTTAAGAACTAAGAACTATTCATTTTCCATGGTTTTCTTGATAATAACCAAAATTACTTAAATTCTTACATCAATAGCTATGGCATTGTACCCGCAAAAACACTACTTTTAAGCATTCCATGTTTTCTTTTCTGTTTGTTTTAAACACATGATACACACAAGAGTTAATACTTGATTTCATAACCATTGTTTTTGATGACTGCAGCCATGCGTCTTGGCATGCTCTCCACCAGCTTCTGACATTGTTCTGCTGTCACAGCAGCCCATTCCTGTTGGACAAATTCAAACAAATTTTCTTTGTTTTTGGGCTTGTGGTTCTCCATTTTGAGTTTGATGATTTTCCACAGGTTTTCAATTGGATTAAGATCTGGTGATTGAGCAGGCCAAGGCATGGTGCGAATGTTGTGGTTCTCCATCCAGGTTTTAACTGACCTTGCCGTGTGGCAAGGGGCATTGTCTTGTTGGAAAATCCAGTCATTCGAGGCAGGAAAGAGTTTTCCAGCTGATGGAAGAAGACTGTTTTCAAGGGTAGTCCTGTACATGACCTGGTTCATTCGGCCTTCACACAATTGCATTTGCCCTGTTCCACTCAGACTGAAACAACCCCAGATCATGACTGATCCACCCCCATGTTTTACTGTAGGGCAAGACAGTCTGGGTTGTAAGCTTCTCCAGGCTTCCTCCTAACCAGTAAGTTGGCTGGAGGGCATCAATTCAAAATTGGACTCATCACTGAAGAGAACCTTAGCCCAATCATCAACAGTCCAATCCTTGTGGTCTCGAGCAAAGAGTAACCGGCCTTCCTCTGCCTTTCATTGATGAAGGGCTTCTTGCGTGCTCTGTGTGACTTCAAACCAGCTTCAACAAGTCGGTTTTGAACTGTCCTTGCTGAACAAGTCACATTTCTCGACAGTGCCCACTCATTTTAAGGTCCCTGGAGGTCTGACGACGATTCCTGACACAGGAACGGATGAGTGCACGGTCATCTCGTGGGGTAGAAAGACGTTTCCTGCCACGGCCAGGTAGCAATTTGGTAGTGCCATGTTCAGTTTTTTTTTTTGTTGTTGTAATGAACGGCTGTCTTGGAGATCTTCAGTTTTTTCGCTACCTGTCTCTCACTCATGCCAATTTCCAGCAGTGCCAAGATGGCTGCCTTTGTGGCTTCACATAATTCTTTTGTTTTAGGCATTATGTGAGAGCTGACAACTTCTGAGTTGTGCTACGGCTTGAATGTAAGCAGGAAACCACTCTAGGCCTTTGCATGTGCAGTGCTGCTTGTGACATGAAATGGCCTCTTATATACCCTGGGAATCAATTAAGCTTAAGAATGTCAAATAGGACATAAAGTATTATGTGACCAGCTGCATTTTTTGTTGTGTTCATTGTATTATACGTTTAGTGGTACCAGATATTAGAATGAACAAGAAATTGAAGAAAACAAGGGTGGTCTAATAATTTTTTCCATGACTGTATATAGATAGATAGATAGATAGATAGATAGATAGATAGATAGATAGATAGATAGATAGATAGATAGATATTATCATGTTAAAGTATTAAATCTGTCGGATTTATTTTGATATTTTAACTAAATAAAATTACTAAATTTAGATTTCAGACTTTATCTCCGAAGTTTATTCATAATTTGCACTGTCCATTAATTTTCGGACTATTGTAATACACTTTATTCTAAAGCTCTGATTTTATCAGTTTAACTTCACTTAGGTGCAGACTAATAAGTGAACTGACCTGTAATGATGAACGGCAGAATTTCAGACATTTTTTATTACTGTTTGATATAAAGCTGCATTTTACGACCTCAGGTTGGTTTTTACTCACAGGGATGCAGATTTGCTGCAGACTCAAATCCAAACTCTGATCTCTTTATTTCAGAACTGCAGCGAAACTCCTCCAGAATTAAAAAATCAGTCAGAACAAACATGTAATGAAATCTGTGTAATTCAACACCGATTTCTACGCAGTGCAAATATTAAATCAAATTACAAACTAGACCTTCATAGTTTCTTCAAAGGTTTTGTTCACTAACACACATCATTTTATCTTTTCTATTTATTTATTGAATGTTAATTACTATTAAACATACATTTTGATATTGAGTAATCTTAAACCATTTCAAGCAGGACTGTTACTATTACTACTTCAATTATAAATGAATGGAAATCACCTATTGATTTATCAAATACGTTTTTAATCAACACAGTTTGTCATTTTTAATTTTGCTTTAATCACTTTTGCTTCATCATTTAACGTTTGGTACTTTTGTGACATAACTTCACCACCTATTTATTTTTCTTGCTCTTAACTAGAACAAAAAATGACATATTTCAATTACATAAGACATTTAAAGTAATTAAATGTTTATATTTAAAAATATATATTCCAAGACAGTGTACTAATATTCTGTTTTTCATTCTTATAAAATGGGTCAGTCCGCCAAAAGAGTGAAATTTGCTTGTTGAAACTTTTCAAAATTAAACTTCATTTTTCATTCAATTTCAATATAGAATTTAGTAATATACATATTTACTCATTGAAAATGAGTACTTGTCAATCTCAGGCTACTTTATTTCATTTATTGCAACTTTCAACCATTTATTATCATTGCAATTCTTTTCTCTGCTGTTACCAAAACTCAAATGCCATTTTAAAACCATGAATAAGTAAAATTATAATAAGAATATCAACCACATACAATTTTTTCCCTGAGAAAAAGAGTTAATTTAGAAGAAATGGTTGGTTACATGATGAAAACACTAACATTGATCACAAAAATCAACTTTTTTTTGCTGTTACTCTTTATTTGAGTAACAGCAATGAGGGTAACAGCAATGAGTTTTTAGCATAAAATTAGCAATTGTGTGAAATCTAGCCACTTAGCATATATGCTAGTAGCATGATCACATGGAGCACATTCTTAAGATTTTACTTTTGATATCAGCAACTGTTTTCTTAGAGATAACTAGGTAACAGGACTGAGTTTTTAGATTGACCATATCTAAAACAGCTAATATATCATTAAATTTAAGGGAAAATAAAAGAGATAACTTACTTTTGGTCTTCCCATGACTAGTAGAAGACCTAAATGATGTCACCTCCTGCAGAACATGTCACTGGTGAATGTTACAGAATTTTAAAGAGGGGAATGTGTTTGGGTAACAAACACCTGGTTTGGTTTCAATATTGATGTATATGTATGCTCTGTATTTCCCCCTTAGAGAAAACCTTTCCTCTGCACCCAGTTCATGCACTACTTTTCTCTGTTTCTCCCTCATTATCAGAAGTTTCTCATTAAGACTTTTGAAGCACCTTAATAGAAATGCTTCAAACAAAAAGGTACATCCCACAGGAAGCTCATTTTTAATTACGTGCAGTATACAACGTCATAAAACCACCGCGCCATTGTACGACCTCAGGTTGGTTATAACACAGTGATGCAGATTTTTGCACCATTATGAACTTCTTCATTTTCTCAGTGCAGAAGGGGACAGACTCAACTCGAAACTGGTCTGGTTTCCTTTTGGGGCTCAAGTTTTGTTTTGTTTTATTTGTCCGTATGTATTTATATTTGTCTGTTGTCATGTGTAGCTATGTCATTAAAAAAAGAGACAGAAAAAGAGAAAAAGAGCAGTGGCTCAGGTGCGCATGTGCAGTTTGGGATGTTTTTGCCTCTGAAAGTGAAAGAATATCAGTGTTGGTGCTGCATGGACGGAGCAAACGGACAAAGACTGGTTCAGTTTTGGATTTACAAGGATGCTGAGGGGAAACTAACAAGTCTGTCTGCAGGGTATGAAGACAAAAGGCTCCACAATGAGAGGAATAAATAAAGCTTGAACAGATTTTGTCAGTGTTTGTTTTATTATTTAATAAATATTTAAATATCTCTTCATCCATGCTCTCTCTCTCTTCATAACTTCTGTTTCAGAGTCGTCTCACCTTTTTGCTGCTCATCCTGCTGCTGGTGTTAGGAGTTCACACTCCTCTCCTGGAGGAAGGTGTTGGTCCAAACTCGACTGTCCCGGAGTCTCTTAGTGACGCACCGAGGGGCGCATGTGCGTCCTGTCCCCGCTGGACCGTCATGGACCCGTTCAGGTGCAGGACTGAGGAAGAGGACTGTGCAGGCAGAGAGACGGTTCAGGTTAGTGAGGGAGGGGGAGCAAAGACTGAAAGAACAAAAACATTTCTAAATATAATAATACAGGGTTAATTCACAAACTACAGAGTGATTTTCCAACAAAATAGAAATTTGGATATGTGAGGTTTCATCCAAAAGAGCAAATGTTATATTTAATCATGATTTATGACGCCAACATTTTTTTTTTTCTACTTTCCCCTTGTCTGCATTATCTTTACAGCGGAGCACTGTGTCTGGTGGCAGTGTTGGAAAGACTAATGCAATTTTTTTTCTAGCAGTGAGGGATATGTGATTATATATATGATTCACTGCTAAAGCGACCATCACCAGCCCTCCCTACTCCATCATATAAAACTTTATTTAACCCCTGATGTGAGCTGAAGGGGAGGGCCATGCCACACCACAGTGTGAAAGTAGGGGAAATAATGACAGACAAGACAAGACAAGACAAGACAAGACAAGACAAGACAAGACAAGACAAGACAACTGGGAGAAGAACAAACAGGTATTGTAACGAGTTTAAGACAGTTCAAGTGCTGTGCTGATGTAAGTCCACTGAAAGTATTTGGTGTGTATGAAGAGGGTGGCTCATGTGTAGAGGGGGGTGGGGGGTGGGGGGTGGGGGGGGGTGGAGGGGATGAAGACCCTGGTTCGGGTAGTGGAGGTGGAGGGGAGGTTAGGATAAAGACCCTGGTTTGGGTAGTGGATGTGGGAGGGGGGTAGGGAAGGGATAAAGACCCTGGTTCGGGTAGTGGGTTAGGACAGGGAGGGTTGGAACGGGATGAAGACCCTGGTTCGGATAGTGGGTGTGGGAGTGGGGATAGGAAAGGGATGAAGACCCTGGTTCGGGTAGTGGATGAGGGAAGGGAACCAGGGACACCAGAAATGTGGGGTCTTGATAGTAGGGGTGGTGTGAGCCTACATGAATAAGAGATGGAGTGGCATGCATCCCAGGATGTGAGAAGACGTGTAAGAGTACCCAACTCATGTCTCTTAGTTAGTCTCGACAGGAGCTTGAGTATCTGTACATGCATGCATGTGAGGTGGTCACCGAATACCCGAGTAGTTGCCCAAACCCAGGGAAAACACGGCCATGGGCGCCCCCCGGGCCACCAGGGCAACCGAGACCCCCACACAGTCCCCAAACTACCAGGCCCAGGGACAGCCCCAGGACCCAAGGGGGCACAGACCCGCCGCCGACACCAAAGACAGCACCCAGGGCCCAGAGCGCAGCCCTCCGCAGACAGCACCCGACCTCCCCGACCACCCGCCCACCCGCCCCAAGCCCCCCGCCACCAGCACCCAGCCACCCCCACCCCCCCACGGCAGGCCGGGGACCCCAAGCCACCCAGTAGCCAGACCCCCGGGACCAGACCCCTCCCCAGAGGGGGAGCCACGAACCACAGCTAGGTCAGGTGGGGTCGAAGTCGCCGCCCGCCCCCCAGGAAAACCGAGGCCATGAGAAGCACCGGAGACCGCTGCCCAAGCGCCAGAAAGAGGCCCTGCGGCCACCCGCACAGGACAGCAACCCCGAGGCAGCCCACCATGCCGAGGCAGCCCACCATGCCGAGGCCCCCAGTGAGCAACAGGCCGAAGGACCCTGCACCACAGCCCACCAAGGGACACATGCCCCAGCGAGGCCCACCCGCCCCCCAGGGCCCCCACCCACAGCCACCGGAGCCCAGCCGCACCTTGAAAGCTGCCGGCACCACCCATCCCCCCGCAAAGTCATAGCCAGCGAAGCCCGACCCCCACAGCCGCACCAAGCCTATGCTAGTGACAAACCCTATATCACCAACCCCCCCCCTCGTTGTTCTGCAATTTGCTCCCAGACAAGATACATTATCCCTACACCGTGATTAAGTGCAGCTAAGTATGATGTGGTGCATTAAAACTGGGGACAAACAGGTCGAGTGGGGGTCCACCAACCCCTCCTCTCTCTGCCTGGCCCAGAAAAGTGGATGTTGTGTTGCATTAAAAAACAAAGGATAGGTGGGGCAGGCAAGAGGGGAACAGAGAGCGGCCACAGCCTAAAACAGATTGCGCCCACCCTCCAAATTCAGTCTGAAATTCAGGAATGAAGATCTGAGAGCAGAGAGCAGGCCGCACTGAGGGACTGAAGGTCAAGGGTCAAAAGCACCTCCACACAGACATGAAACATGTCAGCAGAGTCCAAATGAGGGCAGCGCAGGAGAATTCACAATTATATATAAAAATAGATTTATAGAGCAGTAAACAAAATTTTTAGACTAACAAACATGAATTAGAGATTTATCAATTTATCAATTTAAACAGAAATGAAAATTATATAGGCCTACTAACTCAAAAAGTTTTTACTGGATTAAAAAAAATGAATTATTTGACAATTGATCAAGTTAAGAAAACTTGAACAATATGGTGATCGCATACTTCCATACTCAAAAACTTAAAAGTACCTGGGTGATGTACTGAAATTGGCCAGAATTTTGAGTATGCAGATTCACTTCTTAGTGTATTCATTTGATTAGTCATGCACTACAATTTTATAATATCCTAGAATTACAATTCTTTATGTGGGGACTTTAAGCAGATATGAGATTAAAATGCGATTAATTAGATTAATTATAAATCCGGTAATTTATTTGATTAATTTTTTTAATCGCCTGACAGCATTAATTTTTATATTGTTGTGTTTACTATAAAATCATTGGCAGTTGTTTCATCAGGGCCTCTGGATATTTTTAAGTCCTTGTTAGAAGTTTGTTACAGTACCTGATTTCAGGAATGCTTTCACGCCCTGCAACAAAAACACAAGATGTACTGTCCATGTAGAAATATAGTCATGCTGCACATCAAATTAAAAATAAAATTTCCAGCTACACCACCATATAAGCCATTTTACACACACAAAAGACAACGCGCACACCAAGCAAATGAATGATCAAATAACAAATGATTTTGTAAGAACAAAACAAGTAAAACAAAGAGTCAAAAACTGCCTCTGATAAGCAGAAGATAAAAACTGTTGTAATCGGGTGTAAAGAACACCAAAAGTGACATAAAAGTGAAATCTTAAGTTTGGAATATCAGAAATTTCTCCAGACCACTCCGCAGTAAAACCTCTCTAACTTTGCTCTGCATCACTTTATCAGACTCAAACTTGGCAGAAGTAATGTTCACATATTTTCACATTCATTCACAGAGTTCTAAAACTACAACTGCATCATTTCAAAGAGATATTCACAATGACAACTTACTTTTCTTTAGGCGAGGATGGTATTTTTTAATTATTCTGACTTCAGTCTACATTTACTCTGTCCCACATATACTGATAATTCCACATCTGGACAAATCTCTCAAGTTTCACTTTATTATAACACCAACATTATTTGATACATTCTTTACTTTATTAGTGTGTCATTTTGAGCAAAAGGCTTAAAAGGGTCTGGACAGGTTAAAATGGAAAACTGAACATCAGATGGATTCTATTTTTTTTTAACATTTGTTCATATTTGGACCAGCAGGGACTTCATTTTAGACATTTACCCAAACAGTCACTATTACATTTATTTATGATTAAAAGTACAAAAAGAGAAAGGAAACATTCATTTCATTTTCTATTTTCTTTTATAGAGCTGCAGCATTCTTAAATCCAGCAGTTTAATTATTATCTATTGTCTCTGTGGAGGCGAGTTGTTAAAAAAGACAAATTCTGTCGTTTGCAAAAACTAAAAAAGAAAAAAATAAAAATAAAAAGGAGATGATTCAGACGGAGGTGTCTCAAATGTTTTATATCATCGCTGCAGGTCGAGGTCTTTCAAGACAAAAATGTTTCTGTTTTTATTTTCTGAGATAAAGAAGAAAACATCAGCATCTGTGAGGAAATAACTCTAAAACTCACTGACTGTGAGTCATAATTATTGCACGGTATTGCTTGTTGTATCATGTAGAGAAGCGTTTTTGTTTCCCTCCTCTGTCCCTCTGCGCTCCTTCTTCTTCATCACGTGCTGCATGTGGAGTGTCCTGATGGCGCACCAGACTCGGAGTGGAGGAGACCTGTCGAGTGGCGCTTTGTGATTGGCTTAGAGCTGAAGGCCGGCTTTTTAAGAATGAGTGCGGAGCAGAAGCCCCGCCCCCTCTTTCCTCACTCCTGACGTGCCCTGCAGCGCAGCTTTCTGAGAACCGTGTGTTTTGTGCCATTTACAGTTTGTGTATTTTGTGAATATTTTGTTAAAACTAAGAGAAACAGTTAAGAAGCAGTTCTGTATGTAGGGGAGGGTAAAGCCTAATTTTCATTTTCTCCTATTTTTCTGTTAAGGCAGTCACTTTAGGGCTGTATCCATTTCTTTTACTTCAGAGGTCAGGCAAAGTTTTGGTGTTTTATTTTTGACTTTAGTTTGTAAAAGGACAAAAGAACCATTAACAATGATGTTTAGTGATTGTTGCGCTGGAATCACCTTTGGAGTGATGAAGAAGTGGTCATGTTTATGTTTCCTCCAGTAAATCTGAGGCTGGTCTACACACATTTCACCTGCTGATGAAGACTTTAAGAGTTTCACTTTGGCTAAAATGTCTCTCAGAGCAGAGATGGTGGGTCGTGACCCAAAGTGGATCGTGATGCTTTGCCTGGCCTAAGAAATATGTTAGAAAAAATGCTTTGCTTTACACATCAGGTGGTGATGATTCTGTTTGTTATATTTTCATTATGCAGGCACTCAGCTAAAGATTCACACTTTTAAGATTTTTCTAGACAACTTCTCTGACTTTTTAATTCCATGTTTCTGAAGTGTTTAGTGTGACAGCCTCATGATCCACAGCTGCTGATTGAATCTTATGAACACAGAGCTGTTCAGTCTGATCCACAGCTCCTCTTGTATTTATACTCCTGAAACCTTCTGTCCCTGAGAAGCTCTTCATCTGCTGGACAAAATGGTTCATCATTAAACTTAATGTTTGTGTTGACATGATGTGATGTTCTGGACTGTCTCGGGCTCAAACTGCAACATTTTCTTATCAATCAATCAAACTTTATTTATAAAGCGCTTTTCATACGACGAATGCATCTCAAAGTGCTTTACAAAGAGAAAATTAAAAACATTCCCTTAAACCCACCTGCCCACCCCTGTTTTACATTAATTACCCACACGCATGGACATAAGGCTTCACTCATGCACACCCACTAACAGACACACACACGCACACTCACCCCCACACACTCATACACACACACAGACTAAAATAGTGCAAGAAGCTAAGAACAAGAACAAAGGCTGAGTACAAACCAGGTGAGAGAGCATCATCGGAGGAGCCGTGTGCACCAGGAGCTGAGAGTCGACCACAGCCACAGGACACCGACGCAGAACCCAGAGGAGAGACGATGGACCTAAAAATCCTCCAGGAACCTACAAGACAGAGTCCTGCAGTCATAGTCAACCACAGCTCCTGGTGCAGAGGGCTGCCACAGAGGAAACACTGGAGATCCTAATGATAAAAGAATAAAACTAGAAAGCACTTGGAGAGTGCAGACCTCCGCCAACGCCACAGTTCTCAGCCATATTGTCATTTTGATCATAAATATTACTCCTACCTTTATTTCATCGAAATATTTAGATTTTGTGACCATGAAAACATACCATTAGAAACTGGATTCATAATGATATCTATTTTAGTTAAGTAGTTATTCACAGAAATCACATTTTTAGCCATAGCAGCCAGATGCTGATCCGGATCAACACCAAAATCGAAACAGTTCTTTCTTTTTCCATGCTGAACATTTCCTGAAAATTTCATCCAAATCCGTCCATAACTTTTTGAGTTCTTTTGTTTACAGACGGACGGACAGATGGACAAACTCTCCCGAAAACATAACCTCCTTGGCGGAGGTAATGAGTAAAAACTAAGATATCAATAAAAACTAAGAATGAGACCATAAAATAGTATAACTAAAACATTTAGACAAGAAATGAGTAAAATCCATCAATAAAAACAAACTGGGAACCTAATAAAAATAAATGTAATAAATAAAATCTTAATTAAAAGCTAAGCTAAAAAGGTGGGTCTTGAGCCTGCTCTTAAAAACATGAACATTCTCTGCGGCCCTGAGGTTCTCCGGCAGGCCGTTCCACAGTCGAGGGCCATAAAACTGGAAAGACGCCTCGCCATGAGCGTGTGTCCTGACTTTTGGGATGACAAGGAGCTGACTGCCGGAGGAGCGCAGGGTCCGCGAGGGTTCATAAGGTAAAAGAAGTTTTGAAAGATAAGAAGGCCCAAGACCATTAAGACATTTAAAAACCAATAAAAGAACTTTAAAATCAATCCTGAAACACACGGGGAGCCAATGCAGTGATTTTCCGGAGTACTGTGGGCCCGCCCTCTGGTCTTAGTCAGGACACGTGCTGCTGAATTTTGAATTAATTGTACACTGCAAAAATGATTACTAAGAAAGAAAGAAAGCTTGTTTCTAGAAATTTGTTCTTATATTTTACCTAAAAAGAAAAATGATCTTGACAAGCAAGATGTGTGTAAGAAAAAAAATCTTATTTAAGAGAATAAGTCCAACAAAATCTTAATAAGAAAGTGCAGCTAAAATTAAGCAAGTATTGCTGGTAACAAGCCACAACAGTGGTTTGAATGAAGTCCCAACAGAAGAACAAGATTATTTTACTTATTTTAAGATTAAGATCAGTTACACAATTTCTCAGTTTAAGAAATCACACAAATATAAGATGAATCCATCTGACCGTCGAAAGTTATCTGATATGCCTGTACCCAGAGGCCAGCTGGAGTGTACCCACACAGTCCCTGTGTGGAGCCAAGCTAAGCTAAGATAGCAGCTTTGGTTTGAAGTCTCTCAAAATAAATGGTACTGGACAGTCAAGAGAATGGTCTCTACCTGCTTGTTATGGACTGGGGACTGAGGTAAGACACAGAAACAACAAAAATGTTGAAATATTCCTTTAAAAAGCACAAAAAACTGCATTTTGTGAGGATGATGGCAGAGTTGTTGAGAATTATGTTTTTGGAACTGTTTGTCAGCTGATTTGACTTTTTTAATAAATGGCAAGAAAACAGGATTGCTTCTGGTGCCTTGATTTTAGATAAAAATAAAACTCAAATGTAAGTGTTTCTAAGAAATGATGTCTTATTCTAAGTTAATTTTGCATTTTGTTTTTCTTGGAGTTGGATGATAATTTCTTTAAAGCAGCACTACTGAAGATTCTCGCTTGACCGGAACGAGAACACAACTACCCATGAGCGCTAGCGCATGCATACTGCCGTAAAGATACAGATCTGCTGGTCGCGTGCACTTGTTTTGTAGGCGAATCACAGAAGCCAGGACTTTGCTCAAAAGTATTCTTCTGTCTTCAGCAGGATGGGTAGCGACAAGGTAATGTATTTATTTTTGACTAAATGACGATGTTAAAAATCGCTAAGTTCAACTTGGTTTTATTACCGTGAAGTCGCCCCCGTCCTATTGAAGCGATAAAGTGAATAAAAGTTCTCACGAATACTGTAAACGGATGGTAAACAATCAACAAGTACTTACAAGTCCAGCAATAACAGGGCCAAGTCGGCATCGGTCGGACATCCGTCCTCGTCTATTATTTCACGCCAGTGAGTGTGAAATAAACCGAACCGATGTTTATTCTGGTCCGAGCATTCAGCTTGTTTTTCTCTCGCTTTCTTTGTTCGGTATCCTCAAAATAAACTTTTCTTTTTCTTGCGTTCTTTGCTGCCTCCGCCATGACTACAGCTCTGCGTTTGGCTTTCGCCAACACTTCCGTGTTTTAAATAAATCGGGAATCGGGGGAAGTGACGTAGCCTATGCCGTAAAGCAGTCCAAACTTGTAGTTTTTAGTGTGGCAGGGTTCCCACCATCCACCCCGAAAGTTACATAGCGCTAGTGAAAGCGATACAGACCACTTCAGAACACGACAGAGGTGTCATTCAACTCATTGTAAAGTGGTGGACCATGGCGATGAATATCTAAGGACTATATTATGTTTGAAAAACTACATAGTGTTGGTTTAAACGAACGAAATCAGAAAGACATTGTCTTGTTTTAAGAAAATATATCATATTCCAAGACATTTTTACTAAATGAAAAACATGTTAATTCTTAAATTAAGTTAAAACATTCTTGAAATAAGCTAAATCAAAAAGCAGAACACAAAATTTAAGTGAACTTTTCTTAAAAAATAACTTTTCTCTGCTTGTAATAAGCAAACTTTTCTCAAATTCAGGGCAATTTTATCTAGTTTCAAGACAGATTCCATCTAGATTTTTAAGCTAGTTTTAAGAATTCTAGCCAAGCAAAATTTGCTTACCCCATTGGCACATTTTTTGCTCAAAACAAGAAAATTGTAGCAAATTTAAGGATATTTTGCTTATTTTTTAGTAGGGTTGTTTTTGCAGTGTAAACCTGAAATATTCTTTTTTGGAAAACCAGAGAGCAGGGCATTACAGTAGTCGATACGACTGGTGATAAAAGCATGCATTAGCGTCTCCGTGTTAGCCAAAGAGAGAGAATGGGGCGGACTCTGGCGATGTTCTTTAAATGATAAAAACCTATTTTTGTTATATTCTTAATATGAAGAATAAAAGTCAGCTCAGAGTCAAATATTACGCCCAGGTTTCTTACTTGTGATGAAGGATTAAAAGACAGTGACTGTAGTTTGGGTAAAAGCTTCTCTCTCTGGGCCTCAGGACAGATGACTGAAACCTCAGTTTTGTCCTGGTTAAGTTGGAGGAAGTTTTCTGCCATCCATGATTTAATTTCTAAAATGCAGTTAAAAAGAGCATCCATTGGCCTGGTGTCATCAGGAGACATGGAGATGTAAAGCTGTGTATCATCAGCATAACTGTGAAATTAATTCCATGTCTCCTGATGACACCACCAAGAGGGAGCATGAACAGGTTAAAAAGAACAGGGCCTAGAACAGAACCCTGGTGCACACCACATGTGATTTTATGGACTAGGGAGGAGCATGTGTCTACACTTACCATGAATGTTCTGTCTGTGAGGTAGGAAGTAAACCATTTGTGTACAGTGACAGAGAGGCCAACAAGGTGTTTAAGTCTGTTTAAAAGAATAGTGTGATCTACTGTATCAAAGGCAGCGCTAAGATCCAGCAGAACCAACACTGTGACCTTCTGTGACTCATAATTTAATCTAAAATCATTTAAAATCATTGTTAAGGCGGTCTCTGTACTGTGGTTTACCCTAAAACTAGAATGACATTCCTCATGAATATCATGTGAATTTAAAAATGAATTGAGCTGGTTAAAAACTAGTTTCTCTAAAATTTTACTTTAAAATGGCAAGTGAGACACTGGTCTGTAATTATTGAAATCATTAAAATCTAGATTTTTCTTCTTCAACAGGGGCCTCACCACTGCCGCCTTCCAGGTCCAGTGTGTAGAATATTTCATTTTACACATCCACTGCATTTTGCCAAACAGAAACGGTGAATATAGGAGATATATGTTTCTATTTGGATGTAAAGTCCGTCAAAATAGGAGTACAATCCTCCCCATAAAACGTTTGTTTTATTTTTATTTAGTTAGAAAAATCTTTATTAAAAAAATTATATTATCGCGGGCCACAGTTTCGTGTAGGCCGACATATCGATCTGTCATGTTGTCTACGGGTGGTTTTTAGGGACAAAAAGAATGAAACGCGAATCTGTCCGCCGGTTCTGAAATCTACCTGAAATGCAGGCGAACAAGAGGAGAGGATGACAGTGGATGCACAGAAAGTTGTTACTCTGTCCTAGGGATTCAAACTGTGTGTATTAACACACACACAACATAAATTGTGTGCTGTGTTCAGGATCCTTTTTGGTCTTCACAGGATTCCGTTGCTCAGCGACGTGATGTTTTGGCTACAGTTAGGTTCATTCTAGAATCTGAACGCTAGATGTCGCTAAAATGCCAAATTCTACACACTACACCTTTAAACGCAGCCGGAAAGACCCCCGTCTGAAGAGAGCAATTCATCATGGTTAAAAGCTCGTCTCTAAAAGATCCATAAAATGACTTAAAAAATGC
Organism: Scarus forsteni; assembly: GCA_036419115.1. Lineage (NCBI taxonomy): Eukaryota > Metazoa > Chordata > Actinopteri > Labriformes > Labridae > Scarus > Scarus forsteni. Next base: position 458,697 of record JAZDUH010000203.1, on the reverse strand, counting down.
AGTTGGAATTGGATCTAAAAGACATGTGCTGGGCTTCACTGAGGAGAAAACTTCATGAAGCATCTCATCATTAACCAGGACAAAACTGTCCAGTGTTTCCTCAGGTGAAGACAGACACTCTGATTAAAAGCAGTAGTTATACAGGATAAAATGTCACTCCTGATAGTGTCAGTCTGACCCCTGAAGTGGGCTGCAAACCAGAGGTGTGGGCTCGAGTCATGTGACTTATGCTGCATTCGAGGCAACCTGTAACTCGTATATTTCCCACCTGTAAGTCGTGAAAATGCACTGGAACGGCAGTCGAACTCGAACTTACGACCCGTGAACTTGTACCAGATCGATGTACTCTGAGTTACGACTTGTGACGTCACATCACTGCCTAGCCAATATGGCAGCCTCTTAATAAATACAAACACTGTAAAGTTTAAGCTTCTGTTACATTATGCGCCATTTCCCCGCTTCTGTTTTACTCAAATGAGTTAGTGGATAAAACATAAATCTTATAATACCTGCCATGTTGGTTAATTTACATACCAGAATTCCTGGCGCTCAAACCGAAGTCGTATTTTGCCTGGAACGCTTTCAGGTCGGAACTCGGAGATATTAACTGGCAAATATACGAGTTACGGGTTGCCTCGAACGCAGCAGAAGACTCGAGTCAGACTCGAGTCACAATTTTGATGACTTTGGACTCGACTTGACATTATCATCAAAGACTTGCAATAAATCACCTAATAGAGGAAAAAAAATTAAACAAAGAATTAAAGAATTAAAGAAAACTAATAAAAGGGTGTAGCGCCGAAGAAAGGGAGTCGGAGGCGGCGTGTCAAACACTGGAGCAAACCTCTTTACTGACATTAATTAAATCTCTCCTCTACCACACCGTACAGTGCAACACGAGAGTAACCGGAAAAACAGTAAGTGTAACACCCTAAACAGTCCGTGCGGAACAACAACCAAAACGTCCCGTGGGTGAATTATGTCAGCCCACTACACAAGATCCCCCAGAATTCACCCATAGTCAAAATCCTCGCGACGGGATGGCCCTACCCCGGCGGGTACAGACGGCGGGGGCGGTGGCGGGAAGGTGGGGGGGTGGCGTTGCTGGACAGACCACAGATCCCAGAGGCAACGGCCTCGAGGGGAAAACAGGGACCTGGGTGGGGCGGGGAACAGGGGGGCCGCCCCTGTGTGGGGGCCGGGCCAACTCCAACGGCCCGGAAACGTCCACGTGGGCAGGCTTAACCCTGTCAATGGAAACAGTCTCAGGTCTACCTCCAATGTCCACAACCAGGCTCTTATCCCCGTGCTTCAGGACCCTAAACGGCCCGCTGTAGGGGGGACGCAGAGGCCCCCGGTGGGCATCATGGCGAATAAACACGAAACCCGCCGAGCGCAAGCCAGACAGCGCTTGGAAGACAGGGGTGCCGTGTTGCGACGTGGGGACAGGGGTGAACGCCCCTGCGGCATCCAGCAGGGAGGATCATTGCCTGGTTGCAGACCAGGGGGTCGTGGCCTCTGGAATGAAGTCCCCCAGGACTCGCAGCACCTGGCCATAGACGAGTTCAGCAGACAAGGCTTGCAGGTCTTCCTTAGGAGCGGTCCTGAGGCCAAGCATGACCCAGGGAAGTTTGTCCACCCAGTTGCCAGTCAAACTGGCGCGAGGGCAGCCTGCATAGAGCGATGGAACCGCTCACACAGCCCGTTGGCCTGGGGATGATAGGTGGTAGTGCGGTGCAGCTTGACCCCCAGACCGCCGGCGAGCGCGTTCCAGACCTCCGAGGTAAACTGTGCACCCCGGTCCGATGAGAGGTCGGAGGGGGTACCAAAACATGCGACCCATGTCCTGACGAACGCCCGGGCCACGTCAGTGGATGATGTCGAGGCGAGGGTCAAGGCTTCAGGCCAGCGGGTCATTCTGTCCACCATTGTAAGGAGGTAGGTGAAACCATGGGAGAGTGGAAGGGGCCCCACCAGGTCGATGTGAACGTGGTTGAACCTCCGCTCCGGGACAGCAAACGGTTCCAACGGGGCCTTGGCAGTGAATTTTGGTGCGTTGACAGGCCACACATGAGTCGACCCAGGCCCGCACATCCTTCTTCAGCCTTTTCCAGATAAACTTCTGGGCTACCAGCCTCACCAATGCCTTTCTGCCGGGGTGGGAGAGGCCGTGCACTATCTCGAAAACCATCCGTCGCCAGTCAACAGGGACCAGTGGCCTAGGCTGTCTGGTAGAGAGGTCGCACCACAACTTGACACCTGAATCGCAGACCGCGACTTCCTCCAGGTGCAGTCCGTTGTCCGAAACTCTAAGGTCCCGGACTCCATGGTCCGAGGCCTGCTCTGACCCCATTCGTGCGTAGTCGAGCCCCACATGGACGTGCTTACGACCGTTCTGGAGAGGCAGTCCGCAACCACGTTCGACTTGCCAGAGATGTGACAGATGTCTGTGGTGTACTCCGAGATAAACGAAAGTTGGCGTTGCTGGCGGGCGGACCATGGCTCGGCCACCTTGGACATGGAGAAGGTGAGGGGTTTGTGGTCGACGAAAACCGTAAACTCACGGCCCTCCAGAAGCAAGTGAAAATGTCGGACTGCCAGCCAGACACCAAGCAGCTCCCTGTTGAACGTGCTGTATTTGCGCTCTCTTGGAACCAGCTGGCGGCTGAAGAAGGCGAGTGGCTTAGGGCTGTAATCAACCAAAGAAATTTTGGTCGACCAAAACACAGCAATTGTCACCAAAAATTGACCAATCGCGGGGGGGGGGGGGGCTCAGCGGACCGTGGCTCAGTAAAACTTATATCAGCACCTGCTTCTGTTGTAGCCCGGTTTTTCTGCTTTGTGTCCCTTTTTAAAATGCGCCACCAAATGACGTGCTGCTGCTGGATTAAACTTATATCAGCACCTGCTTCTGCTTCTGTTTTAGCCCAGTATTAAAATGCGCCAGAACATGACGCGCTGCCGCCACGGCAGGAGTGTGCCCGGCGCACCTCCAAATGCCCTGCATCTTAAACCATTCATGGGACTCCTTAAGTGTTTCCATACAGAGTTCCATATTAGCCACGTTGTTAACTACAACAGACACTTTCTTTTCTGCCTGACCTTTGAGGCATCGGCAAGTTCATATAATCCGCAGCGATGTTTCTTCCCGAGTCCGCCTCTCCTTTTTTACCTCTCTCAAGCAGAAGACTCTGCTTTCCAGTCTTCATCAATGAAATGGGCAGTCACTGTCATATAGGACTCCATTTGCCATGTTCCAATGTTTTTCTTGGCCTTCCACGACACCAATGGGCCTCATACCCTCAGAAATAAATTGTCAATTCCTTCTGTGATGTCGTTTATGCATTTGGGTGTTTATATGAGGCATAAAATCCTCGCGGACTGGGTGAGGAAAGCCGCCGCTGCAGCGCGGGCAGAGCGCATGCAGTTATAAAACAAATACACGATTATTAGACTAGAATATTGAAATGTTCTTGAATAAAAATATTGAAATGAACGATAAATACATTGAAATGGTGTTCTAAGACATGATGGGGGTGCTCAGAAAATAACCCCATTTCATTTGATACGTTTCTTCTGATGAAATGAACTGCAGGGAAAAAAAAAAATGACACATTTGGTCGACCAATCAGAATTTTGGTCGACTGAGCACGCATCGACCAATAGTCAACCAGTCGACTTGGACTTTACAGCCCTAGAGTGGCTGCCAGACACCATCAACCCACTGCTCCAATACGGCACCCACGGCGTAGTCAGATGCATCTGTAGTGAGGGCGATTGGTGCCCGGGGCGACGGGTGGACCAACATGGCGGCCTGGCACAGAGCGTTCTTAGTGTCCTCAAACGCCTTTTCTCTCTCAGCCGTCTAGTCGATGTCCTGGTTAGGGCTCTTGTCCTTGAGGACCTTGTACAGCGGGTGCATAACATGCGCTGCCTGGCGGATGAACCGGTGGTAGAACGTAACCATCCCGAGAAACTCCCGGAGTCCCCGGGCCGAGCGAGGACGTGGAAAGGTGGGGACTGCCTCCACCTTAGATGGAAGAGGGTTGGCCCCATCTTTGTCGATGAGATGCCCGAGGAACTGGATGGATGTCACTCCGAAAACGCACTTTGCCGGGTTGATAATGAGGCCGTGCTGGTCGAGCCTCACGAAGAGGTCCCGGAGATGCATCATGTGCTCCTCCTCTGATGAGCTGGCGATGAGGATATCGTCCAGATAGACGAAAACGAAAGGCATGTCCCTCAGCACTGAGTCCATCAGGCGCTGAAATGACTGGGCAGCGTTTTTAAGTCCGAATGGCATTCTCAGGAATTTGAAAAGCCTGAAAGGCGTCACCACCGCCGTTTTCGGGACGTCCGCAGGGTGCACGGGGACTTGGTGATAGCCCCGAACCAGGTCCACCTTAGAAAACAGGTGCTTCCCCGCCAGATGTACAGAGAAGTCTTGGATGTGGGGGACCAGATATCGATCGGGCATGGTAGCATCATTGAGGCGGCGGTAGTCACCACACGATCGCCAACCCCCATCTGACTTCAGGACAGTGTGGAGAGGCAAGGCCCATGGGCTGTCCGAACGACGATTGATACCAAGGCGCTCCATGTTGGCGAACTCCAATTTGGCCGCCGCCAGCCTCTCCGGGTTGAGCCGCCGGGCCCTAGCGTGGATGGGGGGGCCTTTTGTCTCGATGTGGTGTTCGACCCCATGTTTAGTCATGGTGGCGGAGAAGGTGGGCTGAGTAAGGCTCGGGAATTCACCAAGTAGCTGACGATACTTGTCAACTTCAGAAAGTGAGCCGGAGAGACCATCGTATATCCCCTCGTCTCTGACACATGCAAAGGAGGAGAAGGTCAGCGCGTCCACCAGGCACCCGTTCTTGACATCCACGAGCAGTCTGTGGGCACACAAAAAATCAGCACCGAGGAGGGTAAAGGAGATGTCCGCCGTGACGAAATCCCATGCAAACCGCTGACCCCCGAAACATAAGTCCACAGTCTTTGTGCCATACGTCTGAATGGGGGCTTCGTTGGCAGACGTCAGGGGCGGGCCGTGTACCCCGCCAGCCACGTCGTCTGCTGAAGCCGGCAGCACACTCCTCTGGGCACCAGTGTCACAGAGAAATTTACGTCCAGAGAGAGAGTCCTCGATGAACAACAGCCGGTTCGTGGTGCCTGCGCTCACGGCCACTACTGAGCGCAGGCCTTGGCGTTTCCCGCCGCACTGTATTTGCAAGGAGAACGGCACCTCCTAGCTTTGGCACCAAAACGTGCGTGGAAGTAGCACAAACCTGTGCTAGCACGGCTGTCGTTGGTGGCGGTGTGACTTCTGCCAGGGGGCACCCCAGCGCCCGGGGGCGTGTAGCTGCATATAGGGGCCAGTACCTCAGGGGCGAAACACTGGGTTGCCAGGAAGAATTGGTCCGCCTCTTCTGCCAGGGCGCGGGGCTCAGTGATAGATGTATTAGCGAGCGCTGTCTGCACGTGTGGCGGCATATGACGAAGAAAAAGCTCTATGAAGAGGAAATTTGGTTCCTCTGAACCTAGCAGGTTAAGCATCATCTCCATGTGCTCAGAAGGTTTACTGTCCCCCAGGCCCTGAATCGCTAGGAGGCGTCGGGCTCGCTCCGAACGTGACAGTTCAAAAGTCTTAAGGAGGTAAGTCTTGAGCCCTGCATACTTATCTTGAGCGGGGGGGGCTGTGATGAAACTTACTGCCCTGGCTGCAGTGGAGCTCCCGAGCACCGATACTACGTGGTAATAGCGTGTGGCGTCGTCCGTAATGCCACGGAGGGCGAACTGAGCCTCCGCTTGCGCGAACCACATTGCCGCAGAAGTCTCCCAAAACTCAGGCAATTTCAGAAGGGCGGTATTTGCCATGCTGCTCCGTTCGAAGTTCGGTACAGTCTCTGAACCTTCAGCGGAACTGACGTTGGGGTCACCAATGTAGCACCGAAGAAAGGGAGTCGGAGGCGATGTGTCAAACACTGGAGCAAACCTCTTTACTGACATTAATTAAATCTCTCCTCTACCACACCGTACAGTGCAACACGAGAGTAACCAGAAAAACAGTAAGTGTAACACCCTAAACAGTCCGTGCGGAACAACAACCAAAAAAGATGTCCCGTGGGTGAATTATGTCAGCCCACTACAAGGGGGAGATTGCAGACCAAGGGCTTCTAAGTGGTTGCGACTGGGAAAGGGGGTGCAGACTACTTACACGCTGGTGACCTCACACAGACATACACAGACACACACACACTGCAAACCAAAGAAAATGTGCCCAATGGGAACAAAAATTAAGGTGCAACTACCAATCACACACAATTAAGGGGAAGTGAGGTGCAGGTGCAGCCTATACCCGCCAACAGCGCCACGCGCTCCTGATGACGTCATCGCTCCGCCTGCAACCCTCCCGAAATCATATAAGGGAAACAGAAAGAAACTAATTAACCTAGGTCACAACAACAGATTCCAACAACCTAACCTATGACAACAAAAACTACTTTAAAGACATAAACAAAACAGACAGGAAGTTACACAGATGGAAAAAACAAAACCAAGCAAAACAAAGCAGCAGCGGCAAACGATCTATAAAAGAAACAAAACAGTTATCCAACAGGCCTTGTGAGTCAAAATCTGTTCTCCACTGATGGACAAAAGTCATATACCTCGCAGTGAAGCCTAAAATGTTAAATCAGCTCCGGAACCTCAAGGACCACAATCTGCACACAAAAGGGGACACAGTGAGACAATGAAGGCCCATCACATGCTCCAAATAAAACACAAAGCTTACCGCACGTCTCAGTCAAGTCCCAGATAAACGTGAGCAACGGAGAGAGAGCCAAAGCTGCAGCCTACCATGAACCAAAGTGAGGCTGCTTATACAGCAGATCACCCACTCGTGAATTCAGGAAGTGTGAGGGGTCCTCCTGGAACCCCACTGAGACTACGGCAGCCGTGTAGGGACAAAAAGGGTGCCGGTTACATGAGCATTGAAGGAAATGTTTACAGTAACAAATATGAAAAATAATTTTTATCAAGTTATTGATATTAATTTAATTAGAAAGGAAAATTAAATAAAGACTGATTAAATTACAATTAAGTAGCCTACTACTCAAAAAAAACAATATGGTGATTATAAAAATAACTGATTCAGTTTATCATAATTAAAATCAGTACTTATTAATCAATTAAAACAAGTATTCTCAGTTTTTTATAACAAAGACTGAACTAATCAGTTTAATGAGACGAGTAAAATATCATTTTTTAAAAAATGTATCTGCTTGGTCCAATTATATTTCTTTTTTTTTTTTTTTTTTTTTTTAACTTTTTTAGGTGTTTTATTTGTTCACACCATGGTCATTAACATTTATTTGAATTGTCTGAATTGTTGCTTAGCTGCTGACCAAAAGTCTGGGTCACAGAATGAAGGAACTTCAAATTAACCAAATAAAGAACTAACAAGATACAAAAATGAATTTTTAGGCAGATCCTCAGTGACAAATTATTTCATTGTTATACCATAAAAATAGATTGTGCATAATAAAATACAACAATATAAATTACAGGGGGCTTGATTACTGAATTAATTGAGGGATGAACCACAGACAGAAAGTGGCCTGAGATCTGATGAGATTTATTTTGGACATTTATTGAATAAGAAATTTTGAGGTTCATTTTTCCTTACATTAAAACATACATTGGAGTTTATTTAATAATTATTCAATAATACTTCAGATTTTTTATTGGAATTTTATTCTTTGTTAAATACCTTTCCTTTAATTTTCCTATTTAAGCTGATTTTATTATGAATCTTATGCTTTTTTCCTTTTATCATATTATTTATCTCTATTTTATCTTATATTGTTATATCATCTTACTCATTGTCCCCTCTTATATTCTTTTTTTTTTTTTTTTTTTTTAAATGTATTTTTGGGGCATTTTGTGCCTTTATTGATAGTAGAGAGACAGTGGATAGGCTTGTGAAAGGGGGTGAGAGAGTAGGGGAAGACACTCTGCAAACTGGTCACAGGTGGGATTCGAACCCGGACCGGCAGAAGCAAGTACATGGGGTGCTAACCACTCCGCCAAACCAGCACCCCCCCTCTTATATTCTTATCTAATGTCTTAGCATGATTATTAATTGTCATTTTAGTTTTAGCTCTTGTGTTTCCTCATTTTTTATTCAATATTCCTCAGTCCTTTATTTCTGTTTACTGTCAGAATGTCCTTGTTGTGTCTTTGTGTGTTTGAGTAAGTGAGTGTGTTTATCTTCTGTCCCATGTTCAGCACTTTGTATTACAAAGTCCACTAGTGCGACACAAATTAAGTTTGATTGATTGATTGAAATGCAGTATTTTCAGAAAGAAATCTAAATCATGTGAAATAATGAACGATCAGAGACACGGGCCTCAGAGTCAAACAGCCCTGCACCTGTTTGTTTACCTCGTGAATCTTTGTCTTAGTCATGTTTAAAACTTCTCACCTGAGGTTTGACGTTTGACTGAGGGACAGGAGCCACCACAGCACACCTGCTCTGAGTCAGATAAAATCCCCATTGTGTCTGTGGGAAGCATACCCGTAGCTACCATTGAGGACACCGAGGTCATGACCTCGGTATATTTCTCCGGAAAAAAATTATATACTATATATTGTGAAAATATGCGGTCGAGCCGAGGGAGGGGGACGGAGTGACTGATCGTCTCTTCATAGACGATCTTTGACTGACATCTGGGTCGCGCTGTGTTTTTCACTAACCCCGGATATTTCCACTTCAGAAATAAAAATGAACCGTACATTGACTGAGCCACTGAAGAAGCTTTAGTTTCCCATCTTCAGTAAATGCAACACGTGCGTTGCATCAGAGAGGAGCTGCATGAAGCATCTATGAGGCCTGACATGTCATGCCCAGGTGGTGGTGGAGTTCAGAAAAAAATTAAAATAGCACAGAAGAGCATTATAAGCAAGCACAGTCAAATGGTCCAGGAGAAGCAAATGCAGATTTGAAACTAAATAATAATAAAAAATAATAATCACGAGTTAATAAATGTATTACATGTTACATGTGGACCATTATTGTTTACAACCACTTTTTATCAGTTTAAAAATAGCCGTTAATCTCCATTTATGTGGGTGAAATCGCTGTGTTTGTGTGGTTGGGATGATGTAGCACCATGTCGCTGCAGCAGACAGTGCATGTTTACCTGCATGTCTACCTGCTGTAGCCGTGCTCGGTCCCGCATCGTCACAGGCCTGGGCCACCACCCGGATCTTTTCCGCCCCAGTGAGGACCCCACTGTGGCGGAAAAGATCCGGAAGTTTGGGGCATTTGGCTGCATCTTCTCTTAAAATTTTATTTTTTCGAGCCATACGTTTTTCCGCTCCACTAGCGGCTTTTTCTGGGGACATCTGTCTTTTCTTCATCTTTTTTCGTCTCTCGTTTTCGGTCTGGCTCAATACGCGGCTGAGCCAATCACATTTCAATGGGCCAATGGATCAGCTCAAATCGGCAGGGGTCTCCCCCCCTTAATATGATAATGACCGGACCCGGTCTGACGTCACGTTACACTCTGTGCTGACCTGCTGCTGCAGAGAAGGCAGCTGCTGCGCTCATTCCGCCTCGGATTTAAACAAACAAACAAACAAAAAATCCTCGGAAGTGTGGTGAAGAGGGCCCGTGGGTTTTCATAACCCACCAACCCCACGTAAACTACGCCACTGCAGGTAGTTATCAAAATTATTTAAAAAATGTGCTCACAGGAAACAAGAAGGCTCTCAGAAAAACTCAAAGTTTAAATTGACTCAAACTGGGCTTTAAACAAAACAGACCCGTTGGTAATATGCTAATTTGTCAATTTTATGTACAATGAAATACAATATGACCACAATTATGCTGGAAGTAATGATTAATGTTGCTACATATTCAAAGTATAAGTTTGAATGTGTGTGTCTGAACTTAAACTAAAATGAAAAGAATGATGGCATATTTGGAGGGATATTCAACACATCCATATCATTTTTTATCCTCTCCTGTTCATTTCTTTTTTAAATATAAATACCCTGTTATTCTAACACATTACTTTATACTGTATTTTTTTTTATTTTTCTCATCAATTACTTTTTTCATTAGTGTAATGTAATGAATAGAGTAAATAAATAAGTTAAACTAGAAAATTCTCAGAGTGCACAAACCTCTGCCTGGGTAGCTCACACATTGTTGTTGATAAGCAATAGTTCCATGATGAAATTACCATCATAATATGATTACTTGACCCTGAAACCCCTCATTATTAGTTAGACAGTTATTGAGCAAAGATTATTATTAGCTAATGGTTGTTGTCTGGATCACCATCAAAATCCAGTCGTTTTTAAGTTGGACCATTCCTAACATCTCCTGAAACTTTCACGAACATGTGTCCAGTAGTGTTAGCTTAATCTTGCTAACAAATGAACTGATGAAATGGTTAATTGTAGACATGCTTCTTACAAAAGTTGAATATTTTTCACTGGACTACAAAATGCTTACCTTAACAAAGGAGATTTGGTGTGTCTGGTTGAAAAAACTTTGTGTAACCCAATGTTTGCTTGATTTTCATATAGTTTTTTTTTTTTAAACATTCTTTTTATTAAATTTTCAAAATCAAACATGTATTAATAAACAGAGACAAAGCAGTCAAGTTTAACTTCAGTGGAACAATAAGGGTGCTGGTGGAACATACCAAAACACCACTAAAACAGCAGTAACAACAACAAAATAAAAAAATAATAAATAAATAATAATAATAAAAATAAAATAAAAATTAATTAGTTATTATTGTAGTAGAGAATATTTAAAAGAAAACATCAGTTTAAAAGAGTAACTAAAAAACATATATAACAGTAGTAATACAATAGTGCTAAGATGAAAACCATTACAGTAATTATAATAATATACAGAATAGACAATCAGAAGAATAAATCAGATAAGTGAAGTGAACTTATAAAGAGAAACAATATCAATAATAATAATAATGAGAAAGACTAAAAAAAATTGTGTGTGTGTCTGTGTGTGTGGGGGGCTCCACACACAGGCACGATACACACCTAATGGGAAGGCTCCAGTAGCACAGAAGTATGCCAGTTAATGTATACTGAGTATATATAAAATTTGCTGGGTGTTAATCAGTCCAACTATAGACCATCAAGATCCCTGACATAATTCATAAAACCATCCCAAGTGCTATGGAAATTCTGGAGGGCACCATTTACACTGTATCTGATCTTTTCTAACTGAAGATTAGACATAATATTACGAATTAGATGAGTGTGGATGGGTGGGGCAGCATTCTTCCAGTTCAATTATATCAACCGCCGTGCTAGGAGAAAGAAAGAGCCTTGTTCTCTATGGAAGTTGTGGAAATGTTTGCTGGATGTACGCCAAAAATAGCAGCGAGGGGGCAGGGGTGAATGTTTTTCTTAAATATTACAGAAAATAAATTTAAAAAAGAGGACCAAAATGTATCTAATTCAGGGCATCCCCAAAACATGTGATAAAGGGTGGCAAGCACTATTTTGCATCTGCAACAGTTAGGGTCTGTATTTGGGTACAGTTTAGCCAAGGCAGAATTACAGTAGTGAAGACGATGCAAGACTTTAAACTGTATCAGACTGTGGCGCGCACAAATAGAAGAGGAGTGCACATTAATAAGGGCTGTATCCCAAATATCATGCCCGATGACAAAACCAAGCTCTGCTTCCCAGCGTTGTTTAATAATATCTAGAGATGGGGAATTCATAGAAATACTATATTCATATATTATAGCAATTCTCTTCTTTTGAGATTTCAGACAGAGGGCCATAATATGATCAAGGTGAGTCTCAGGCGGGCAGGATGGAAAATTTGGAAATCTTTTTCTGATAAAGTCTCTCACCTGTAAATAGGCAAAGAAGTGGCAACGGGGGATTTTGAATTTCTCAGAGAGTTGAGAGAAGCTGGCAAAGACGTTATTTATATACAAGTGCTGAAAGTTTTGTTAGCCCCTGGAGGCCCAGGTATTAAATGAAGAAGAGTGAATTGAAGGAGGGAATAAGGGGTTGTTAAGAATGGGAGAGAATAGAGAAATGCCATGTATGCCATGAAAAAGCTTAAATTGCTTTAAAATCTTTAAAGAATGCCACACAACCACATTGTATTTGGAAATAAAAACTGGAAGAGGAAGTGATGACCCGAGGAGGGCTGAAAGAGAGTAGGGTCGGCATAATGAAGCTTCAATGTTAACCCATGCAGGACAGTTTGTGCAATCAGGGGAAAGAAGCCAGAAAGACATGTTTCTCAGATTAGCGGCCCAGTAATAAAATAGAAAATTTGGGGAGGAAATACCCCCAAGGCATTTTGGCCTTTCAAGAAATTCTTTACGTATCCTAACTGATTTCCCTCCCCAAATAAAGCCTGAAATTAGACGCTGTACTGTTTTAAAAAAGGAGCAAGAAATAAATATGGGTAGACACTGAAACAAATAAAGAAACTTGGGAAGAGTATTCATTTTCACTGAGTTGAGTTTACCCATCAGGGAAAGGGGGAGAACAGACCAATGTGCAAAGTCTGATTTACATCGGTTAAGGAGAGGGATAAAATTAGCTTGGAAAAGTTTTGAGAATGAACGAGTGATAGTTATGCCAAGGTATTTAAAAGAATCCCTTGCAATCTTAAAAGGTACATTAATTGGGGGTGAAGAGGAGAGAGTTAAGGGGAAATACTCACTTTTTTCTAGATTAAGTTTATAGCCAGAGATGATTCCAAAAGTTCTAAGTAGGGGAAAGACAAAAGAGAGAGTAGAGACAGGGTTTGAAATATAAAGAAGGAGGTCGTCTGCGTAGAGAGAAACTTTATGTATGTGATCTCCCCGGATATTCCCCTCTATGTTATTATTTTGTCTGAATGCTATTGCGAGAGGTTCTATAGCAACAGCAAACAGCAGGGGGCTCAGGGGGCAGCCCTGTCTTGTGCCTCTGTATTGGCGGAATGTTTTGGTATTTTAATAACATTAAAGCTGCATTTTACGACCTCAGGTTGGTTATGACACACAGTGATGCAGATGTTAAATTTCATGAAATCTGTGTAACCTCGCTGGTAAACCCAGATGATGGGTCTACTGGATTTTTTTGTTTCCTTTTGGGGCTCATGTTTTGTTTTGTCTGTGTGTATTTATATTTGTCTGTTGTCATGAGTAGCTGTGTCAGTTAAAAAAGAGACAGAAACAGAGAAAAAGAGCAGTGGCTCAGGTGTGCATGTGCAGTTTGTGATGTTTTTGATGCTGAGGGGAAACTAACAAGTCTGTCTGCAGAATATGAAGGAAAAAAGGCTCCGCAATGGGAGGCCTAAATAAAGTTTGACCAGATCTTTTGTCAGTGTTCGTTTAGTTATTGACTAAATATCTCTTAATATCTTTCTCTTCATAACTTCTGTTTCAGAAACGTTTCATCTTGTTGCTGCTCCTCCTTCTCCTGGTGTCAGGAGTTCACACTCCTCTCCTGGAGGAAGGTGTTGGTCCAAACTCAACTGTCCCGGAGTCTCTCAGTGATGTATCGAGGGGCGCATGCGCGTCCTGTCTGTCATGGACCGTCATGGACCGGTTCAGGTGCAGGACTGAGGAAGAGGACTGTGCAGAGACAGAGAGACGGTTCAGGTTAGTGAGGGAGGGGGAGCAAATACTGAACTCAAGTTAGAGGAGAGTTACTCTGATGAAAAATACTCTTTACCCTCTGGGACCCCTCCAGAAAGACTCACACTTAGTAGCCTACCCATAGGGACCTTCGAGGGTCCTCACTGAAAAGTGCTATAAAAATCATAAAAAATATTTTTGTCCACTTTCAAAGCTTAGAACTTTTCACTAGATTCAGCCCCTCACAAAACTATGAAGTTTGCTTTTAGACTTTAAAAATTTCTCTAATTTTTATGACATTTTGTGTCATGATAGCAGACGCTATTATGACAACAAAAACACAAAGTAAAATTAGGAAGTGCAAAGTGGATTGCTTAGTTTGAAGTTGTTAGAGCCTTGTGTATGTTGATAATATATAAGACCAATCATATTGATGCGTTGTTACTTTTGAAGCTATTGAGGTTTATTTTAAAAAAATCACACTTAGTACTCTAAGGACCCTCGAGGGTCCCCACTGAAAAGTGCAATAAAAATCATATAAATACATTATAATTTTTCCACTTTTATAGCTTAAACCTGTTAACAAGCTTCAGCCCTACACAGAACTATGAAGTTTGTTTTTAGACTTTAAAAATTAATCTAAATTTTATGGCATTTTGTGTTATAATAGCAGATATATCATACGATCAAAAATACAAAATAAAATTAGGAAGTGCAAAGTGGGTTGCTTAGTTTGAAGTTGTTAGAGCCTTGTGTATGTTGATAATATATAAGACCAATCATATTGATGCATTATTAGGGGGTCCCCACTACAAAGTGTTGTAAAAATCACCAAAATTATAATTTTTTCCACTTTCAAAGCTTAAACCTGTTAACTAGCCACACAAAACTATGAAGTTTGTTTTTAGACTTCATCTCAAACTAAAACATTTCTTAAAAAATCAAAAAAAGTGGATATATAATAAATCTTTAGTGTGTTCATTTATATGTAAATGAGTGTGTTTTTGTGTCGGTTGTGTGTGCCTGTATGTGTTTGTTTATATGTGTTTGTGAATATAAGGTGCACAAAAGGATGAGGTGCAGCTGGCAATAGTATTGTTGAACATGCTGCACTGTCTTCTCCATCATTTTGGCTCTTGGCAGAGGCAGCAAGGTTGTCTTTTCTTGAAGGGCTTCCTCCCTCCTGTGTTCCCCATCCCTGCCTGCTCCTGTGCAGCCTGAACTTGTGCCTAGGCCTAGACCTGAACCTGAGCCTAGGCTTGGACCTGAATCTGAAGCCTTTTTCACATGTCCAACCCAGATATTATGAGGCGTTGGGGCAGTTTACACTTGGTTTTCTCAACAGGGAGAGTGCGATGCTGGATGGGGAGAAGGTTGCTGTCCATCACCACATCAAAAATACACATCAGCAGTAGTTATCTATGATACACCACCAAGGCAAATCACAGCTTTGTGTTTTTACTAAAGTGATACATGTTAAAAAGCATATGAACAGCACTGAAGGAAGAGTTGATAGGATCTCTATAGCATGCAGAAGTGAATATGAAGCAGTTTACACCACAGAAAAAAGCTGCAGACTTTTAGCTTCACACAATCAACAGCTGTGCAAGAATGTTCTTTGGATGCACAAGAGACCCAACGGTTATCATTTTGAACCATATCTACCACAGAACTTTGATGATGTTCAGTGAAAACAACGGTTACAAATGTCTAGATGTATATCTGAGTATGGTTTTCTCCCCTCACAGTCAGATCACCTTCTCACTCTACAGTCGGTGTTTATATTTTATCCTGTCAAGTTTTCCTTTTCTCAGTTTTGTCTGCAGGATGATGTCCTCGGCCCTCCCCACCTGCTTCAGTGAGTAATCCAGGCAATTTGCTGCTGCATTCAGACATTGACTCACTCAGGTTTTACATTACTACGGTCTCAGTCTGAACCTGAGTCTGAATATTAGCCTGGGCTTGCCTAACCACGGAAATTGCATCAGCTGTCTGTGGTAGGCATTTACCGCAAGTGATGGCAGGTGCCACCAGACTTTTTCTGGTTCTTCAAGGAAGATCGATTGATTGGCACTGATTGATCTGTGAAGAGTAGATCCAACTTTGTTTGAAAGTTGCTGATTCTGGTTGCAACAAAACATGTTATCCCAGAGGTTGGATTTGAAGAAGGCACATACTGTGAACTCTCCTGACGAGTTGGGGCCCAGATTACTGCTCCATTGCTAGGCCTCCAGCTGACAGTAACATCCTCCTCCACCTTGCCCTCATTTGAGATTTCATCCATACTGGGAATCTTCTCTAGAAAGGACTCCTCTTCTGGTTCAGAAGTTGAGCTTTCCTCCTCGTCCAGCTCCTCTTCTTCACTGCTCAAGTCTTCTTCATCTGTAGCAGGCCTCAGAACAGCTGGGAGCGCTTCCTCTGTACTGTGCCTTCATTTCATTTTCTTTATCATAGATTGGTGCTGAAAAAAATGACCAGCCAGTAAAACTAAAATTTTTGTTGTAGTTTTACAGATCAAACAGATCTTTGATCTTTTTGACAACCATAAGACCTTTTGTTATGGGTTTGTCTCTGGACAGTTTTGCACGTTTGTGTGTGGACGAATCAAAATGTGTAATTTCTGTTGCAATGTGAAGGTGACAACTTAAGACACAAGTACTCACACATGCGCACAAGATTTTTTCCCAATCACATGCACAGCATACCTTCACCTCACTACCAGCTCATCCAGACTATTTTTGTTGTGATAATCATTTTTATTTCTACGTAATAATATAACAAAATATAATGGATGGGGCTCCGTTAAGACCCCTATATTAGCTCTGCTGCCAACTAAGGGTTAAATTTGTAATTTTATGAAGATTGTCAAAAAGTTAAAATTTCAACCCAGAGGCTTAGATTGAAAAGGTAGTCACAGGTATTACATCATGGGATGACTAAACAAGAGCATATCCAAAAAGAGTAGTTTAAATGGCAGTCAATGGGGACCCTCTTGGGCCAAGGGGACTGAATGTGCAGTGTGCGTGTAACTTTGAAACTGTGGGGGTGTGATGAGAAGTGAGGTTGGAACTTTTAACTTTGGTCTATACCAATAATCTTTGGAAAATCTCATGCTATTAACATTAACGCAGGAAAAAATATTGACTTTTAAAAGTTTAAAAGTTGCTAAAAGGACCCTGTTGGGTCCTGGGGATCCCAGAGGGTTAAACAAGGAACAGAGTCACAGAGAATCTACTGAAGTTAAAGTGAAGAGAACTTAGACTGAAGAACTGAGAGACGTTCCTGTGACTCTACTGAAACACAGGAGCGTTTCCTCTGATAGAAACATGACATTATGTCAAAGAAATCAGAAAATCAGTCCTCCTGGTCACCATTAACAGCCCTGAGAGAGTTTTAGACAATATAAACCAATTAAAAGAACAAAAAACATTTTCTAAATATAATAATACTTGATACCTGTCTTTGTCATGCAGATGAAGACGTCTTCCTCCAAGGATCCATCCCTCCTCCATCGGGCTGAAGAGACGAAGGAGACGATTTAGTTCATGAATCATTCAAATCAATGAGCTCAGGATTTTTATAAAATATTATTTTTTTACTGAATTGTGAATAAACTGAGCTCTGAGTAAAAGTGTGTTCATGTTTAAAGCTGCTGTCTGTCTAAAGGCTCCAGGACAAAGTGGATGTTCAGCTGAATGTAGAGAGCGGGAGTTTTCTTGAACTCTGATCAACTGTTTCTGCTGCTGCTGCATCAACAGGAGTCACTTTGGTTTGACTGAGTCTGAAATTCAGGGAACATAAAATTCAGCTACATAACCATATAAGCCATTTTTACACACACCAAACGCGTCTACACCAAGAAAATGAATGATCAAATATTGAAACCTGATTCACTTTGAGTCAAACTTGAGTTGCATTGGATTTCTGTGAATGAGAAAATGGAGAGTTCTGTTTGATTTTTTCCCAAAAAGAATTTAAAAAAATGTGACTTTATTTTTACATATATATTTTTCAAAAACAGAACTGTCTACTTGTACTTGTATGTATCGGATGTACAGTAGGAGAGGCATGAATCTGTTTTGGCAAGCAAAATAAGCTGATTTATACATTGTAATGCCCCTTTTTTCATTTTTTAGGAGTAAAAAGTCCTGGTTGGAGTCAAATCTGAAATGTAACTTTGCTATGTTATATTAAGTAATTTTGGGGGAAAATATTCATCGATGTACAGTGCGAGAGGCATCAATCAGTTTTTGTTAAGCAAAAAAAAAGCGGATTTTAACATTGTAATGCCCTTTTACTAATTTTTCAAACCGTACAAAGCATTGTTTGGGGTCAAATTACTCTGCTAATGGATCTATGTATTTTGATGCAGAAAAAAGAAGCTCTCTCGGTGACACATCTCTTTATCAGCACAAATACAAGCCAGATTTTAAACGAGCCTATTGAACAGCGATATACGGCAGGTGGACGTACAAGAGGCTGTCAAACTCAAACATGATTAGATGATCATAAACAAACTGGTTGTTTAAGCCCGATGAAGCCTGCCAAAGAGCCACAGAAGCTGCGCTCTTTAACGAGAACGACTGTGCGCGCTCCCGTGGATCAGGACCAGGGGCGGATCCAATTCATCTTGATCTGTAATCAACGATGTTTTTATTCGGTCACATCCATTGAGACCTTTTTTAAATAACACTGAGACATGTCAGGTAGCCTACTGCACTATTTATCAGCGGGTTATGAGAGACTGTGAGTGGTGAGGGTGCAGGGCAGTGAGTTGCACAAAGGTTCACTGTGCTGTGGATAATAATAATGATTTTACTGATATTGTAGTTTTCTCATTGATTAAAGCAAACAAAAAAAGGACAAAAGACATGGCTGCTTGTAAAAACTGGTTTGTGCTGATTGTGTTTAAGAGGAGCACTTTTCCAAAGTGGGTTTCACACATTCAGTTTTGTTCATATTAGCAATATAAAGACTGAGACTGTGTCTCATCTATCTATCTATCTATCTATCTATCTATCTATCTATCTATCTATCTATCTATCTATCTATCTATCTATCTATCTATCTATCTAAATAAAAAAAGACAGATACAGGAGACAGAGGAGTAAGATATAAAGTAAAACTTTATCATGACATACAAGTTTAAAGCCCTGAGAATCCTGTCTTTATATAAATGAACAAAACTGAATGTGTGAAACCCACTTTGGAAAAGTGCTCCTCTTAAACACAATCAGCACAAACCAGTTTTTACAAGCAAGGACCGATATAAGCCAGGCTTTGAGCACAGACAGCTTCGTGGATACCCCCCAGACTAGATCCCCCAAAGCGCAGACGTTTGAGGCGTCTTTTACTTTAGTACACAGCAGTGAAATGTGAGCATCTGTTCTTTTTGTTTCTGGGTCATTCCACCAAAAGACTGCAATTTGCTTGTTGTAAATCTTCAAAAAATAAACTTTGTTTTTTATTCCATTTCAATATAGAATTTAGTAATATCCACATTTACTCATTCAAAATGAGTACTGGTCAATCTCAGGCTACATTATTTAATGTATTGCAACATTCGACAGTTTATTATCATTGTTATCATTTTTTCTCTGCTGTTACAAAACTGTAATTTTTAAACTGAAAATCGCGACCTTTTGTACATAGGCTACTCTGTGCATTGTTCTTAATTTTTAAAGTTTAAACATGAAAAAAACGGACTAGTAACGCAAATGATTTCTTGATCCCAAATACTGAGACAGAAAAAAGTGAATATTGCTGAGGCTTAGACCGAGACAGGATGAGGATGATGTTTCTCAGCCCACTGTAGTCTATAGATTATAATGCTACGTGAATTTTTCTATGCTTTGAAGAAAACTGGTCACACTTAACACTGTAAAACAAGTGTGTAAAATGTTAAATTATTTCTTATTGATATTATAGGCTATATATATATATATATATATATATATATATATATATATATATATATATATATATATATATATATATATATATATATATATATATATATATATATATATATTTTTTTTTTTGACTAAATCAATCAGCCCCTCTCTGAAGTTTTGGTCTCTGGTTGAACTTTGTGGTTGGAGCACTAAATCAGCGGCTGTTCATTTATTTATTTATGTTTACTTAGTTCGCTGTTTCTGTAACCTTGTTTGACATAAAAATTGAAGGCATCTTAGAATTTTTATTTGAAATTGTGGAACATTACTTTCAAAGTTTATCTCTGAGTGAGTTCTGCTTCTTTATTTGGTTTAGAGTTGAACTAAAATCAGTCGCTCCTTCATAGACATTAGACAATGATCTGACGGGGCTCCACAGGAGCTGTTACAGATCTGCTTTAGGACCCTGAAGACATGGAACTTTTAACTCCTCCCAATTTTGTGACTAAACCACGAAAGCTCAGACTGCATAAAGGTGATTCTGTTTTACAGATATTTGTCCCCTTATGCTCAGCAAAAAGGAGTTTATTCTATATCAGTATACTTATTTTAGACTTAAACTGAGGCAGTGTGCTTGATGTTTACGTTTTATAAACTATATTTTTCATACTTAGGAATAGAATTAAGTATTCTTTGCTTGTAGTGAAAAGTATGAAGAAAAGTCTAAGCCTAAGTACATTAATACTTCGACTTACACTGAAGAGACAGTAAGGAAACACAGTGGTCAGGGGGGCTGCTTTGGCGGAGTGGTTGGCGGCCACGCGCGTCCCGTGTCCGTGCTTCAGCCGATCCGGGCTCGGGTCCAGCCTGTGGCAGAGTCAATTTAAAGTTTTATTCCTCATCTTAACAGTCACTGTTTTGTCTGCCACTACCTACTTCTTCCAGATGTCGTGTTAAATTTTTATAGAAACAATACTACCAAGAATACCTATAATATCTGTTGTTAGTTTCAGTTTCTGTGGATGAAATGAGTATTTTCTTGATGAAGAGTCCTCCGCGATCACCCGGACAGGACTGTCCATCACACCCTCTCCTCTGAGCGCCTACTGTGTGGCAGCAGCCCCTGGTATCATTAATGGAGTCGACTGGTGTAGATCTGTATTCATCTCAGTGGAGCACTGAAACTAAAACAATATACAAACATATATCAGCTTCACGGTTATCGAAGTTGTACAAAATTAGATAAAAACTCACATAACCAACATTAACATCAAGACCAATTGATAAACATTAAGACCAATTAATACAAAGAAAAACGCCACCAAATGCCACATACCTCGCTTCGCCTCCCAAGAGAGAAAAATCTTCACGTGCGGAGTCTTTACGCAGCTGGACCGACGTTGAACCAAACTGCACTCAGTGACAAGCCAAACTTATATCCATATGAGAAAAGTTTTACAGTGAACTACCAAACAACTACAAGCTTACTTTAAGCTGGTCTTTGTTACCAATCATTTCCTCCTCGTTTCCGGTCGTATACTGAGCAAAGCATGACGTGACAAACGGCATCCGACGTCACAGCCAGGACCTGGAAGGCGTGTCTGTAATGGAGCCATACTAACCCAGGTTCAGCCCCGGTGGGAATTCACTATAAATACCATCCATAATCAATTTTTCTGCAGTTCGGAGAACACCGGTCACACCAAACATGGTAAGTCAAGTCTATGAAGTTACTTTGATTATGAAAAATTTTAAAAGATATCTTATTTATGTTATACTTTATGACTAAATTAATCAGCATCACTATGAAGTTTTGATCTATATGGGAGCACCAAATCTGTTCAGCTGCTATTCATTTATGTTTGCTCAGTTTGCTGTTTCTTGTAACACTGTTTGACACAGTAATTGAAGGAATCTTATGACTTTTTTTTTTTTTTTTTTTTTTTACATATGTGATGCCCACTAATAAGTGCCCACGTTTATGAGTGTGTTTATTTTTACACAGTTGTTTTCGTTTTGGTGTGTTTGTACATAGATGTTTTTGTGTTTAAAATATTGATAATCGTAAAACAGGAGGGTTTACAAATGAAGGACGGTAATGTGTGACGTGTAGTGACGGCTTCAGGCGGTAGGTGGCTGAAGTCGTCCAACATGAGGTCCAGCTTCCTCTCTGGGGTGTCATCTTTACTGCTTTGTCGTAAAATGAGCTCATGACAAGTGCAAGTTGTTCAGGAGGTTTGTGAATGTTGTGTGATATTTTTCAACAAGGCACAGTCAGCAGAGATGAACACTACAGTAGTTACTCCTGTGTATGAGCGCATGAAAGTGTCTAACCCTATAAGGACCAAGACCCTAGATTATAGCCAGAAAATTCTAATTTTTTTGGAGATTAAATTTTTATTTCACTTTCTGCTAAAATCCTACCAAAATCAAAATGTCCATAAATTTCAACATAAAGATTTTTCGTATCTCATTTGATTCATTTGGTGTTTTTGGCAACTGATAATCCATCTGAGGACATTTTTATCATTTATCTGATTGTATTCAGATGTTTGTTTTTTGCTATTTGCTGATTATATTGAATAGATCGAGGTATTGTAAAAGAAAGTATCAAATATGATACAATTTGCATTATAGGGCTAAAATGTGTTTCATCGGTTTGAAAACAGCGAAGTAACACAAACAGAGCTGCTGTGAGTCATCATTGAAGAAAACACGTCCGCCACATGTGGTGAGAAATGTGAGTGTGTTGAACGCCTATACGCAGTTTATGGGGAAATACTGTGTGTGACGCGCACTTCACATGAACGCGCCTTTTGCGCTTTAAATAGTCCGTACACCAAAAGTCCAAGAGGAGACCTCGGGAAAGACTCCGTATATTTTGACTAAATGTATCAGCCTCTAAATAAAGTTCATACATTGTCATGTTTTCTTCTCTGTGTGCTTTAACTTCCAAAGACAGAGTTACAGTTACACTATGCTCTCATTTCTGCTCTTTCTTCTAAAAACTGTGAATAAAAACTGACAAAAAAAAATCAGAAGCTAAATTTAGATTCCAGACTTTATCTCCTCAGTTTATTCATAATTTGCACTGCCTATTAATTTCGGACAATTGCAATAAACTTTATTCTAAAGCTCTGATTTTTTATCAGTTTACCTCACTTGTATATGTGCAGACTGATAAGTGAGTGTCAATAACACGGTGATGCCGCCCAGCGCTGCCCCTGATAAGCAAACCACTGAGGATGAATTCTGCTCCATTAGGTGAAGTCACGATCCTCTCTGTGGACTACAGGCCTGAAAATTTACATTCAAAGTGTGACTGTTACTTTTGCAAAAATAACAGCCATAAATAAAGTTTGACAAGATCTTTTGTCAGTGTTTGTTTAGTTATTGAGTAAATATCTCTAAATATCTTCCTCTTCATAACTTCTGTTTCAGAAATGTCTCGTCTTGTTCCTGCTCATCCTCCTGCTGGTGTCAGGAGTTCACACTCCTCTCCTGGAGGAAGGTGTTGCATGGTCCAAACTCGACTGTCCTGGTCGAGCATGCGCGTCCTGTCCCCGCTGGACCGTCATGGACCTGTTCAGGTGCAGGACTGAGGAAGAGGACTGTGCAGAGACAGAGAGACGGTTCAGGTTAGTGAGGAAGAGGGAGCAAATACTGAACTCAAGTTAGAGTAGAGTTACTTCGATGAAAAATACTCTTAAACAGGAACAGAGTCACAGAGAATCTACTGAAGTTAAAGTGAAGAGAACTTCAATCAGACTGAAGAACTGAGAGACGTTCCTGTGACTCTACTGAAACACAGGAGCGTTTCCTCTGATAGAAACATGACATTATGTCAAAGAAATCAGAAAATCAGTCCTCCTGGTCACCATTAACAGCCCTGAGAGAGATTTATGAAATATAAACCAATTAAAAGAACAAAAAAACATCTTCTAAATATAATACTACAGCTTTTATTCATAAACTACAGAGTGATTTTAAACAAAATAGAAATTTTGAATACTTGAGGTTTCATCCATAAGTACATATAATATATTTAAATAGGATTTATGACACCAACATTAATATTTTGAGTCAGAAATTGAAGCTCTGAAATTAATTTAGTAATGTTAAGGGCTGAACGATTTGAGAAAATATTCTTATTGCGATTTCTTTCCCCATTATTGTAATTTACTCTGTAGTTGTTTTAATGTTCCTCATCTTATGTAATATTAAACAAACATAAGCAGTAGATCTTTTTAAAGTAAAACTAAAATGACATTAAATAAATCTAAGGATAAAAGATTTGAGAAAAAGTGGAGAAGTGAATAACAGAAGCAAAATAGGTATGAAATTGCAAAAAAAGGGGAAAAATTGGCAAAAAAATCCAAAAGTGACTTAAGAAAATTGATTATGGCAGCAAAATTGGGAATTAAATTTGAAATTAAATTTCAAAAACCATGTGAAAATTCCAAAAATGGTTCTGACAGTGGCCAAAAAAAAGATGAATGGTGGTAAAATAGGCATAAAGTTGTAAAAACGGGGTTAAAAAAAGTAAAAATTGTCCAAAGGTGGGAAAAAAGTGAATGAATAGGCATGAAATTGCTAAAACAACATCACAATGTCAAAATGTTCGACACATTTTGGGCTAAAAATATTGAACCTTCTGCGATTTGAAAATTGCAACAAGCCATATTACGATTTAATCTAATTTGCAATTAATTGTTCAGCCCTAATGTTTCATAAGACTGTTGCAGAGTCATCATGACAAAAACATTTAATAAAGTCTTTAAAATATTGAAACAGCCTCGGTGTACTTTGTGTTTTTACAGATTTGTGACCCTTTGTCGTGTTGTGATGTGTTTTCTCTGAACTCAGTGATGTAGAGGGACTGAAACTCGAGGCAGATTCTGATCTTCATCTTTAAAGTTTAGAAATCTGAACCTGAGCGGCCTGATGACATGATGCTGATCCTGTTTTGATTCTGTAAATCACATCTGTACCTGTTGAAGAAGATGAATAAACTCTCCTGAAGACTTTTGATTTATTAGTGCGTGTTTGTCTTTGTCATGCAGATGAAGACGTCTTCCTCCAAGGATCCATCCCTCCTCCATCGGGCTGAAGAGACAAAGGAGATGTTTTACATCAATGAGCTCAGGATTTTTTATAAAATATTTATTTTTATTTAATTGGCAATAATGTATGTTTTTAATGTTAAGAAAAATTTACTTCAAAATTGCCCAGACAGTAAATGTAAAAAAAAAATCACATATTTCTAAGTTCTTTCTTGTGACTCATCCCTCAATCAACTCTGCAATAAACCGTCCTGTATTTTATAATGTATGATCTCCTCTTGAAGTTTTACAATAAAAGGAAAGGTAAAGCCTTTTTTCATAAAGGCTTCACCTTAAAGAAATCCAGTTTTATATCTTGTTTGTTATTTATATATTTGGATATTTATAAAAAGTCATATTTTTTATTGAATTGTCAATAAAGCTGATCTCTGAGTAAAAGTGTGTGTTCATCAGTGTGTGTGAGGATGTTTAAAGCTCCTAAACAGGAGTCACTTTGGTTTGGCTGAGTCTGAAATTCAGGAATGAAGATCTGAGAGCAGGCCGCACTGAGGGACTGAAGGCCGAGGGGCCAAAAGCACCTCCACACAGACATGAATTATATTGGCTTGTCCCTGATTTATACATTGTAATGCCCCTTTTCTCATTTTTTAGGAGTAAAAAGTCCTGGTTGGAGTCAAATCTTAAACGTAACTTTGCTATGTTATATTAAGTCATTTTGGGGGAAAATATTCATCTAAGCTATGTACAGTGGGAGAGGCATCAATCAGTTTTTGTTACGCAAAAAAACCTGATTTTTACATTGTAATGCCCCTTTATTAATTTTCCAAACCCTACAAAGCACTGTTTGGGGTCAAATTACTCTGCTAATGGATCTATGTAATTTGGTGCAGAAAAAAGAAGCTCTCTCGGTGACACATATCTTTATCAGCACAAATACAAGCCATTGATCAATTAAAACAAGTATTCTCAGTGTTTTATAACAAAAACTGCACTCATCAATTTAATGAGACAAGTAAAATATATTTTTTTAAAATGTATCTGCTTGGTTCAATTATGTTTCTTTTTTTACTTTTTTAGGTGTTTTATTTGTTAACACCATGGTCATTAACATTTATTTGAATTGTCTGAATTGTTGATGAGCTGCTGACCAAAAGTCTGGGTCACAGAATGAAGGAACTTCAAATTAACCAAATAAAGAACTAACAAGATACAAAACGGATTTTTTAGGCAGATCCTCAGTGACAAATTATTTCATTGTTAAACCATAAAAGTAGACTGTACATAATAAAATACAACAATATAAATTACAGGGGGCTTTATTACTGAATTAATTGAGGGATGAACCACAAACAGAAAGTGGCCTGAGATCTGATGAGATTTATTTTGGACATTTATTGCATGAGAAATTTTGAGGTTCATTTTTCCTTACATTAAAACATACATTGGAGTTTATTTAATAATTATTTAATAATACTTCAGATTTTTTACTGGAATTTTATTCTTTGTTAAATACCTTTCCTTTAATTTTCCTATTTTAGCTGATTTTATTATGCATCTTATGCTTTTTTCCTTTTATCATATTATTTATCTCTATTTTATCTTATATTGTTATAATATTTTACTTATTGTCCCCTCTTATATTCTGATCTAATGTCTTAGCATGATTATTAATTGTCATTTCAGTTTTAGCCCCTGTGTTTCCTCATTTTTTATTCAGTATTAATCCCTTCACATCTGAGGTTTGACTGAGGAAGAGGAACCTGCACACTCTGAGCCAGATACGATCCAGGTATTTCTGGAAGAGAAATTGCGCAGTATATGTCAATACCGCTGCCTGATATGTTCACACATGCGCTGAGTCATCGAAGAAATATTGTCTGCGGACTTCAAAACCACAACAGAAAAATTCCTCCGGAAGGATGACAGAAGACACGAAACACTTGCTCCTCCTTCTCGTTATATTCACTCCCAGGATTTACAGCCTCCTCTGATCAGCCTTTATAAAGAAGAGAACTCACAGCCGACGCTCATTTCTCTGTCGGTCTCTGATGAGGACAGGCTACCCTGAAGATGGTGAGTCAGTGTCTGTACAGATATATTTATCATGTTAAAGTCTTGAATCTATCGGACTTATTTGAGACATTTTGACTAAATTAACCAGCCTCTATAAAGTTCATGTAATGTTTTCATCTCTGTGCTTAAACTTTCAGACAGTTACAGTTACGCGATGCTCTCATTTCTGTTGTTTCTGATCTTTCTTGTAAAATTCTGTGAATAAAAACTAAAATAAAAAAAATCAGAAGATAAATTTAAATTCCATCTCCTCATTTTATTTTTTATTTGCACTGTCCATAAATTTCGGACAAATGTAATACACTTTATTCTAAAGCTCTGATTTTTATCAGTTTAACTTATGTGCAGAGTAAAAAGTGAACTGACTCGTAATGACAAACGGCAGAATTTCTGTTTAGTTATACTGTTTTGGTATTTTAATAACATTAAAGCTGCATTTCACGACCTCAGGTTGGTTATTACACAGTGATGCAGATGTTGGCACCGTTATGGACTTCTTTCTTCTCTCGGGTGGAGAAATGGAAAGACTCAAATCTAAACTCGGACAAAGTCTGGTCCAATTTTGGGTTGTAGGCCTACGAAGATGCTGAGGGGAAATTTACTGAAATCTGTCTGCAGAAAATGAAGAAAAAAGGCTCTGCATGGGAGGCCTAAATAAAGTTTGACCAGAGATTTTGTCAGTGTTTGTTTTATTATTGAGTAAATATTTAAATATCTCTTCATAACTTCTGTTTCAGAGTCGTCTCGCCTTTTTGCTGATTATCCTGCTGCTGGTGTCAGGAGTTCACACTCCTCTCCTGGAGGAAGGTGTTGGTCCAAACTCGACTGTCCCGGAGTCTCTCAGTGATGGACCGAGGGGCGCATGCGCGTCCTGTCCCCGCTGGACCCCCATGGACCTGTTCAGGTGCAGGACTGAGGAAGAGGACTGCGCAGAGACAGAGAGACGGTTCAGGTTAGTGAGGGAGGGGGAGCAAATACTGAACTCCAGTTAGAGTAGAGTTACTCTGATGAAAAATACTCTTAAACAGGAACAGAGTCACAGAGAATCTACTGAAGTTAAAGTGAAGAGAACTTCAATCAGACTGAAGAACTGAGAGACGTTCCTGTGACTCTACTGAAACACAGGAGCGTTTCCTCTGATAGAAACATGACATTATGTCAAAGAAATCAGAAAATCAGTCCTCCTGGTCACCATTAACAGCCCTGAGAGAGTTTTAGACAATATAAACCAATTAAAAGAACAAAAACATTTTCTTAATATAAGAATACAGCTTTTATTCATAAACTACAGAGTGATTTCAAACAAAATAGAAATTTTGAATACGTGAGGTTTCATCCATAAGTACATATATTATGTTTAATTAGGATTTAAGACACCAACATTAATATTTTGAGTCAGAAATTGAAGCTCTGAAATTAATTTAGTAATGTTTAGGGCTGAACGATTTGAGAAAATATTCTTATTGCGATTTTTTTCCCCATTATTGTAATTTACTCTGTAGTTGTTTTAATGTTCCTCATCTTATGTAATATTAAACAAACATAAGCAGTAGATCTTTTTATAGTAAAACCAATATGACATTAAATTAATCTAAGGATAAAAGATTTGAGAAAAAGTGGAGACGTGAAGAATAGAAGCAAAATAGGTATGAAATTGCAAAAAAAGGGGAAAAATTGGCAAAAAAATCCCAAAGTGGCTTAAGAAAATTGATTATGGCAGCAAAATTGGGAATTAAATTTGAAATTAAATTTCAAAAACCATGTGAAAATACCCAAAATGGTTCTGACAGTGGCAAAAAAAGATGAATGGGGGCAAAATAGGCATAAAGTTGTAAAAACAGGGTTAAAAAAAGGTAAAAATGGTCCAAAAGTGGGAAAAAAGTGTATGAATAGGCATGAAATTGCTAAAGATAACATCACAATGTCAAAATGTTCAACACATTTTGGGCTAAAAATATTGAACCTTCTGTGATTTGAAAATTGCAACACGCCAAATTACGATTTAATCTAATTTGCAATTAATTGTTGAGCTTTAGTTTTGTTTCATAAGACTGTTCGCAGAGTCATCATGATAAAAACATTTAATAAAGTCTTTAAAATATTGAAACAATCCCGGTGTACTTTGTATTTTTACAGATTTGTGACCCTTTGTCGTGTTGTGATGTGTTTTCTCTGAACTCAGTGATGTAGAGGGACTGAAACTCGAGGCAGATTCTGATCTTCATCTTTAAAGTTTAGAAATCTGAACCTGAGCGGCCTGATGACATGATGCTGATCCTGTTTTGATTCTGTAAATCACATCTGTACCTGTTGAAGAAGATGAATAAACTCTCCTGAAGACTTTTCATTTATTAGTGCGTGTTTGTCCTTGTCATGCAGATGAAGACGTCTTCCTCCAAGGATCCATCCCTCCTCCATCGGGCTGAAGAGACGAAGGAGACGTTTTACATCAATGAGCTCAGGATTTTTTATAAAATATTTATTTTTATTTAATTGTGCAATAATGTATGTTTTTAATGTTAAGAAAAATTTACTTCAAAATTGCCCAGACAGTAAATGTAAAAAAAAAAATCACATATTTCTAAGTTCTTTCTTGTGACTCATCCCTCAATCAACTCTGCAATAAACAGCTCTGTATTTTATAATGTATGATCTCCTCTTGAAGTTTTACAATAAAAGGAAAGGTAAAGCCTTTTTTCATAAAGGCTTTACCTTAAAGAAATCCAGTTTTATATCTTGTTTGTTATTTATATATTTGGATATTTATAAAAAGTCATATTTTTTATTGAATTGTCAATAAAGCTGATCTCTGAGTAAAAGTGTGTGTTCATCAGTGTGTGTGAGGATGTTTAAAGCTCCTAAACAGGAGTCACTTTGGTTTGGCTGAGTCTGAAATTCAGGAATGAAGATCTGAGAGCAGAGAGCAGGCCGCACTGAGGGACTGACGGCCGAGGGGCCAAAAGCACCTCCACACAGACATGAATTATATTGGCTTGTCCCTGATTTATACATTGTAATGCCCCTTTTCTCATTTTTTAGGAGTAAAAAGTCCTGGTTGGAGTCAAATCTGAAATGTAACTTTGCTATGTTATATTAAGTCATTTTGGGGGAAAATATTCATCTAAGCTATGTACAGTGGGAGAGGCATCAATCAGTTTTTGTTACGCAAAAAAAACTGATTTTTACATTGTAATGCCCCTTTATTCATTTTCCAAACCCTACAAAGCACTGTTTGGGGTCAAATTACTCTGCTAATGGATCTATGTGATTTGGTGCAGAAAAAAGAAGCTCTCTCGGTGACACATCTCTTTATCAGCACAAATACAAGCCATTGATCAATTAACACAAGTATTCTCAGTGTTTTATAACAAAGACTGCACTCATCAATTTAATGAGACAAGTAAAATATATTTTTTAAAAATGTATCTGCTTGGTTCAATTATGCTTCTTTTTTTACTGTTTTAGGTGTTTTATTTGTTAACACCATGGTCAATTAACATTTATTTGAATTGTCTGAATTGTTGATGAGCTGCTGACCAAAAGTCTGGGTCACAAAGAATGAAGGAACTTCAAATTAACCAAATAAAGAACTAACAAGATACAAAACGGATTTTTTAGGCAGATCCTCAGTGACAAATTATTTAATTGTAAAACCATAAAAGTAGACTGTACATAATAAAATACAACAATATAAATTACAGGGGGCTTTATTACTGAATTAATTGAGGGATGAACCACAAACAGAAAGAGGCCTGACATCTGATGAGATTTATTTTGGACATTTATTACATGAGAAATTTTGAGGTTCATTTTCCCTTACATTAAAACATACATTGGAGTTTATTTAATAATTATTTAAAAATACTTCAGATTTTTTACTGGAATTCTATTCTTTGTAAATGCCTTTCCTTTCCTTTTCCTATTTTAGCTGATTTTATTATGCATCTGGTGTTCTGCTTTTTTCCTTTTATCATATTTATCTCTTTCTTATCTTATATTGTTATATTATTTTATTTATTGTCCCCTCTTATATCCACAAACACATATTTGTTGCAAACTTTTACTACAAAATAAAATGCGAAATGTAAAGGTTATTTAATATTGTAGTTTAATGAAACTATTAACATTTGACTTATTGACATTTTGACAAAATGTACTTTTTACTGTTTAATGTCTTCTGGAGTGGAAGGATTCAGTATTGGTCACAGATAAAAAATAAACAAGGGAAATATTTTTAAAAAACTGCATAAAAGTGTTCCTCACATCTCATTAAATTAGAGTATGTGTATTTTCCTGATTCATTCTTTGAGAACAGAAAGACTTAACACTTAATCCTGAAGGGTGTGGACCACATCATTCTTTGTTGGACAGCTTGAATTATCTCAAAATGAACAAAAAGACACAAAGACCATATTTTTAATTAAACTTGAGAATGTAGTTTTGATGTTTACTACCTGATAGTTGGGACACGGTTAGGCTAAATGGTTCAAAATATTAAATGAATATCCATCCCTGTAGGTGCATGAAAGGGTTAATTGTCATTTCAGTTTTAGCCCCTGTGTTTCCTCATTTTTTATTCAATATTCCTCAGTTCTTTATTTCTGTTTTCTGTCAGAATGTCCTTGTTGTGTCTTTGTGTGTTTGAGTAAGTGAGTGTGTTTATCTTCTGTCCCATGTTCAGCACCTTGTATTACAAAGTCCACTATGAAAGTGCGACACAAACAAAGTTTGTTTGATTGATTAAAATGCAGTATTTTCAGAAAGAAATCTAAATCATGTGAAATAATGAACAATCAGAGACACGGGCCTCAGAGTCAAACAGCCCTGAACCAGTTTGTTTACCACGGGAAACTTTGTCTTAGTGATGTCTTCACTCCACATCTGAGGTTTGACCGAGAAAGAGGAACTGCACACTCTAAAAAAGCGAAGGAAAAAGTGAAGTACAGTGTCAATGGAGCTGACCGATGGTCACATACACATATGCGGTCTCTGCCAAGAAATTACTATCTGCGGACTTCAAATACAGAAAAAGTCCTTCAAAAGGATGTAAGAGGGGCGAGAAAAAGAAGACAGAAGACACGGTATACAAACTTGGCTGATCAGCCTTTATAAAGAAGAAGAACTCACAGCTGACGCTCATCTCTCTGTCGGTCTCTGATGAGGACAGGCTGCACTGAAGATGGTAAGTCAGCGTCTGTACAGATATATATTTAGCATGCATGACTTGTTTGAGATATTTTGAATAAATTAACCAGCCTCTAAATAAAGTTCATGTAATGTCATGTTTTCATCTCTGTGAACTTTCAGACAGAGTTACAGTTACACGCTCTCATTTCTGTTTCTGCTCTTTATAGAAAAACTGTGAATAAAAACTGACAGAAAAAAATCAGAAGATAAATTTAGATTTCAGACTTTATCTCCTCAGTTTATTCATAATTTGCACTGTCCATAAATTTCAGACTATTGTAATATACTTTATTCTAAAGCTCTGATTTTTATCAGTTTACTCCACTTATGTGCAGACTAATAAGTGAACTGACCCATAATGATTAATGGCAGAATTTCAGACAGTTTTTAGTATTTTAAAAACATTAAAGCTGCATTTAACGACCTCAGGTTGGTTATGACATGCAGTGATGCAGATGTTGGCACCGTTATGTATGGGCAGTGCATGCTAAAAAAAAAACCAGCAACATTTTGTCACATTTAGCTTCAAACCATGTGCAAAAAACTTCCTGTTACCAGGAGTTTTAATTTGCATGTTAGCTAAATATTTAGTTGCGTCTGAGAGATTTAGATTTAGCATTTATATTTATATTTAACATTTATATTTATATTTAATATTTATATTTAACATTTATATTTATATTTAACATTTATATTTATATTTAACATTTATATTTAACATTTATATTTATATTTAATATTTATATTTAACATTTATATTTATATTTAACATTTATATTTAACATTTATATTTATATTTAACATTTATATTTAACATTTATATTTATATTTAACATTTATATTTATATTTAGCATTTATATTTATATATAGCATTTACTTGTGACATTTAATATTTACATTTAATTATTTAAGATATTTCTAAGATGACAAATATTGCTCTAAATGTCATAAAAGTTCACTAGAAAAAAAATCACACCAGTTTTTTTGCTCATGGTTTGAAGCTAAATGTGACAAAATGTTGCTGTTTTCTTTTTTTTTTACATGCGCTGCTTTACAAACGGCGCTTATGAACTTCTTTCTTCTCTCAGGTGGAGAAATGGAAAGACTCAAATCTAAACTCTGACAAAGTCTGGTCCAGTTTTGGGTTGTAGGCCTACGAAGATGTGCTGAGGGGAAATTTACTGAAATCTGTCCGCAGAAAATGAAGAAAAAAGGCTCCGCATGGGAGGCCTAAATAAAGTTTGACCAGAGATTTTGTCAGTGTTTGTTTTATTATTGAGTAAATATTTAAATATCTCTTCATAACTTCTGTTTCAGAGTCGTCTCGCCTTTTTGCTGCTCCTCCTGCTGCTGGTGTCAGGAGCTGACACTCCTCTCCTGGAGGAAGGTGTTGGTCCAAACTCGACTGTCCCGGAGTCTCGCCGTGATGCACCGAGGGGCGCATGCGCGTCCTGTCCCCGCTGGACCCCCATGGACCTGTTCAGGTGCAGGACTGAGGAAGAGGACTGTGCAGAGACAGAGAGACGGTTCAGGTTATTGAGGGAGGGGGAGCAAATACTGAACTCAAGTTAGAGTAGAGTTACTCTGATGAAAATACTCTTAAACAGGAACAGAGTCACAGAGAATCTACTGAAGTTAAAGTGAAGAGAACTTCAATTAGACTGAAGAACTGAGAGACGTTCCTGTGACTCTACTGAAACACAGGAGCGTTTCCTCTGATAGAAACATGACATTATGTCAAAGAAATCAGAAAATCAGTCCTCCTGGTCACCATTAACAGCCCTGAGAGAGTTTTAGACAATATAAACCAATTTAAAGAACAAAGACATTTTCTAAATATAATAATACAGCTTTTATTCATAAACTACAGAGTGATTTCCAACAAAATAGAAAATTTGAATATGTGAGGTTTCCTCCATCAGTACAAATCTTATATTTAATTAGGATTTAAGAAACCAACATTAATATTTTGAGTTCAAAAGTAAAGCTATGAAATCCATTTAGTTTCATTTCATAAGACTGTCACAGAGTGATCATGACAAAAACATTTAATAACGTCTTTAAAATATTGAAACAATTCCGGTGTACTTTGTGTTTTTACAGATTTGTGACCCTTTGTCGTGTTGTGATGTGTTTTCTCTGAACTCAGGGACTGCGGTGACTGCAGTCACTGACTGGAACTGGACATTATGACATGATCCTGTCCCGTTGTGTTTGTAAGGAAAAAGCGAAGTAGTGTCAATAGAGCTGACCGATGTCGTCACACATGCGCTGAGTCAGCCAAGAAATTACTGTCTGCAGACTTAATACACCAGAAAAAGAAAGGGGGAATGTAGTGTCCTTTTGTCTTCACAGACAGAAGAAAGAAGACAGAGTTCAGCTTCACTGCTGTTCTCGGGAAACGAGGAAGAGGAACACAAGCAGCCTTTAAATATGACAACTAACACCCGACGCTCATCTCTCTGTCGGCCTCTGATGAGGACAGGCTGCACTGAAGATGGTGAGTCAGCATCTGTAAAGATATATTTTTATATCATGTTAAAGTTTTAAGTCTATCGGACTTATTTGAGACATTTTGACTAAATTAACCAGCCTCTATAAAGTTCATGTCATGTTTTCTTCTCTGTGCTTAAACTTTCAGACAGTTACAGTTACACTATGCTCTCATTTCTGTTGTTTCTGCTCTTTATAGAAAAACTGTGAATAAAAACTGACATAAAAAAATCAGAAGATAAATTTAGATTTCAGACTTTATCTCCTCAGTTTATTCATAACTTGCACTGTCCATAAATTTTAGACTATTGTAATATACTTTATTCTAAAGCTCTGATTTTTATCAGCTTAACTTCACTTATGTGCAGACTAATAAGTCAATCAATCAATCAATCAATCAAACTTTATTTATAAAGCACTTTTCATACATGAGATGTATCACAAAGTGCTGTACATTAAAATAAACAAGCAGATCAGGGAAGTACAGATGAAAATAGAAGATCCCACCCACCCTCCCAGCCCATATTTAACACAGACAACCACTCACACGCAAAATCATGTACCCAAGTCCCCCACACACACACACACACACACACACACACACACACACACACACACACACACAGACAAGAACTGTAAGCCAGGACTCTTTAGAAATCCACAGAGGACTGAGGAAACGCTATCTTGAATTGAAAATGAGGGAACACTGGAGCTAAAACTAAAATGACTGAATAGATAAGTAAATAAAATAAATACAACCATGATAAAATATGACAAAGGTAATAAAATGCTAAAAGTTGATTAAGATAAAACTATTTTAAAACCAAACAATTAATAAATAAAAAGTGGTAAAACATGAAATAGTTACTCTGAAATTAAAATGGAGTAAATCCCATAAGATGCAGATTAAAAGAGTAAAACAAAATTCAGCTAAAAGCCAGATTAAAAAGATAGGTCTTGAGTTTGCTTTTAAAAATATGAACAGTAGGTGCTGCTCTCAGGTCCTCAGGTAGACTGTTCCACAGACGGGGGCCGGAATAATGAAAGGAAGCTTCCCCGTATGCTTTAGATCTAACCTTGGGGACTATTAAAAGACCACGACCTGAGGACCTGAGGGCTCTAGTGGGCTCATATGGTAAAAGCAAATCGCATAAATAAGAGGGTCCAAGACCATTAAGAGATTTAAAAACCAATAAAAGAACCTTAAAATCTATTCTAAAAGACACAGGAAGCCAATGCAGAGACTTTAGAATCGGTGTAATGTGGGCTCTCCTTCTGGTCTTCGTCAGCATCCGTGCGGCTGAATTTTGAAGGAGCTGTAAATGTGAAATGTTCTTTTTGGGAAGACCAGAGAGGAGAGCATTGCAGTAATCAATTCTGCAGGTAATAAAAGCATGAACAAGAGTCTCTGCATTGGCTTGAGAGAGAAACTGGCGCACTCTGGAGATGTTCTTTAGGTGATAAAAAGCCTTCTTGGTGATATTTCGAATATGTGGTTCAAAACTGAGGTTAAAATCAAATGTTACACCCAAATTTTTAACTTGTTTGCAGGCATTAAAAGACAGTGCTTTGAGTTTACTCTCCAGTTTCTCTCTCTCTGGACCTGTGCCCTAAACTAAAACTTGAGTTTTGTCCTGGTTGAGCTGCAAAAAGTTGTCTGCCATCCAGGACTGGACGTCTAAAATACAGTTAAAAAGGACATCGATCGGTCCTGTGTCATCAGGAGACACGGCAATGTAAAGCTGAGTGTCATCAGCATAGCTGTGAAAGTGGACGCCGTGTCTCCTGATGACATCTCCTAAAGGTAACATGTAAAGGTTAAAAAGTGTTGGACCTAAGATCGAGCCCTGGGGAACGCCATATTCCATTTCATAGACTCTTGATGAGCGTTCCCCCATGCTTACATAGAATTTCCTGCCATTGAGATATGTTTTGAACCAGTTAAAAGCAGTACCAGAGATGCCAATGAGGCTGTGGAGTCTGTTTAAAAGAATTGTGTGATCAACTGTGTCAAAGGCTGCACTCAGGTCCAGCAGAACTAAAACAGAGGCTAATTTCTTATCCAAGTTTGACCTGAGGTCACTTACAATTTTGAGCAGTGCTGTCTCTGTACTGTGATTTTTTCTAAAACCAGATTGAAATGTGTCACCGATATTTTTAGAAGACATAAAATCATTTAACTGATTAAAAACAATCTTTTCTAAAATTTTACTTAAAAATGGCAGGTTGGATACAGGTCTGTAATTGTCAGGCACTGCTGTATCCAAGTTGTTTCTCTTCAGAAGGGGTCTGACACAGGCTGTCTTAAAAGCAGTGGGAAACAACCCTGTCTGAAGAGAATAATTAACAATATCAATAACATCATCTTTAAAAACACTAAAAGAGGTTTTAAAAAGGGATGTTGGGATATCTAAAACACATGTCACTGGTCTAAGCTGGGAAACAACCTTTTAAAGCAGCGCAGCATCAACCAGGACAAAACTCTCCAGTGTTTCCTCATTTAAAACCACAGACTCAGAGTTAAAATTACCAGGCTTATGGTTTAAAAGTTTGACCTGATAAAATCAATTTTAATTCTGAAGTGGACTGCAAGTTCTTCGCAAGACAACTCAGAATTAAAAGGTTGGTTAAAAACAGGGTTGGTAAATTGGTCAATGGTACTGAAAAGGATTTTCGGGTTATTGATATTGTCAGTAATTAACTTTGAGAAATGATCCTGTCGTGCCTGTTTTACTGTCCTGTTGTATGTTGTCATTTTTTCTCGAAATATTTGAAAATGTACTGTAAGTCTGCTTTTCCCCCATCTTCTCTCTGCAATTCTGCATTCTCTCTTTAATCTGAGAACATTGTTTGTTCTCCAAGGAGGTTTAGTGTTTGTTTTAATCTTTTTTATATTTATAGGTGCAACACTATCAAGTGTTGACCTAAGTTTCCAGTTAAAATGATCAACAATAAAATCATAGGAGGAGGGTAAAACAGCTTTTGGGGCGTCCTTTAAGTGAACTATCCCGTAATGATTAACGGCAGAATTTCAGACAGTTTTTATACTGTTTGGTATTTTACAAACATTAAAGCTGCATTTAACGACCTCAGGTTGGTTATAACACACAGTGATGCAGATGTTGGCACCATTATGTATGGGCAGTGCATGCTAAAAAAAAAACAGCAACATTTTGTCACATTTAGCTTCAAACCATGTGCAAAAAACTTCCTGTTATCAGGAGTTTCACTTTGCATGTTAGCTAAATATGTAGTTGCGTCTGAGAGATTTAGATTTAACATTTATATTCATATTTAACATTTATATATTTATACTTAACATTTATATTTAACATTTATATTTATATTTAGCATTTATATATTTATACTTAACATTTATATTTATATTTAGCATTTATATTTAACATTTATATTTAGCATTTATATTTATGTTAAACATTTATATTTAACATTTATATTTATATTTAAGATTTATATTTATATTAAAGATTTATATTTATATTTAGCATTTATATTTATATTTAACATTTATATTTATATTTAACATTATATTTAACATTTATATTTATATTTAACATTATATTCCTGGATAGATCCATACGCTTGTCAGCCGGTTTCAAGTCCCACTCTGAGCAGCAAACACGCTCCTCTTCTGTTGCTATAGACGAACACTGTCCACAAGCGCACCGCTAGTTAGCATTGAGTCGTGGACGTGCTCCTGTTTGTTGTTCTTGAGCCAGCTGTTCGTCTCTCTCCCTCCACATTCTTCTTTCATGGAGCTCCTCGTCCGTGTACTCAGACTCAAACCGGTCGTCGTAGTCTGACTCTTCGGCATCAGATAAATATTCTGCCATGTTGCTGAGCACTGCCGGCTAAAAGTAGGTCAGCTGTACTTTTGTGTGCATGCGGCTATGGCGTCATCAAAAGTTTGTTTACCAGGTCAGCTGACCCACCTGAAAGGCGGTAGATGAGCTGACTTTATGATAACACTGGCGATGGATGAAAAATATAGCTGAAATGGCGCAAAATGAAATTTTGCCTATAAAGAACTTCAGCAGGACATAATTTCTGCAAAATCGCTCATTTTGGCTATATTTTTCATCCATCACCAGTGTTATCATATATCCAACATTTAAATTTATATTTAGCATTTATATTTAACATTTATATTTATGTTAAACATTTATATTTAACATTTAAATTCAACATTTATATTTATATTTAACATTTATATTTACATTTAGCATTTATATTTATATATAGCATTTATATTTAACATTTTTATTTAACATTTATATTTATGTTAAACATTTATATTGAACATTTAAATTCAACATTTATATTTATATTTAGCATTTATATTTATATATAGCATTTATATTTAACATTTATATTTAACATTTATATTTATGTTAAACATTTATATTTAACATTTATATCCAACATTTATATTTATATTTAGCATTTATATTTAACATTTATATTTATGTTAAACATTTATATTTAACATTTAAATTCAACATTTATATTTATATCCAACATTTATATTTATATTTAACATTTATATTTATATTTAGCATTTATATTTATATATAGCATTTACGTGTGACATTTAATATTTACATTTAATTATTGAAGATATTTCTAAGATGACAAATATTGCTCTAAATGTCATAAAAGTTCACTGGAAAAAATCACACCAGTTTTTTTGTTCATGGTTTGAAGCTAAATGTGACAAAATGTTGCTGTTTTTTTTTTTAGCATGCGCTGCTTTACAAACGGCGCTTATGAACTTCTTTCTTCTCTCGGGTGGAGAAATGGAAAGACTCAAATCTAAACTCTGACAAAGTCTGGTCCAATTTTGGGTTGTAGGCCTACGAAGATGTGCTGAGGGGAAATTTACTGAAATCTGTCCGCAGAAAATGAAGAAAAAAGGCTCCGCATGGGAGGCCTAAATAAAGTTTGACCAGAGTTTTTGTCAGTGTTTGTTTTATTATTGAGTAAATATTTAAATATCTCTTCATAACTTCTGTTTCAGAGACGTCTCGCCTTTTTGCTGATTATCCTGCTGCTGGTGTCAGGAGTTCACACTCCTCTCCTGGAGGAAGGTGTTGGCCCAAACTCGACTGTCCCGGAGTCTCGCCGTGATGCACCGAGGGGCGCATGCGCGTCCTGTCCCCGCTGGACCGTCATGGACCTGTTCAGGTGCAGGACTGAGGAAGAGGACTGTGCAGAGACAGAGAGACGGTTCAGGTTAGTGAGGGAGGGGGAGCAAATACTGAACTCAAGTTAGAGTAGAGTTACTCTGATGAAAAATACTCTTAAACAGGAACAGAGTCACAGAGAATCTACTGAACCTGAGCGGCCTGATGACATGATGCTGATCCTGTTTTGATTCTGTAAATCACATCTGTACCTGTTTAGAAGATGAATAAACTCTCCTGAAGACTTTTGATTTATTAGTGCGTGTTTGTCTTTGTCATGCAGATGAAGACGTCTTCCTCCAAGGATCCATCCCTCCTCCATCGGGCTGAAGAGACAAAGGAGACGATTTAGTTCATAAATCATTCACATGCTCAGGATTTTATAAAATATTATTTTTTTACTGAATTGTGAATATAGCTGAGCTCTGAGTAAAAGTGTGTGTTCATCAGTGTGTGTTCATCAGTGTGTGAGTGTTATTGGGATAATCACAGGGTTAAACAAGCAAACAAGTTTTCTAACTCACATTATCAGAAGAAGAAGCACTCTGGGTCAGAGCTTCAGCTTGACTACACGGAGGTCTGCAGCGTCTGTCTGCTAAAAACGTGTTTTCTTTTGGAATAATTCTGACTTCTACCTTCATTTACTCTGTCCCAGTAACACATATATTGATAATTCCACATCTGGACAAATCTCTCAAGTGTTACTTTAAGTATAAGACCAAAATTATTTGATTCACTCTTTACTTTATGAGTATGTCCTTTTGAGCAGAAGGCTTAAAAAAGGGGCTGAACAGGAAGTGAACATAGATGGATTCTAATTTTTTGACATTTGTTCATATTCTGACCAGCAGGGACTTCATTTTAGACATTTGCCAAAATACTCAGGCTTACATTTATTTATGATTAAAAATCCAAAGAGAAAGGAAACATTCATTTGATTTTCTATTTTTCTTTTTTCTTAGAGCTGCAGCATTCTTAGATCCAGCAGTTTATTTTATTTATTGTTTCCGTGAAGGAAAGTTTTAGCTTTTATTTCTTCACGGGGACAAGAGAGGCGAGTTTGTTAAAAAAGAAAAATTTATGACTTTTGTTAAATTCAAAATAAAATGGAGATGATTCAGACGGAGGTGTCTAAAATGTCTTATGTCATCGCTGCAGGTCGAGCTCTTTCAAGACAAAAATGTTTCTGTTTTTATTTTCTGAGATAAAGAAGAAAAGATCAGCATCTGTGAGGAAATAACTCTAAAACTCACTGACTGAGAGTCATAATTATTGGATGGTTCGTTGTATCATGTAGAGGAGCGTTTTTGTTTCCCTCCTCTGTCCCTCTGCGCTCCTTCTTCTTTATCACGTGCTGCAGGTGGAGCGTCCTGATTGGACGACAGCAAACAGGCGCACCAGACTCTGAGTGGAGGAGACCTGTCGAGTTTGAGTCTGATTGGCTGAGAGCTGAAGGCCGGCTTTTTAAGAGTGAGTGCTGAGCAGAAGCCCCGCCCCCTCTTTCCTCACTCCTGACGTGCCCTGCAGCGCAGCTTTCTGTGCACCGTGTGTTTTGTGCGATTTACACTTTGTGTATTTTGTGACTATTTTGTTAAAGCAAAGAGAAACAGTTAAGAAGCAGTTCTGTATGTAGGGGAGAGTAAAAATTTTCGTTTCCTCCTATTTTTCTGTTAAGGCAGTCACTTTAGGGCTGTATCCATTTCTTTTACTTCAGAGGTCAGGTAAAGGTTTTGGTGTTTTATTTTTGGCTTTAGTTTGTAAAAGGACAAAAAAACATTAACAATGTTGTCTTGTGATTGTTGCGCTGGTATCCCCTTTGGAGTGATGAAGAAGTGGTCATGTTTATGTTTCCTCCAGTAAATCTGAGGCTGGTCTAAACACATTTCACCTGCTGATGAAGACTTTAAGAGTTTCACTTTGGCTAAAATGTCTCTCAGAGCAGAGATGGTGGGTCGTGACCCAAAGTGGATCGTGATGCTTTGCCTGGCCTAAGAAATATGTTAGAAAAAATGCTTTGCTTTACACATCAGGTGGTGATGATTCTCTGTTAGGCTGATTGAAAACTTTTGATTAAATCTGTTTGTTATATTTTCATTATGCAGGCACTCAGCTGAAGATTCACACTTTTCAGATTTTTCTAGACAACTTCTCTGACTTTTTAATTCCATGCTTCTGGTTGTTTAGTGTGACAGCCTCGACAGCTGCTGATTGAATCTTCTGAACACAGAGCTGTTCAGTCTGCTCCACAGCTCCTCTTATATTTACACTCCTGAAACCTTCTGTCCCTGAGAAGCTCTTCATCAGCTCTCCAACATCACCACCTGCAGGACAAAATGGTTCATCATTAAACTGTTTGTTTGTGTTGACATGATGTGATGTTCTGGACTGTCTCGGGCTCAAAAGGCAACATTTTCTTATTATAAGTTCTATATAGTTCTATTATAACTTTTTACTCTTGCTGAACAAAAATATAAAAAGTTGTCTCTTTGTTAAGATTATCACGAAGAGCAGAGCATGTCAATTTCATCATATTCATCAGAGAAAAATCTCAACTTCTGTACTGGATGCAATTTGTTAGATAAAGGGTCATTCCGCCAAAAGACTGCAATTTGATTGTTGTAACTCACCAAAATTAAACTTCATTTTTCATTCCATTTCAATATAGAATTTAGTAATATACACATTTACTCATTCAAAATGAGTACTGATCAATCTCAGGCTACTTTATTTCATTTATTGCAACTCTCAACAGTTTATTATCATTGCAATTTTTTCTCTATTGTTACCAAAACTCTAATTTTTAAAAACATGTTTGAAAGAATATCAACCACATACAATGTTTCCCCTCAGAAAAAGAGTTAATTTAGAAGAAATGGTTGGTTACATGATGAAAACACTAATATTTATGACAAAAAAGACTTTTTTTTTTTTGCTGTTACTCTTTATTTGAGTAACAGCAAAGAGTTTTTAGCATAAAATTAGCAATTGTGTGAAATCTAGCCACTTAGCATCTATGCTAGTACCTTGAGCACATGGAGCAAATTCTTAAGATTTAACTGAATATTTTACTTTTGATATCAACAAATGTTTTCTTAGAGATAACTTAGGTAACAGGACTGAGTTTTTAGATTGACCATCTCTAAAACAGCTAATATATCATTAAATTTAAGGAAAAATAAAAGAGATAACTTACTTTTAGTCTTCCCATGACTTGCAGAAGACCTAAATGATGTCACCTCCTGTCAAACATGTCACTGGTGGCATGTTCCAAAATTTTAAAGGGGGTAACAGCAACGAGTGAAAACCTGGGGACAGCACTAAAATGTGAATTTTAACCAAAATATAAAGACTTTTTTGTAAAACTTTTGTTTTAAAAGTGTAGATAGAATATGGAGTCACACTTAAATGCAAAAGAAACTTTGCATTGGAAGGATTTTGTTCATGATGCATTGTAGTAAAGTGTAGTATTTGGCTGTGGGGACAGGAAAGAAATGCAGTGTATAATTGTTTTGGATGTCATTTAAAATATTAAAAAATATATATATGTAATTTCTACAAATATTAATGTGTATGGTGTTTAGTATAATAATAAAATATAATTTGTAACATATTACTACTTGTGTTTAGACATTAAATATACAGTAATATGCTAGGGACAGAAATTTCACTCTTTTGGCTGAATCACCTTTTGTATAAAACTAAATGAAGATAAATGGGGAAGGGGCCTCGTATGACTTCGCCCCGGGCCTCCAAATCACTAAAACTGCTCCAGCAAACCACAAAACCTTGTCCAGAGTTTAAACTTTCCTCTTGATCAACCCTCAGCTTTCTTACCGAGCAGCTCATTGGGAAGATCCGATTTGTCCTCCGACATTTCCTCCACCGGGGTGACCGCAGAGGGAGATCCGACGGTGGGGGCAGCAGGAGCGGGTAAAGCCGAGAGGAGAGGCGGCTGGAGGGCGGAGGTCCGACGGAGAAGAACCGACGAGGAGCCGTGAAGGTGTAGTCCCGTTTCTGTCCTCACCTGTCGACAGCCAGCTTACCCAACTGTCCCGGTGACCTCACTACATGTCTGTGCACGCGCGCACGCAGAGGCTGGACTCACTCTCATCTAAAGGTCAAAGTTGAAGACTGAGAGGTGTTTCAGAGTCTGAACATGCGGCTGATGATCGGAGTGAGCATGAAAACAAACTTCAGACTCACTTCTGCACTCACACACCTCAGTGACGACTCCTCCTCCTCCTGCTCCTGCTCCTCCTCCTCCTCCTCTGATTCACAGAAACATCACAGTTTGCTGTTTCTGCTTTAAATGGAAGAACAGCGACACCTCCCGGTCACATGTGTGTACTGCAAGAGCAGCCTCAACACTTGATTATACTTCACCTCATAACCCAAATACTCCAATCCTGTCATCTTAAAATATCACAAACACAAATATGTGCTCTAAAAAATTAAGTTATCTCAGTGATTTGTTAAGAAGAAGATGCGTAATATTTAAATCAGTGGAATTAACCCTTTCATGCATGAATGATTAAATCACAAAGGAATATTTTCTTAAAATGCTTATTTTGACTTTCAGACAAGTTATAAATCAGGGTCATTTTTTTTCCAATATTATTTTTTGAGGGAGTAATGAATCTCTCCACTACACAAACATGTGTCTGTGACAAACATCTACTAAGAGCAAATCAAAGAAAAGCCAAATCTGACTTATATGTATAACTTTTGTTCAATTAAACTATTGACTTGTGAGTTACGCCAAATTTATATTAAAAAAACACAAAGTTATGTGAAACCTGAACACAGGCATAATACCCAATTTGCCCTTTGTCTGATGGATTTGTTGG
The DNA here is from genome assembly GCA_036419115.1 of Scarus forsteni. NCBI lineage: Eukaryota > Metazoa > Chordata > Actinopteri > Labriformes > Labridae > Scarus > Scarus forsteni. The sequence goes on along the minus strand of JAZDUH010000203.1, from coordinate 414,298 downwards.
ATTTATGATGCAATATCTCAATATGATAAAAATGTGATAATAAGATAATATTTTTAGGAAACTTTAAGACGAGGCTATAGAAATCTGCCACCTGGTACTTTGACCTGGTATTACAGCCAAAAGTACAAATACATCAAATTCTTGTTTTTTACTTTAAATCTGCTTGGTCCAAGTATATATTTTTTTATCACTTTTTATGTGTGTAATTGGTTCACATCATCAACATAAACTTGAATAGTCTGAATTGTTGATTAGCTAATAACAACTTAACCCTTTCATGAATGAATTTATTAAATCACATGGGAATGATTTTTAAAATGTGTTTTTGCTTTTAAACAAGCTAAAAATAATGTGAAGTTTTTTTAATATGTTATATTTTGAGTGAGTTAATGATTAATAATTCAATGGAAATTAATAATATTAAAAAAATAATATAGATCAGCAACCACATATTTGTTAAAATATTTACTAAACGCATGCAAAATACAAATTATATTTTATATTGCAATTTAATGAAATTAACATTTGACATTTGACATAATAAAATAAATAAAAGATATGAAATCAGGTGAAATCTGAATACAGGCATAATACACATAATATACTTTCTACTGCATAATGTCCTCTAGAGACTAATATTTCCTCACAGATTAAAAAAAAACTTCATCAAAGTGTTCCTTACGCCTCATTGAATTAGAGTAAATGTTTTTTCCTGACTAATTCTTTGAGAGCAGAAGAATTCAAGACTTTATCCTGAGGGATGTGGTGCATATCCATCTTTGTTGGACATTTTGGATTTATAATGGAATATCTCAAAATGAACAAAAAGACACAAAGATCATATTTTTATGAAACTTGAGGATGTAGTTTTGGTGTTTACCACCTGATAGTTGGGACATGGTTAGCCTAACTGGTCCAAAATATAAAATTAATAACTATCCACTGGTGACACTGTGCATGAAAGGGTTAAGGTCACAAGGAAAGACTAAATAACTTTATATTACCAAATACATAAATAACAAACAAGATATAAATTTCTTTAAGGTAAAGCCTTTATGAAAAAGGGCTTTGCCTTACCTTTTATTGTCAAATTTCAAGAGGAGATCATACATTATAAAATACAGAAGTGTTTATTGCAGATTTGATTGACGGATAAGCCACAAGAAAGAACTTTGAAATTATGTGATTTTTTTTTTACATTTACTGTCTGGGCAATTTTGAAGTAATTTTTTCTTAACATTAAAAACATACATTATTGCACAATTAAATAAAAATAATATTTTATAAAAAATCCTGAGCTCATTGATGTGAATGATTTATTGATTAAATCATCTCCTTTGTCTCTTCAGCCCGATGGAGGAGGGATGGATCCTTGGAGGAAGACGTCTTCATCTGCATGACAAAGACAAACACGCACTAATTAATCAAAAGTCTTCAGGAGAGTTTATTCATCTTCTTCAACAGGTACAGATGTGATTTACAGAATCAAAACAGGATCAGCATCATGTCATCAGGCCGCTCAGGTTCAGATTTCTAAACTTTAAAGATGAAGATCAGAATCTGCCTCGAGTTTCAGTCCCTCTACATCACTGAGTTCAGAGAAAACACATCACAACACGACAAAGGGTCACAAATCTGTAAAAATACAAAGTACACCGGGATTGTTTCAATATTTTAAAGACATTTTTAAATGTTTTTGTCATGATGACTCTGCGACAGTCTTATGAAACATTACTAAAGCTCAACAATTAATTGCAAATTAGATTAAATCGTAATATGGCTTGTTGCAATTTTCAAAATGCAGAAGGATCAATATTTTTAGCCCAAAATGTGTTGAACATTTTGACATTGTGATGTAGTTTTTTGCAATTTCATGCCTATTCATACGCTTTTATCCCACCGTTGGACCATTTTTACCTTTTTTTAACCCCGTTTTTACAACTTTATGCCTATTTTGCCACCATTCATCTTTTTTGGCCACTGTCAGAACCATTTTGGATATTTTCACATGGTTTTTGAAATTTAATTTCAAATTTAATTCCCAAATTTGCTGCCATAATCAATTTTCTTAAGCAACTTTTGGATTTTTTGCCAATTTTTCCCCATTTTTTTGCAATTTCAGACCTATTTTGCTTCTGTTCTTCACTTCTCCACTTTTTCTCAAATCTTTTATCCTTAGATTACTTTAATGTCATATTATTTTTACTATAAAAAGATCTACTGCTTATGTTTGTTTAATATTACATAAGATGAGGAACATTAAAACAATTGCAGAGTAAATCGCAATATTGGGGCAAAATCGCAATTAGATTATTTGCTCAAATTGTTCAGCCCTAAACATTACTAAATTAATTTCAGAGCTTCAATTTTGGACTCAAAATATTAATGTTGTTATCATAAATCCAAATTAAATATAAGATTTGTACTTATAGAGGAAACCTCACGTATTCAAAATTTCTATTTTGTTTGAAATCACTCTGTAGTTTATGAATAAAAGCTGTATTATTATATTTAGAAAATGTCTTTGTTCTTTTAATTGGTTTATATTTTCTAAAACTCCCTCAGGGCTGTTAATGGTGACCAGGAGGACTGATTTTCTGATTTCTTTGACATAATGTCATGTTTCTATCAGAGGAAACGCTCCTGTGTTTCAGTAGAGTCACAGGAACGTCTCTCAGTTCTTCAGTCTAATTGAAGTTCTCTTCACTTTAACTTCAGTAGATTCTCTGTGACTCTGTTCCTGTTTAAGAGTATTTTTCATCGAAGTAACTCTCCTCTAACTTGAGTTCAGTATTTGCTCCCCCTCCCTCACTAACCTGAACCGTCTCCCTGTCTCTGCACAGTCCTCTTCCTCAGTCCTGCACCTGAACAGGTCCGTGATCGACCAACGGGGGCAGAACGCGCATTCGCCCCTCGGTACATCATGGAGACCCAGTAAACTTGGGTTTGGGCCAACGCCTTCCTCCAGGAGAGGAGTGTGAACTGCTCTCAAAAGCAAGAGCAGCATGAGGATACCAGCCAACATTCTCTGATACAGATGCTATGAAGAGAGGAAGAGCATGATGAGGAGAATATTTAAATATTTACTCAATAACTCAAACACTGACAAAAACTCTGGTCAAACTTTATTTATCATCATATCAGCTCTCAGCCCAGAGGATGCAGCAATCATCTGAACGGTTACATTACAGCTCTAATCATCAAATATTTAAAAACAAAAATCAGAATTACAGGGGTAGTTCATGTACTTGAAGTGGAGTGGTGTGAGGAACATGAACATACTGTTCATTGATGATTGTGTTATAAATAACAGAAGACCCTACTTTAACTTCTGTATAAAGAAAAGGATGTTGAATAAGAACATTTAGAGACAAATACTAAAATGTCACTGTGAAACTGAATCGAATGTAAAGAAAATTAAAACACGCTTTATGTAGATTTCTCTACAACAATTGTGTAAAATGTGGAGACAGTGTAAATTAAGAATAAACTGAAGAGCTAAAGCTGTAAAACCAAAGTATTCAATCTAATGTGAGAGATCAGTTATAATGTTAAACGTTATTTGGAACCCCAGTTCATAGTCTCACTTGGCCCCCAGATGGTCCCAGGCGGTACTGCAGTAAGAGCAGGTAAACCACAGAATAAAATGTGGGCGTATTCAGAGCGCACAGAGCCGGCGGTAACGGACACTAACAGAAAGAGTAGCCGGTCATACAGAGCCCGTCGCCTGTTGTTCGTGGCGAAATAAAGACAGCACAAGTGAAACATGTTCCAGTGTCCAACTGCGATCGTGGCCTCAATTCTAAATACATCTTCAGATGATTTTATTTCTAGTTTTGATGAATATTTTTACAACCGAGGGCAGATTGAGTAAACAACATAAAGAGAGACTTAGAGTAACTGTCTGTGAAAGTTTAATTACACAGATAAAAACATTACATTACATGAACTTTGTTGAGAGGCTGATTAATTAACTCAGAAAATCATAAATAGGTTAAATAACTAAACATTTTAGATTATCAAGTTTGAAGATGATCACTCACCATTGTCACTGCGATTGGCACGAATGTCTTGATTTCGTGACGAAACTAGCTGGACAAACCTAAACAAGAAACAAAATCTTTAACAAACTACATGTAGGCTACAAAAGTTTATAAACTATATATACATGTAAAACTTACTTTGTTCAAACTTCGACGGTGGCTTGTCTCCCCCGTTACTCCTTCAGGTCTGTCTCCTTTCTGCCTTTTAGCGCCGCCGTACACCTGCCTGTTCACAGTGGGGAGAGGCTGAGACCGGGAAGGCGGGGCTCGACGTCCAGCTACAGTCCGGACAGCCAGCGCCCACAGCGTTCATAAAGCTCATGTCCTTTCAGAACGAACTTCCGGTTACACAGGTAGGCCTATACCTTCAAAATAAAAGTAAATGATTTTACATTAACCTTACTTAGACGTCTCTTACAAGCAAATATAAAACCGATGATAAAAAGGCTTTTTGCACAACAACACTCTCAGTGTGCGTTTTTTAGGGGCGTGGAAAACCGTTTTGGGAAGCGACTGATAAGACAAACGAGGCCAGGGCAGGGGACCTGGGCAGGTTGCTATGTAAAGGAGGACCGTTCATCAGCTCCCGGAGCACAGGCTTGAGTTTTAGAGCAAAAGTTTGTTGGGTGAGCAGGTGAACTGGGGGAGGGTTGTCTGAATCTGAGGCGTGTGTCCCTGATCGTTCATCAACACACATTATTCAGACTTCTCTCTGAAAATAATACATTTAAAGAGTTTAAAGCGACTTATGTGTCCTCATCCACAGTTTATCTAACATTTACTTTACACTTTGAGAATAACGCGTTCAGTTTTATTTTGAAATGTAAGACTAGAACTTCCTGTCCTGATGTTCTAATTTTTTTATTCCTGCAGAGCCTACACCAAAGCGCTATCCCCATAGACATACACAGGAAGGACGGCTGATGGGAGTTTAGCCTTCCTATGTATATCTATGGCTAGCCCTGCCCTCCCACAGGTCGCAGCCGTCAGTACTTGCTCTTTTTTGACTGTAGGGACAAATTATTAAGCCTGGTGATCAAACATAAATAAAATAACATAATTTATGTAACATAAATTATAGGCTACATATATAGCATATAAATAATTAATAGAAATATTTTTCAAATATCTATCTACAGCCTATATATATATATACATAGGCTATAAAGGCTATATATATGCGTGTGTGTGTTTGTGTGTGTGGCAACTCGAGGGTTAGGTGGAGCTAACTGATTCAAAACAGATTTTATTTTCTAAGATGATTTAGGAGTCCAACAACGCCACTTTGGGAATTTCACCAAAAGAATTAGTTATAATAATCAATTTTAAGACACTCGGGTTCGTTTGCTAATAGAGAGCAGGAGACGTGGTTCAGACTTCAAAACATTCAGTTAATTTCAACATTTTTTAAATAGTCAATGAAAAAAAACATCACACACTAGGGAGGGGAAGGTGCTGTTTCAGGGAGGCTTACCAGAAGTGTAGTGGGTGAAGGGCAGGTGAGGGGATCCCAGGGAAGAAAACACCCCAATCACTCGTGCAACAAATCATAAACAATATGGTGATCAACTCAAAACCGAGTGACACAGCACACAAGAAGAAGGAACCACCACCAAGGGCCTGTTCTACGAAGCAGGATTACTGCCTAGCGAGGTAACTTTGAGGGTGAGTTCCGGGTTTCCTGTTCTACGAGACGTGCTCGGCTCTGAGACGAGTCTCCATGGCAACGTACGTTGAACGGCTAACCTGCTCCGGGACGCGAGATTTTTTTCCCTAGGGTGAAATCGGGAAATCCACGCCCCCAACCCATGTGATTGGTTCCTGCATATATAAATTATATATAAATTAGTTCATAAACTAGACTCATAGTTTAGATGTAATAGGCCTAGACTGCCGGGGGGGAGGGGTCTGGCACAATGGGCTCTATCACTCTCTCTCTCTCTCTCTCTCTCTGCATCTGTTTTTGCCCCTTTTGTTTGCTCCTGTACTCGTCTCTGGCTCTTGTCTTGTAGGTGGCCTGGGATCCTTGGTGGAGACTGCCTGCTGCTGTGGAGTCATGAAGCCTCAAAACTACAGCTATAAACATGACACACATAGTTGGCCATTTTATTAGGAACACTCCATTCTCATTATCATTATAGCTGTTCATGTAGTTATTAGCATGATCTCCATATCCATGATCGTTACACCTACAGTATCTATTTCTTATTACCACATAGTCATGAAGTCCCTCTTGAAAATGGGATGTCACATCTCAAGAGGCCTTTAACACATTTATATAGGAGACAAATATGGTTGGGATGCACTTGTGGTCTGGGCACCCATGAGTTCGTCACTACCATAAGTTCTTATTTTCAGTTTGAATATCTAAGATTATACTTCTAGAAAATGATCACCACAACCATTCAGACATGAGGACCCTCCAGAAATGAGATGTAGCATCTCAAGAGGCTAACCTCTAATAAATCAGACGACAGGCCGATGATACATGGACCTGTCCCTAACTTTAGTTCTTACTTTAGTCCACTTGTCTCCTCTTACTTCCCTTCCTTTACCCACACACCCATCACAGCATCGTGTGGATTTGCTGTTCATCATGAGACTGGGATCCACATTCAAGATTTCCTGCTGCTTAACAGAAGGTTTTTTCTTGCCGCCATGATGGAGGGATTCATGATTGGCTATATGGATTCATGTTGGGTGTTGGATGTATATATTTGTATATATATGTATATGTGTATTTTATATGTATATATGTATCTATGCATATATGTGTATCCATAAAATGAAGAGCTTTATGCTCTATTGTAAAGTGTCTTGAGATAACACTTGTTATGAATTGGCGCTATACAAATAAAGATTGATTGATTGATTGCAAAGTCTCTCACTTCCACATGCTTCTATCTCGAGTGTACCCCCCATTGGCTTACCCTAACCCTAACCATTCACCCTATTCACGCCTAACCTTAAATCTCCCTTTAATGTCGAGTTTCCCCTTTTATGTTAACCCTAATCCCCTTAATATATTACCTAAATTAATAATTAAAAACCTATTGGTAAAGATTTCCCTTTGATGATAACCCTAATTTCATATTTATAATCCCATTTGGGTTGGGGGCATGGATTTCCTGATTTCATCCTAGGGAAAAAAATCTAGCCTCCGGGACAGGTTAGGTACCAGATTGAACTCGCGGACTAGTGGTGCGTTCCAGTTGTAGTCAGAGGTCGGAATTTCCCACTTCCGAGTAGGAAATTTCATCTGGAACGCCCCCCGAGGTCGGAATATCCTACTAGGAACTCGGGGGAACCTCGCCACCCCCGAGTTGACAATCGAAGATGGCATCCCCCAGTTGTGACAACAGTTCTTTAGCTCCTCTAATAATCCATTTATTTGCACTTCTGACTTGTGTGTGTTGCTCTAAATCAGCTGTATACAAAGTATTGTTAGACTTATATTTACAAAAATGCTGCCATAGTGAGAATCACATTCTTCATGTGATATTTGTGAACAACAACGCAGGGCGTGCTAACAACAGCTAACAATAGCCTGGTAGATCGGCACGGTTTTTTTCCGACTTCAACTGGAACGCCGACAAGTCGGAGATGATGTCACTCCCATTTCCCAACTCCCAGTTCCGAGGTAAATGTGTAGGCAGGCACAGCTTCAGCCTATGGCTGCAGCGCTTACATGCTTATGTGCGTGTGACTCAGTCCCAGTGTGTGTGTGTGTGTGTGTGTGTGTGCGTACGTGCGCGCTGTAGCTGTAGCGAGCGGCTATCGGCGAGGCAGGTAACTGTGAGGAAGTGGAAGTATGCCAATGTTCACTACTCGTGTCGTGTGTGTGTGTATGTTGCGTTTGTGTGTTTTCAGTTTAGATATTGCACCTTGTTGTTTTCCTGTTCAGAAGATTTTACAGTGCAAGTGATTTTGCACTTTTTTAAGTTGAAAATAAAAAAGTAATGTAGTTAAGTTTCCAAATAAGTAGACAACAACCAAAAATGTTTGCACAACTTAGTTGTGCAAAAGAAGAGACAACAGTTGTTTAATGTTATTTTGCACATTTTGCAAAAAATCAATATATAATTGAATGATAACTGTCTCACATGTTGACTCAAATACAAACTGATCATGAGTTGTTATTACAATCTTGTTACTGTAAGTGTACTACAGTAGCCTGATGTGTTTGTATAGTCCGTAATAGGTATAACTGTGCCAAAATGCTGTTATATATGCATTTTTGACCCCCCAAAACCCCAATTTTTTTCAGCCGCCCGTGGGAGGTGTCCCTTATTTCAAGCTCTGGGTGTTGGCAACCCTGTGTGGCGCAGTCCAGAGGGTGTCCACAGCCCTCACCGAGCTCCTGGATGGGTTAGTGGCATTCCCAGGCCACTTGCCCATCCAGGAAATCAAAGAAGGCTTTTATACCATTGCATGTAAGTCTGATCAACTATAAATTAAATAAGCCAAATAATGGATTACGGTGAAAAATAAAAAGCTTTCAGCGCACACTGTGCCATGACAGACACATTTTATTCAAAAAGTGTTAAAACAGGGCGAGCACACGTTTCACATGCTGCCTCATCAGTTTCAGTTTTATAAATAATGGATCACAATCATATATTTCTTTTCCAACCACACTCTGCTCACTCAAAGCACTTTACAATGGTCCATTCATTCATACATTGTGAGATACTGTCTGTGGCATGTACACTGTTGTATTAAATGAAGTCAGCTCCTGTCACAGGATTACCGAGGGTCAAAGGTGCCATCGACTGCTCTCACGTGCGCATCACTGGGCCCCTGGGGCAATGTGAGGGCGACTATGTTAATCGCAGGTCATATCACAGCCTCAACATTCAGGTAACTTGCGACATACATGCCATCTGCACATTGAGACACACGCACGCACGCAGAGTCCCCAAAAATCTCCCCTGTGCCTGTGAGGTTTGCACCGATTCATATTTTAAACCCTTTAAAGCCTGGAAACACAAATTAAAGCCAGAAAATTCTAATTTTTGGGATCTGAAATGTTTATTTCACTTTTCTTATTAAATCGATGAAAATTAAATTTTCCATGAAATTTGAAACTTATTTTTTTTAATTTTATTTGATATAGTAGGACTTTTTGGCAATGGATGATACATGACATTTTTATCATTTGACTGTATTCAGATGTTTTTCAGTAATTTGTTGATCATTTTGATTTATTAGAGGGATCAAGAAAGTTGGTATCAAATATGATACGTCTGGCATTATAGGGTTAAGACTCATTGTTCAGTCACACCAGCTAAGCGCCTGCATGAACACCAACTATTGAATGACCTTTGCACCGATACTCACAGGACAGAGTGTCGAGTTTTATCAAGGGAAGGCAAAAGCACACTGCTGCCTTTCATCTGCTGGTGTCATATTATGGTTCTTTTTGCTGTTGCAGATGACCTGCGATCACAATTGTCTGATCACCAGCCTGGATGCCAAGTGGCCCGGCTCCGTTCATGACTCTCGGATCTTTCGGGAGTCTAGGCTCTGTCGAGCATTGGAGCAGGGTACGGCCCTTGCACTATGCACATCGTGTTTTGATGTTCAGACTGCCTGTGACACTGTCCATGATATCTCCCTTCATTCACAGGGCTTCTCCATGGATCGGAGGAGGCTCCCCCCTCTACACCATCCATCACGGGTCGACCCCGATGGCTGCAGAGAGGGCCAGCTCCCCTGCAGGAGTGAAATCTGAGCCCGCCCCCCGGTTCTTTTCTCCTCTGCTTTCTTTCTGTTGGCTGGGGGGTAACTTAATATCTTCATTGTGTCTTATCAAACTGTACAAAAATAAATGAAATCTTCTTCAATTACCACTCTGAATGATTTTCTTGTATTTGTTGCGCACCTGTTCCCAGGTGCGTTTTGTGCCACTTTGATTGGTGCTGAAACGACACTCAGATTTAGAGTCACTGTAAATGACCTTATTAAGGTATTCATTTATCTATTTTTTATTTGGTAATGTTTGGTAGAAATTAGGTTGTTTATTTGGTTATTTTAGAAAGGGGAGAAGAAAAATGGGAACACGGCTTTTATTTTGAAGGGCCACTCGCCTGCAGGCCACAACGGGAACACTTTTATTTTTGAAGGGCCACTCGCCTGCAGGCCACAACGGGAACACTTTCATTTTTGAAGGGCCACTCGCCTGCAGGCCACAACGGGAACACGACTTTTATTTTGAAGGGCCACTCGCCTGCAGGCCACAACGGGAACACTTTTATTTTTGAAGGGCCACTCGCCTGCAGGCCACAACGGGAACACTTTCATTTTTGAAGGGCCACTCGCCTGCAGGCCACAACGGGAACACGACTTTTATTTTGAAGGGCCACTCGCCTGCAGGCCACAACGGGAACACTTTCATTTTTGAAGGGCCACTCGCCTGCAGGCCACAACGGAACCACGACTTTTATTTTGAAGGGCCACTCGCCTGCAGGCCACAACGGGAACACGACTTTTATTTTGAAGGGCCACTCGCCTGCAGGCCACAACGGGAACACGACTTTTATTTTGAAGGGCCACTCGCCTGCAGGCCACAACGGGAACACTTTCATTTTTGAAGGGCCACTCGCCTGCAGGCCACAACGGGAACACTTTCATTTTTGAAGGGCCACTCGCCTGCAGGCCACAACATCCGGGTTTTTTTTTTGATGCTTCATGTTACGGTGCCGGCAGAGTGAAACGTGTGTTTACAAGAGGAGCATGTCAAACGATGCTAAAGTTGTAAAAGTTTTTGCTCCTGGCCGATAAGGGCACAAGGTTTGTTAATATTTTTGTGTCACCTAATGTCCAGAGTAAGGCTAAAGTTCACTTCGTTTCTTAATGTAGTGAGACTTTATTGAGTTGTATTTTGGTTAGCGGAATGCTAAGTAGCGGATCGTCGAGGTTAAAGCTGCACATTGATTCATAAAAAATAACTTATAAATAATTTCATTTCAAGATAAATATGTTTTAAATTATATCTTTCAGTTAAAAAACGTCATTTTCATAAGGAACAATTGAGAGTGATAATTCATGTTTTATGTCTGATATTAGCAGCTAAAAGTATATACTTTAATTTTGTGTGTTATGGAAAAGTGTTGAATATTGTAAAGCGATATTCATATATTGTTTATTTTGACTCTTTAGCTCTTACGGTGTTCATGGGGTTCAAGGTGTGTACTACAGTACATGAAGGTTTCAAAATTAAAACTCTATGGAATATCAGTTTGAGAGTCTGACCATCAATCAGCCAGGATGCTACAGTCACTACACAGTACATGACACTTAAACTACAGGTTAAGGGAATGAAGATCTCTCATTGCTGTAACAAGATCTTCAATGCCCACACTTCTGTTCCATGACAATATTTTATTGCCCGTCTTAAAATTGTGACAGGAATTCATGTAGGGCTCATGTGGCCTACATATCACACAAAAATGTAAACAAGATAGGAATGAACAAACGAATGAATTCATCATGGAAATGAATTAGACATGTCTGGTGCATGTTACAGTAAAAGTGCATGTTGAACAGTGCTATTTCAGGATGATAATGGCACCAAAGATTTTTTGCACGCTTTACTTCTGCATTGAGACTGTCAGCAATTTTCTGCCAGCACTCCTTCTGTGCTTTTGCAGCGGCGACGGTGTTGCTTTTGACGTTTATTACATGTTTTAATTCTTCATACTTTGTCATGATCCCCTCCTGCCCCTCGTGTGTGAAGTATGCAGTCCTTCACTCTCCGGCCTGCTCTGAAGCTCCAGACTGGTTCAATGTTTGCGATTGGTCAGATACGGCGTGCTCCGCCTTATATGTGTGCATGTGCTCATTGCAAAGCTGGATCCACTTATGAGGTTGATAACCAGTGTCGTCAAACCGTTTAGCGAGACCGCCGGCTACCACGCTCAGTTCAGCGAGGTAGCTCCAAGGCTATCTCGCTAGGCTGAACTTGCTTCATAGAATAGTGTCAGGGACCAAGCAGTAAAGGCTCACAACACAGGATTAATTTAAAGAAAAGTGGGGTTTTTATTTTACCCAAAGAAAGTTGTTCAAAATTACAAACCAAAAGTATTAAGAATTAGGCCTATAAAAGAGGTCAACTTAATATAACACTGAATAAACTAAACAAAAAGTGAGTGTCAACTTAACAAACAGACCTAACAAAATGAGACAAAGGGAGCACTTATGTCGGGGTTTGGCCAAACCATATGAAACAAAGGGGGTAAACAAAATGGCTGCCACATTAAACTAAACACAAATCAAAGTAACTAAACCCAAATCCCCCCCATGATGTCAGCAGACTTGGTCCTTCCCAATGAGTTTGCTCCAGCATAAATGTTGCTCCAGCCCTTGACCACGCCCTTTGCCTCTGGACCAGGAAGCTCCCCTCCCCCAACATCCAGGTAACTCAAAGAAAGGGAGACAAGAATTAACAGAAAAAATGATTTAAATCTTACAATGAATAAACTGTGCGCACTAAATCTAAACAGTGTAAGACCCAAAGCAACTAATAAACTAAGACTGAATCAAAATAATGTGTAGATGTGTTCTTTTTACTGCAAAATATATGTCAAAGTTATGAGGTGAGCAGCTGATGTGGGGTGAACATTAAGGTGAGCAACTGGTGAGGTGAGGGTGAATATTACCAATGTGAGGCTGTGGCCATCACAAATAGGCCCCAGGACACCAGGGGCCACAACCGTAGGCACCCAGCAACTGAAACAGATAACAAAAGAGACATTGATGGGTTTACACTCATAAGGAAATCCCCCCGTCCCCCCCTAAACTGACGCCTATGCCTACCACAATTCTTTGCTCCGGTCCTATGTAGCAACAGACTTAGCCTGACAGTAGAGACAGCAGAAGAACAGCAAAGCAGCAGCTTCCGCCGAGCAGAGCACCAAAGGCGTTACAGCCACCACAGAGCTGAAGCAGGACAGTCGTGGCGCAGAAACAGGACAGTAGGACAGCCGTTGTTCTGTCAGATTTTCCTACCCATCAGAAATTGCTACTTTATGGTTCTGTGCTTGCGCATCACATCATCAGTGTCACGCCCATAATTTTTGGCTCCGATTTCAAGCCGTCTCAATGAGGCTGTAGCATCGCGAGGTAAAGATGCGTATTTTCTTTGCTGATAAATAAAACTATGAGCTAACTGTGTTCTAAGCGCTTAACTTGAAGTATTAAGTATTTTGTGTTCTAGTACGGCGTGCGTACACTGTATTCTAAGCGCATAAATTGGAGAAGTAATACATTTTTGTGATGTAAAACTGGAATTTTTATGTGTCATAGAAATTCCTGTATCAAAGCTGCACGCGGAGGTTTAAAAATAGTCAGTACTTAACACCCTATCCCTTTATCCCAACTAGTTTTGATGAGTTTTTATCTTAATTTACTTAAACATTATCATTAAAAGCAATATCCCTCTGTCATTAATCCCAGCTAGTTTTGATATGTTTTAATCTGTAACTTAGGCTGGGAGCATATTCTGATGGTTGAATTGCACCCCATCATGGCGCAATTATTGAAAAACATGCAAAAGTGCGCTCTCTCGAGTGAAAACCCCAAAGATTCATAATGAAATAAATAAAAACATTTTGAAATAAAAACCATTTTGATAAATAACAGACAATATATAATATGGCCATTTAATTGTAAAATAAGACAGTTATTATGAAATATGTGTCATGTCTTTTTAAATAGATATAACATTTTTCAAAATGATTATTTTAACAATTTTTTTTTACTTTTTTATAATTTAATATTTCATAATGATTATTTTAACAATTTCTGATTGTTTGCCCCTACAGAGCAAGGCCTTCCTCAACACCACTTTCATCTCTAACTTACCAATCATCCAAGAAAGCCTGTTGTGTCAAATACACGCACACATTCTTCTGCTTATGTGATCACATGTCAGACACAGTGCCAACCAAAGAGTTAAATATGAACTAACAGCAGCTGGACTTGGGGAGAAACAGATCTCATTTATAGGTAATGCTGTGTGTAAGAGTTTAAGGAGGAAAGACAATTTAGAAATTTCCAACATAAATATGTATTTATGTAGTGTAACTCTATGCAATCTTTTGTGCAACAAGGGATGATAATCCACTTATCTTCAAGGCAACCATTGAGGATAACTATCCCTGACTATAAGCTACGGGAGGGTTTGAGTTGCTGAGAATCTCTGGTACAATGCGAAGCCGAAACCTGTGCACAATCCCATGCCCGGACACTGGATATAGTGTGCGCTACCTCCGCAGCCCTTTGACTGGAATTGGACAGGCAATGATCTTTATAAGGCCACAGCAGAAAAGTATTGATTTAGAAAATGTAAGTCATGACATGGGTTAAAGTGGTAAGTCAGTTAGTCAAAGCACTGGTATACAGTTAAGGATATACATGGTAGCTCGGAATTACACAAATTGTGATGAAGTTACTGTACTTGTTAATCTATCAAATCAAATACATTTGTCTTTCAGAGTGGAAATGTGAAGTTGATGCAACCAGAGCTGCCCGGCTCTACAAGTCCCAATTACTTGCCCAGCATGAGACCGGGAGTGACAGCGTACCTTCAGTCTTTCATTGAAAATGGCAAGTCTTTTACAATGGATTGTTTGGTATTTAACTGTGACTAAGTATGGCAATATAGGACAAAATACCACTTGTCAAAAACAGTGTCTATCTGGCAGCATCCTGTGAAGAACATAAAGCCTTTCTAAAATTCTGGACTGGATGGGAAGTCCTGCCCAGAGAAATGACTGTAGAAGTGGTGAAAAGCTAAGGTCTTCAAAAGTCCTCCGCCTGTTTCGAGGTCCTCTGTCTTCCTGCACTCTACCAGAACTATTTGTCATTTTGTATGGAAATGCAAGCTTGCCTCAAATGATCTTACTCTGGCTTTGGTTTGGTTAAGGATTTATATAAACTGCAATCAAGTTCTGTATTTGTTGTTCCTTTTAAGCATTACTTGTGAGTTCCAGTTAACGAGACAAATGACAGAAAAATACAAGAATAGGTAAACATTACAGTTTCAGTAATGCAGAGTGGCATGAGGTCATTTATATACACAAAGGGGTCCAGGAATCAGCCAACACAATTCTGATAGATCTGACAGATTGTCATATTAACCTTGATTTTAGAACTTTGCTAATTCATTATCGAAAGAGACAAATTTCCACTTAATTTAACTTTACACATCTTGTGTTTTTCTCCACAATTACTTCCCTTATTTAAAGTTAATTCTAGAACACGTCAAACAGGACATTAAACGTTTGGACCCCCTTGTATGTCCTTGCATGTCTTAATACTTGCTTCATACAGAAGCAGACTTGTGAAAATTAACTTTTTAAGAACATTATAGCTACATGTGATCAAATTTAAAATCAGAACTACTACATAAGTTTGTAAGTGAAAGTGTTTTCTGGGTTACCACAGTTGTTCCAGTGGTTACAAGGGATTCAACTATGAAAATTTGTTATAAATGAACATAGTGTGTAAAAGCAACAACCACTGTATCACATTCAGAAATAAAGAAAGAAAAGGTCATATAGGCCTACAGAGTCTTTATTACTGTGATACATCTTTTTGAAAGTCCAGTTACCACAGATATCAAAATGGTATTTATTTCAAAATGTTTTTTTTAATTTCAATATAAGTTTTTTGGGTTTGCAATTTAACCATCAGAATATGCTCCCATTCTAAATTACAGATTAAAACATCAAAACTAGCTATGGGGTTAATGACAGAGGGCTAAAAAGATGATTATTAATGATTTATTGACACATTGAGTACAGGGAGCATTATTTGATGGGGTGTAATTTAACCATCAGAATATGCTCCCATCCTAAATTACAGATTAAAAACACACCAAAACTGATTAAAAATCAGAGGTAAACGGTCGAATGTCTCGTGCTACATGGTTCAGTTAGCACGATTAGATAAACACTACTATAACGGAAGCAGGTGCAGGGTGAAGCGGTACTAGCAAAATCTGACAAGGCAGCAAAATCTGACAGAACACCGTTCTGGGTAGCCGCGGCTATTAGCCGTGATCCAGCTAGTCAGTCAGTAAAAGCAGCACAGGCAAGGCCAACAGAAGCAGAGCAGGATCAAACCTACGATTCGTTACAGTAAATTTAACGTGGCTGGGGTTCCCCAGGGAGACACCCGGCTCACACAGCCACTGTCACAAAAATTAGCTGTTATTAATTTCGGAGCACGAGAGGAAAAGAGCACAGGCTTGTCAGACAACATACATACCGAACAGGCCACGAGCGACCACCCACGGGGGAGGGCAGAGAGAGTAGCACAGTGCAACTGTGCTGAAACGACAGCAGTCTATGCACGGCACGGAGAGAGCGAGCAACCAGTGATCTGAAAAACGGGCCAAATTACAGGCAGATCAGATCATGATAATTAAACAACGGACACTATTAGGAGCCACTACTAGCTTACCTGCACCGGTGCAGACTGTTACTACCATAGACAGGCCGTATGCGAATTCGAAAACTTCTCCTCATTCTTAATACTGTATTGTGCGTATGATGTTTATTCTTGATGTGTTGTTTTTTTTTTTTTTTTTCTTTTAAGTGGCCCTAATACGGTGTCACACAAAGATATACAAAATAATTCCTCTCCGAAATAATACCTGTTCACCACCACTGACTGTTTCACATAAAATGCTGCTTCTGGCAATATCGTTGCAGATTAATAACTGAAATGTCAACATGTACTCATGGTTTGTTTGTTTTGTACAATTAAAATTAAGTTTGGAAAATAAATCAGCTGTAGCCTACTTCCGCTTTGCTCAAACTGGAAACCAGTGTAGCATACTACAAAATAAACCAACAGTCAGACTACAGACGACATTCCAGTATAGTCAGGGGTGTATTTGGTCAAACGGGGACCCAAGGCAATCCCAGTCACTGGGGCCCTTCATATCCCTGAAATGAACTGATTAAAGTTGTTTTATTATTTTAATCTTGTACGGGGTACCATAACAAAACTAAATACACTTCATCAAATTCTGTAATTTTATTCAGTTTTGACAGAAGTTGGGGATGTTGATTAGGCCCCTTGTCCTGCTTTTGAAATCTGTTGCAGTTACAGCTTAAGGTACAACTTACATAACCAAGTTAATATAAAAAAGACTGATCAAATTATACCTGAATTAAAAACAGGCATTAAAGGGTGATGAATCAAGTATTTGTAATAATGATAATAATACTGATGATAATATATCGTTGGTGCGTTTCATGACGCTCAAGGTCACCTACAAATAACAAAAAGTGCATAAAACAGGTAAAAACAGAGAATATCACACAAAGAGGAGAGCTGAACAGATGAGTTTGTGTGTGTTTACAGAGGGGTAAGGACTCAGTGATGAGGAGGTCAGGGGGGAGAGAGCGGCTGATGAAGAGGTGAGCAGAGGAACAGACAGATGGACAGAAGAGGATGGGAGGCAGGGATGTGCAAAGACATAAAGAGGAGCAGGTGCTCAAAGTTAAAAAAGGGGGCACATGGAGCACAAAGCTAAAACTCCATACAGAAACTACATACCTCATAGTATAACCGGTTGAATTGTAACAACCCATATTCAGAAAGAATGTAACAGAATCACAACGTACATTATCATTGTCCAGCACCTCATAGGGGAGACTGGGTAAGATAAGCCATTTTTTACTTTTGTTGTCACTGAGGCAGGAGAAATGCAACAAAAATACAATAAAGACATAAATTCTTATTGAAGAATGTTTGCTATCAACTGAGATTGTTGGGACGTATCAATGACAATGAGCCTGGAAACTGTGGCCTTTCAAAATAAAGTGATCCTGTGGGTCAACTTGCCCCAGGTCAGGGGAAGTTAGTGTGGTGTTACCCACAGCCAAGTCTGTGGGTAAGTTGACCATGTGACTTCAAATCTGAGAATTATTAAAAGGTAATGTGTTGCTGTCAAAAGAGTCATTTTACAAGAACGGAAATTTTAATGCCATAAATTGACACATTTTGCAACTTTTTTTTGGAAATTTAGATATTCATAAGTAAAATGAGAGCCAGCAAAGCTCTGAACAACACACAGACACAAAATCAATTCTTGGCAGAAAGAAAACTAGTATTCCTAGAAAAGTTACATTCACTTGTATGCTTAAAAGTTTTTACAAGTTCAGACTTGCTAAAACAAGCTAGTTAAAACATCCCTCTTCTTCATTTACCTTTACAGGGTTGACCTGTCAGTGTTTCATTTCTTTGCTACAGATCTGATCGACTTTTCAATCATGACTTCTTTCATTACTTTCTCCATCTCAGCAGGGTGTTGAGCCCCAGTTGGTTTTCCTCTTGTTCACTCTTGGCATGATTTTCTTTTGTTTAACATGTGATCAGTCAAGTCAGTTGGTTAACAACATTAAATAGTATTTTATGATTCAGTACATTAATATAACTTTTCAAACTTTTGGTGGTAAAAAAGGAACCAATGGCTAAATTTACCCCACAGCATATGGCTCACTTTGCCCCAACATTTGGAAAAATTTTGCTAGCTTTGCTATTAAGGCAATCTTTAGTCAAATGACTCATAGTTTTTTACATTGGTAAATCACATATGTATTATACACCATTTTAGACCTGGATGAATGGACCTGGATTTGACAAAGTTCAATATACCTGACATGCTGAAAATTTACTTTGACACACACACAAAAATTTGTGTTAAAAAGTACCAACAAAAAACAGTCAAGTTCTTACATGTTTTTCATCTTTATCTGTAAATGAGTATCCATCAATATTTAAAAAGTCATATAAATTACATTAAGAACAATTTCTCTTAAAATGGAGATGTAGTATAATATCGAAGAGATGTTTGATCATTAGTGTTGCTTTAGTGTCACTACATTAACCACAATAAAATCATTGCAGTTATTATTATCCATGCATATTAATTAACACAATTAAATAAAAAAAACATCATTTAAATCAAATCAAAAACATTCTTGCTGAAATAAGAGCTGTAGTTCAAAGAAGAAGAGATCACCATTCATGTTTTGTTATGACTTGGTTAGATCTCATTACTTTGATGGCATTTGATTTATTTTCAATCAGAAAGTCCTGTAAAATATTTCAATTCAGAAGTCTTAAAGAAATTTATCCTGTAGTATGCATAACATATGGTCCTTTGTATTTGCTGTGATTTTGAAGACTTTACTTCTCAGTTCGAGGAAGTTATTCAATTTTCATTATTTCTCCGATATGGTAATTTGCCGATGGTCCCTAAGCCTCTGAGCCATCAGCTTCAGAGTATTGACGGCTCGTTTAGAGGAGAACGAGTTTATAGCTCACAGTCTTCATTACAGTGATCAAAAAGAGGGGTCTGGTTTGGAGCTACGTTCTGTTGCAGATGAGTTATTGAGCCTCAAAGTCAGAATCTGTGAATATCTTTATAAATATAGCCAAGCAGATGTTTCCTAGTTTGATCTAAAAGATGACTTTATTCTCGTAAATGTATGAGATTATTCTCGTAATTTAACGAATTTATCCTCGTAATTTATGAGATTATTCTCGTAACTTTTCGACTTTATTCTTGTAACCTTACTTTCTTTTTTTTTAGTTTTCAACGTGGCCCTAATCCTCCGTCGTAGAAAACAGCTTTCTCTGCCGACATCAACATTACCCCAGTCCCTGTTACGAAGCCCCGTGCATAAATGCATGTTCCCTTAGCTGTAATGTTGCCTGTTTATCAGTGAAATGCGATGTGAAAATGATGCAGACTGCTCTCGTGCTAAATTACATCTGTCTTAGCTAAAGTTATAGAAAAATACCGTCATTGAAACAGATGTTACTCACCAATCCACTGAATTCTTAGCCTTGCTCTGGTGACTATACAGATCCTGCCATTGCTTCTCGTCCTCTGGAAAGTCCTAACTGCTAAAATCCTAATATCAACAGTATTTACCTGTAATACACATAATCTACATGCCAGAACACAGTTGCTGTAAATTTTACAATATTCAACCGGGAAGTTATGCAGCAGGTTACTGTATTTTGTTTTTACCCATAAGCATTGCAGTAAACAGTTCAACATTGTAAAATGACAACAAGAAAAAACTGTAAAATTTTACTGTAGATACTACAGAAATTTGTTACAGTGTAGCCTATTTATATGTGTTTGGTTTTCATGCGCTGTGTCAATTGAAAAAGAGAACAGAAAGACAGAATGAGCAGTGGCTCAGATGAGCATGTTTGTGATGTTCTTGCCTCTGAAAATGAAAGAATATCATGTTAGTGCTGAATGGACGGAGCAAACGGACAAAGTCTGGTCCAGTTTTGGATTTACAAGGATGCTGAGGGGAAACTAACAAGTCAGTCTGCACAGTACTAAGGAAAAAGGGCTCCGCATGGGAGGCATACCGTTGACCAGTTTTTTGTTTTTGAATATGTAAATATTCTCCTCATCCATGCTCTCTCTCTCTCTCTCTCTTCATAACTTCTGTTTCATCTCACCTTTTTGCTGCTCATCCTGCTGCTGGTGTCAGGAGTTCACACTCCTCTCCTGGAGGAAGGTGTTGGCCCAAACTCGACTGTCCCGGAGTCTCTCAGTGATGTACCGAGGGGCGCATGCGCGTCCTGTCCCCGCTGGACCCCCATGGACCTGTTCAGGTGCAGGACTGAGGAAGAGGACTGTGCAGAGACAGAGAGACGGTTCAGGTTAGTGAGGGATGGGGGCAAATACTGAACTCAAGTTAGAGTAGAGTTACTCTGATGAAAAATACTCTTAAACAGGAACAGAGTCACAGAGAATCTACTGAAGTTAAAGTGAAGAGAACTTCAATTAGACTGAAGAACTGAGAGACGTTCCTGTGACTCTACTGAAACACAGGAGCGTTTCCTCTGATAGAAACATGACATTATGTCAAAGAAATCAGAAAATCAGTCCTCCTGGTCACCATTAACAGCCCTGAGAGAGTTTTAGACAATATAAACCAATTAAAAGAACTAAAAACATTTTCTAAATATAATAATACAGCTTTTATTCATAAACTACAGAGTGATTTAAAACTAAATAGAAATTGTGGACATGTGAGGTTTCATCCATAAGTACAAATGGGGGTATGAAACATGAGAATACACCAAAACAAAATAACATAAAAAATGATCCGTTACTATAAAGTTGTAGTTGATTTGCAGCATTTTTTAAAAATGATTTGCTCTAGAACTGAAAAGCTAACATTCTTGCATTGCCTCCAATTGCCACTATGAACGAGTTCAGCTATAAATGCAGTCATACAAATTCTCTGTTCACAGAGTGGGACTTGATTGGGGGGGGGGGGGGGGGACTAAAATATGGTGTTGCAGGGCAGTAGGAAAAATGATGTAAATTATTGCAAAAAGCTGTATAAGCCTTATTATCAACAGAAAAATACAGGCCGCATTAACAGGCAATATGCACACATCGAACATGGCTAACACAGAGAAACACAGCAAACCAACAGCCTAACAAAGAGACTTGGACTTAAGTGAAAAATACACCTATGCAGACACACAGGTGAGTGAAACACATGAGATCAGGTAAGGCAGAGGAAACACAGAAAGTTAAACTAACTACAAAGGCCACATAAGGAGAAAATATCTGGCATGAAAATGGGTCAGGGTTAAAAAAGGTGAGGAGGCTATGACCCCTCTAGGGGGTCCGGGGGCATGCTCCCTCGTAAGAAAAATTTGGAATATTTAATATATGAAAGCATCTATCTGATGCATTTTTAGAGAAATATGAAGCTGAGTTACAGGACAGCATGACTGTATAATAAAGTATTTATCAATGCATGCTCACATTCTGGTTACATAATGAGTTTGGGAATTGAAAGGATAAGGCCCTTCATAATGTTGATATTTTCACTTTTTAGATTAAACATACAGTGAAGAGGTGGATCTCTACAGCTCTGTCCTGAGTAACATTCTCCATGTTAAGTCATCATGATCAAGATCTCAGAAATATTAACCACTTTAATTTACTTAGTAAAAAACATAGAAAATAAAATTTTCGTGCAAAGAGAGACTGGCAAAAATATGTTTTAAACATCAAATAATAATAAGAGCACTGGGAGATCACACATCCATAAATCTTAACGCACTATTTCCCATCATAACATGTAAGTTGTTTTTCTGGATAACTCAAGTCAAATGATCATCATAGGACAACCTCCAATTTATCTGCTAAGATAACAAGATATGTCAGGATCCTGAGAGAACAGCTTATATTTACTTGATCCACACCAGAGTAAAATAAACTGTACGGGAGTTTGTCTGCTCGGGCCTCTGAACACTGAAGACATATTTGCTACATTTTTATCTGATTTATACACCGTCCACTGAAGACAGCTCTGAGACCCACTTTAGGGCCTCGACCCACAGGTTGAGAGCCACTGCACTAACAGACTGCATTTGGAGCTTGATCCTTCAGATTGCTCTGATATCATGGAGAATAAGTGATGCTAGAAATGTCAGGATGAGTTTATCATTTAGAAAAAGGTGAAAACAAGAGCTGGACTGCTCAGGAAAGTTGAGTTTTACGGTATACACACACACAGTGATTTACGTTCACCGGCACCGTGAGGAGCTATTCGCACTCATATCTCCATGCTCTCGTGCTTGTAGAGTAAACGTTTTTATTGACGTCAAGGCTCCTACAGGCGCGCGCACATGTTGGCAGTTCACGGATAATCTTTGGCATTATTTCCCGTTCATACCCTTCACCCCGTCTATGTTTATGATGCGCTCTGATTTACTGAGCATCTCGGCGCTTATGAGAGAGCCATGCAGGCTGTTCATGATAAAATGCTCTGTCGCCCGTGGTGCTACTTGAATTGGTTAATTAATCTACTTGAATAACCCGGAGGGCTCCGGCCAGCTTTAACCCCTGGTCATCGATGTTGCTGTGTGGTACCTGTAGGTGTCGCTCCTGGTGAGGTCGATGTGTGGGAGAGAGCACGCATGGACGCTATGTGACCCGGGTCACGACGAGCTAAAAATTTGTTTCTTTCTCCTGGCTCCTGTTCCGGCCTCCTCTATCCAACCCCATCGCCACCTATTTTTTACTTCTGCTTCCCATCTTGAGGTTTCTTCGCCAATTTAATAACAAGCCGGTTATTACGACGGCGTATTAGGGCCACTTGAAGAAATAAAAAAAAAATAAATGAAAACTCGAAAATCTTCGAGAAAAAAGTCGAAAATTTTGAGTTTATAAAGTCACAAATTTTTGACTTAAAGCTGGGGTTGGCGATTTTGGAGAACTAGCTGTCTGTCTCTAGCCTTAAGGGGGCGGTAATGCTCCAAAATGATGGATGCCAACCACCGAAGAAGAAGAAGTCTCGCGAGAACTGCCACCTGCAGTAGCATGGACGGCAGTTCTCGCGAGATTAGAGCCAACAGCGGAACAAACTTAGAAAAACAGAGTTTATTTTAGATTTCTTGTACATCTGTCTTAAATGTGAGGGATACTGGAGCTTGGTTGGTGTTGTGGGACTGCTCACAGCGGACTTCCCTTATTTTCAAAGACAAAACTTGAAAGGTAAGCATTCTCCAGCGGATTCTGTTATCTACACGCTACACGCTACACGCACTGTCGGTGCACGCCGGGAAAATGCACGCGCAGCAGGCACGCAGAATGGCGACGGGATTTGATTGGTGTAAAAAAAGGTATCCCGGCAAGATTATTGGTTGGTGTTTTCCCTGTTTTACTCCTGCTGTAGATAGTGGACATTTTTCGCTCTGTTTTAAGAACACATAATGAGTTGATTACCATCGGGTCAAAAAGACCATTTTAACCAGTATTTCAAAAAGTGTATCTAAATCAGATCGCCAACCCCAGCTTTAAGAAAGTCGTACATTTGTGACTTTATAAAGTTGCAAATTTGCGACTTTATAAACTCGAAAATTTGAGATAAACTCATATTTCGGGTCAATTGAACAACCCGACCCTTCATTTTAATCAGTGTGACAAAGACTGTGAGCTAAAACCTCGTTTTCCTCCAAACGCGCCTCCTTTGAGCCAGAAAGCTTCACTTTGTTCAGTAACTTAACCATAAGGACATATATCATCTTCATAATCACAGCACACATAAATGACCATAGGTTGTTCAAAGAACATGTCATAGTTTCTTAAGATTTAGTTACTTAGTTATAGTTATTTAAGGAATAGTTTTAATATCATTTGTTTATTTATTATTATTATTATTGACGTACTGTACTGTGTATTTATTAATAGGTAATGACTTTAAAAACTGCAATAACTTTACTGTTGTTGACTGTAGTGGCGCCAAAGCCAGCCTGATGATCAGAAATATCTTCTAGTTTATAATACAGCTCTACGCGAGATAAATATGTTTGAATTAAATCATACAGCTTTTATATAGAAAAGTATATTCATAAATAGGTAATGAATATCAGAGCTGTAGTAACTTAACTGTTGTTGACTGTTGGAACACCAAACCCAGCCTGGTGAACAAACATCTCTTTTACTATCTATCTATCTATCTATCTATCTATCTATCTATCTATCTATCTATATACAAATATATAAATATATATACACATATATATAATTTTCATTCTTTTTTAAATCATGACTTTTTACATAATTTCCAAGCTTTATGAAATAAAAAAACATTTTTTACAAAGTCAATTTTTATGTCATAATGTCTTTTTCCACAATGGGCCTTTTTATTTCATAATGTCGTTTTTCAGCAGAATGACTTCGTCTGTCAATCAAAGCACATAAGGCGGAGCCAGTTCAGTGATTGGCTGATCCTTTACACAGACACTGCAGCAGAACTTGCACTATCGATTCTAACGTGGAGATTATCCATGGATTATCACTAACGATGAGAAGCCTGAAAACATGAAAACACGAGTTCCTGACATGTTTGAGACAGAATGGCTGCAGGAGTGACGTCAGTTTCAGAGTTTCTTCACTTCAGCCTGAGAGAGGACTGCTAACGCAGGTGACCACACTACAACCCAGTACATATGGGGCCCCGTGGAGTGTGGTCACCTGCGTTAGCATTTGTGAGCGTTGATGCTGGGCTGTAGTGCTGGGAGTAACTCTGTTACTTTTGCCAGTTAATAATAATTAGCAGTTATTAATAATTAATAACTGCTAATTTCCAGACAATTGTACTGCAACATTTTTGATTGAGAGCGCATCAAAATCAGGCATTTGAGGCCCATTTATACTATAAGAAAATATCAAAAAATTCAGTAAAAAATATATGTAATTGTAGCCTACTTATGATCTAGGAGGTTCAACAGAATATTGTAAAGTACATTCCCAGGTAGGCCTACCTCAGTGAGCCTACCTCTGTAAATAATCACAGAGGTTCCTGAGAATGCACTTTACATTATTCTGTTGGACAGTTATTTTTCCACGGCGCCACTGAACGCACCACCGTCATGCCTCCGTAACATTTGGCCTACCGTAACATTTAATTCTCTTACTCCATGCCTAATCGCAAGTGACTTAAGAATGTCATCGTAGTTCTTTCCCAAATTGAAATAAAGATCAATTTATTCATATTAAGAGGCTACAGTCTCTGTATTGCTCTGAAACGGGCAGATCTCGAAAGGTGAATTTTCTCGTGACCACGCATTATCTTTTTTCTATACAAAGTCACCAGCCATGTGCACCAAAAACTTACCTTTGCTTTATGTTTAGGATTTTAATTTGAAATGCACACATCTGGAAAGCAGCTAAAGTGGGAAAATAACGTCTAAGAGTAAATATTTAATTCTTCCTCATCTTCAGTCACTGTTTTGTTTGCCACTACTCTCTTTTTTGCTTCTTCCTGATTTGGTTCTGTCTCCTTAAAGGAAAAGTTCGGTTCCTGCAGCTTTTACATTGTTTATAGAATGAAGAACAACAATATACTCACCCAGAAGGCTTTCCTGATGCAAACGGTGCTTCGGGAGATATTTAGATCCAAAATCGAACAGCGGACACCGATATAATGGTAGCCCGTAGGGCATAGATCGCCGCTCCTAAAAACTGCATTAATCGTCCAAAAACTCATGTTTTTCACCAATATTCCATCATGATTTGCTCCGAAAGGACCGCCATTGCAGCCTGTGTCTCTCCACACAGCGCTGTGTGGCTGAACTAACCCCTGAACTGACGAGCTGTTTACATGCTCTTCGCATGAAAAGTGCGGACTCATTGTTTCAGGGAAGATCGGCAGCTACAAATCAACTTTCTTCTTCCAGTTTTGTGCAAAATGGACGAATGTCTATGGGATGAAGATGTTGTGGAGGAGGACTTTGAATATGATGGACGTCCTTACAGTTTGGAGCCACAGTATACAGATATACAGATAAGGAAGCGATCGCAACGCTCCAGAGAGTACTGCGCATGCGCAAAGGGCATGTAAACAGCTCGTCAGTTCAGAGGTTAGTTCAGCCACACAGCGCTGTGTGGAGAGACACAGGCTGCAATGGCGGTCCTCTCGGAGCAAATCATGATGGAATATCGGTGAAAAACATGAGTTTTTGAACGACACGCAGTTTTTAGGAGCGGCGATCTATGCCCTACGGCTACCATTATATCGGTGTCCGCTGCTCGATTTTGGATCTAAATATCTCCCGAAGCACCGTTTGCATCAGGAAAGCCTTCTGGGTGAGTATATTGTTGTTCTTCATTCTATAAACAATGTAAAAGCTGCAGGAACCGAACTTTTCCTTTAATCTGTCCCTCTTTGAACTGAC